>JARGCV010000033.1:2912500-3507500 GCA_034064705.1 Bothrops alternatus
GCATTCGTCAAAAACAGAGCAGTAAAAGAAGCAATAATATATAGATTTACAAAAGAAAAAGCATAGTGCCAAGTCTGATCCTTTACTGAAATGCTGACAATGAGGCAGAGAAGTTAAATTGTTAAAATTAGAGGATACCCTTCTGAGATAAAATATCAAGGCAGCTAACTACTGTAGAGGAAGACTTTTCATCTTTTTCCATTGTCTTTTGCAGAAATATAGTTCTGCCAAAATACAAATTAATTCCTGTACTACTAAATATTATAAAATGTCCTGTTCTGTTGAAGTGCACAAAGGCCTTATCTTTCCAGACAGAAGATCACATGGAATATTTGTAATTATTTATTAGGAAGTCGGGACAGTGTGACAGAGTGTTGGTGTAGAAAGATAAGTTCAAATCCTTCCAGTTACGTTAGAGTTTACTAAGTGCTTTTGACAATCCCTTTTTTTAACTGAAGAAAAGCAAAGAATGATGAACATAAAGAGGAATTGATAAAATAAGGAGGTAAAACCATTATCACTGTGCAATTCTATTGTTAACAATTATTGTTTTTATTTAATTTAAGCAAAGTTAGTAAAACAGTTGAGGATATATATGAAGTGAAATTATTTTTCTAAAGAATGTAGAAAGACAGAAGAATATCTGACACATGTTGGGATAGTTAATAGTGATATAACTGGTGAAAACCTGAGAGCATCATTGGTAGGGAATGTAATTGTTTAGTTAATAATACTAAAATTATTATGGATGTATATATAATAAATTGGGGTGTGTGCGCGCATGATGGCTCAGTGGTTAAAGACCCTAACAGTTCGAAAGCATGCATATGTGAATAGATAGATAGGTACCACTTTGGGAAAGTAACAGAGTTCTATGAACCTGGACATATAGTCATGCTGGCAACATAAGCACAGAAGTGTCTTCAGACAAAGCTAGCTCTCTCGGCTAAGAAATGAACATAAGCACTGCCCTCTAGAGCTGGACACAATTGGACAGATGAAACCTTTACCTATACCTTTTATGTAATAAAGAAATTGGAAATAATATTTCAGGTGCAATACAAGATGTTGTATTTTTAAAATCCTTAGTGGAGGAATGGGAACTGATGGCCCAACATGTTATCTAAACCGGGGGTCCCCAACCTATGGGCCGCAGCCCATAGTGGGCCCTGACCTCCTGGCCACGGGACAGGCTGGCCAGTGTGTGCACGTGTGCACACTCCCTCACTTGTGCTAGTGCATGGCCATGGGGTGTGAAAACAGGCTGCTGCTGTGTCTCGGCATGAAAATAGGCTGCTGTTGAGCCTTGGAGTGCGGAAATGTGCTGCCGCCACATTTCCAATTAGAAATTAGCAGGGGTGTTCACCCTCGTTCTGACCGGCGCGGCTTCCAGTCCTTCTACGGCATTCCAGGAACCATAGCAAGGTGAGTTCCCTTCCTCTCCGCTGCCATCTCCCGTCGCGCTCTCCTTCCCCTTGTATGCTCTGGCCACTTGGCTGTCTGGACCTGCAAGGCACTGGTCCGTAGGTTTGAGTTGCTGCACTGGGGTTCTTCCGTTGAACCGGCAAGACGCTGGTCCATGGGTGTTGCCCGCTACAAGTCCGTGAGCCTCAGGCAACTAGAGACAGCTGCGCTCACGTCCCCGTGGCAGTTAGTGAAGTTCCCCCCTCGGCCAAGAGTGCTCCACAGCGCGGTGCCAAAACCTTGGTGTCCTTCGGGCCCATGTCATTCTGGCCTGCGCCCGTCAGCTGAGAGAAGGCTCAGTGGGAACAGAAGCGGCAGGGCAGTCGGGGCCCCCCCTGCCGGCATGTGTCGACCCCGCGGGGCATTCAGTGATGGTCTGCGGGTGTCAGCGGTACAGTCAGCTGGCAGTTAGTAAAGTTCCCCCCTCTCAGCCAGGAGTGCTCCACAGCGCGGCGCCGAAATCCTGGTGTCCTTCGGGCCCGTCATTCTGCCTGCGCCTGTCAGCTGAGAGAAGGCTCGGTGGGAACAGCAGTGGCAGGGTAATCGGGGCCCCCCCTGCCGGCATGTGTTGACCCGTGGGGTGTTCGGTGATGGTCTGCGGGGTGTCGGCACAGTAGCTAGTGTCCCAGCTGCCCGTACATGTTGGCCCTGCGGGGCTTGACACTGCCGCTGTGTTGCAAGGTGCAAAAATGGCTGCTGCAGTGCCACGGGGCACGGAAACAAGGCACTGCGCCACACAAGAATGGGGCAGGGCTAGTATTACATGGGCACTAGCCCCGCCCTGTTTGTGGCGCATGCATGCTCGCGGCCCCGCACACATGCACACATGTAAAATTCTTCCCCTCTGATCTAAACTACAATATTCAATATTCTTCATGTCAGATTTTTTTTTTACCAGAGGTGTAATTCTGTAAATATTGAAAGGCTAAAAACAAAGAATTCTATCACTAACTTTGTGTCACAGGGCTAATTTTTAATGAGTGTTCTCTACTAAAATAATCCTGCTTGGTAATTATATCTGTATAGAAGCTTTATAGGATAGAAGAATGCTTTCCTGTATTGATCCCATAATCATCATCTTCCTAGTGTTATTCCCATAGGTGCAGGGTCTGCTTTTTGGATTGACAAATGCCATCTTGCACAATCAAATGCAGCATCCGGGCCGTGACTACATTTTTGACACATATGGCTGTAGATCTACCGTATTGGTTGCACAAAAAACTGACCAACCAGCTTATCACCTGGACCTACAGTGGTTTGGTCTGTGTTCAGCTCAATATCACCCTGGCGGGCAGGCAGTATCCAGCAGCACCACTAGGAGGAGTAGACCTCACCACCATGATGACCCAACGTGTGAAATATATTTGTTCCAGAATTAAGTTTAGCTCTCATTCTCTCAGCTTTTAGGAAAAGTGTCAAGATCTGTCAAGAACAGTATGCTGATGATTGCCAGCATTCTTAGATGGGGTTGCACTTCTCCATTTGAACTGGTGTGCAGCTTGGGGTCCTCCTGGACTTGCAACTACCGCTTGACAGATGCCAGTGGTGACCAGGAGGATCTTTGCATGAGTTCATGTGTGCCAGTTGCCCTCTTTTTTTTTTAACAGACAGTTCAGATCAATCATGGCCTGGTGAACTTATAATTGCAACATGCTGGCTATGGGAGTGTCATAAGAGGCCCTTGTCATTACATCACGTATCATTGCTGTTATGTGAACTGTATTTGTAGCTAGCCAGCTTCTGGGTGCAATTCCAGGTGCTGATTATCACCTTTAAAGCCTTTCAAGGCACAGGGCTTGGTTATCTGAAGGACCATTTATCTATCCCAATTGTTCCAGATCCATTCAATTAAACATTGTCATTACAAGGGATCAAGAAAGTACCCTACTCTGTTGCTGCACCTCCCTTCTGTAATAGCATTTGCCCCAAAGATGAATGTGCCATCCGCTCTCCTGGGGCTCTTAAAAAAACACCTAAAGAATGCAGTTGAACAGCCCCAATAAGGACCATGGAGTTTGAGGCTAGATGCATGTTTTTTTCTCTTTGCTCTTTAAAAAAAAAAATTAGTCCAATACATTTTTTTAAATAGCTAAGCAAAACATATTGTGTACGTTGGAATTGGGATGTCTGAAATGATCATGGCAGTATAGTTTACGTCAACTTCCAAATGCTGTTCAGATGCAGAAGTTCCAAGCAGCTTATCTACAGTACTGGTTCCTGCAAAGTAACCCTGGCCTAGGACAACTCACTTTCACAAAATAAGAAAATATTCTCCTCATCAATACGGACATATTAATGAATGATTTCCCACAAGGCAAATCAATTAGAAACTAATTCTGTTGCAGTCCAAAAATAAGTTGTGGGCCATCTAAAATAATAAACCTGTGCATAAAAAAATTATGACATTTCATATAAGCACCGTTGTATATGGATATCTTGTTATCCATTCCACAGGAAACTATGACCTATCTTCAATCATATTCCCTCCATGTTTTAGATAGTGCCTTCATTGACTGGCATCCACCATAACACGTTTCTATTTTATGTAGAGCATGAAGAGTATTGCAAAACTTGACAGATAAATAGTATTCAAACAGAGGAGCACTTGCCACATAATACTCCAGACCCCAATTGTTAAGCTGCAGGACTACTGGAAAAAAAGTTGCCTATACAAATATAGGAAGATGGAAATAAAAAATGATATTTTATTATAAATCAAGTCCAATAAGAAGAGGATATCTGGAAAAAAACACACCAGTTCAAGAAAGAACTACATTCAGAATTAGAAATAACAGAATGGAGGCTAGTAGATCAATGCTGATGTCTTACATCCTGCAACAATGCCTTTACATATCATTAAACAACATCTCCTATCCCAAATCCTTGGGAAGAACTCAATCGATGTATAAAAATGCCAAATTCAGTTTAAACATCTGGCTGATTGTGCAACGAACTGTAATAATAAAGGTAATAAAGCATAAAGAACTGGAGCTGTGTTTTAAAATCTTCTAATTGATAAATTATCTCCCTCAAGCTTTCTGGGCAAGGAGCTAAGCTTAGGCTGTCAGCTTTATGTCTCGGATCATATTCACTTAGATCCATATTACAAATAAACTGAAGACTAGTTACTAACTTCAGCAAGGCAGGTCACAGCCTGTTGCAAACCAGCTAACCGAGTGGAATAGGAGGGGCGGAGGAGGAGAGCCATGCCTTTGGAGAAGGCGTTACTCCTGCTTCGACACAAGGGGCGGCTTTTACTTCCCGAATTAGCGTGACTAGCCCGAAAAGGCAGGGAGCGCCGCGAGTGCAGCGGAGCACCGTTGTCTCCAGCTCGGCTGCCCGGTTCCCCAGAAGGAAGATGCGGCTCTTACTGGAAGTTGTTCCCGCTACCCGGAGGGGCTCTTGGCTGTTCCCCATCCTCCGTCTCATTTGGGGCTTCGCGATTGCTTCCTCGCTTGTTAACGCTGGGTAGGAAAAAAAAAAATGGGGGCGCGGGGAGGGTTAGCAGACAAGAAAGGACTGAGAAGGGGAATCACGGAGGGAGGGGAGAAAATTGGGGGAAAGCATCTTTTGGGGGTATTGTGTTCTCCACGGGAGGCCTAAATTTGCATTTTGCTAATCTGGACCAAAATGCAGAGCTTTAGGCACTGAATCAAAGTTGCCCAAACAATTGCTTAATTTTCTGGATGCAGATGATGCAGGCATGAATGGATATTGGGGCCAGAAGCCTGGGAAAAGATCCTTATGGAGACATTATTTTTCTTTTAATTATTGGAGGAAAACTTCCTTCCTTATGCTTCTATATAGTTAGCTCAGTATATCTCAGAGGGGTCTCGGTTGCTTAAGTTTTAATCATTTCCTAATCCAGCACTGTATAAGGATACAAACAAGTCCCCCCCCATATATAGTACAATCTTCCTCTGCTTTCATTTTGCTCACCCCCCTCAAGAAACTCTTAATTAAAAATGGCATAGCTGATGAGAGAAAGACGCAATTGTTGCGGAGTTGCCTTAGCTCCTTCAAAGTTGTTCTAGCTCATATAGATAGCAATAGCAAATTCTAATATTACATATTTTAATAACAACTGTCAGTAAGTATCAAGACTTTTATTTCTTTTTGTGATTTCTAATCTAGACCAACATACCTGTTGGCAGTTCCTAAAATAATCCGGCCTGGAGCAAATCTAACTGTTGGAGTTTGGCTCTTAAAGGAAAACCCTTCAAGCATTAGAATACAAGCGCAAGTACTCTTGGCAAATGAATCCATATTACAAGGAGAAGCAGACTTTCAAAGAGGTGAGGTGGTTGCCTTGACTTGGAATGCAATGAGATTTATTTATTTTATTTATTAAATGTACATGTCACCTATCTCACTATCCAACATGAGTCAAAGTTTCTTTGTGTCAGTAATTAGCTTCTATGATTACAGTCCTAAACATGTTTATTCAATTCTTACCGTATTCCAAATATATTATTTGTACTTAGGATGGCAGACAAAGATGGCAGTTAGATGGGGTCTTGTTGAAATAACTGTGCATAGCAATGTGAGTTAAAAAAATCTATATGGGATTATAAATATAGTTATTTGCTGAGCTACTAGCAGTTTATACATATTAGGTCTTGAATTCCAAAGGAAGAGAAAGCTATACATTATCTTCGCCTCCTTCCTTGACTTTGTTGCATAAGGAATCATTCCTATTAATATAGTATCTGCCTTTGAAATAAAGTTAGAATATGCTTTTGCATGATCTTTCTACAAGTCCCCTTTCAAAATAATTTATATAGGGTGGCTACCAATCCCATGAGGTCAGGGCAGCATGCCCATGGTTTAGTTTTCATCCTAATGAAAATCCCTCCCCCAATCTGAGTATGCTTAGAACAATTCAAGAATAAAGATGGACATGTAGTTAAGTAGAGATGTATGAACATAGTTTCTACTCTATTGTGCAGTGTTGCTATCCCAGGGGTAGGCAACCCAAAACACTCAAAGAGCCACTTGGACCCATTTCCCACCGAAAACAACACACTGGGAGCCACAAAACCCTTTTGATATCTAAAATGAAGATAATACTCCATATATCCTTTTTTACCTTTCTTATACGTGTATGTGTGTATATATGTCTGTGTTTGTTTGTGTGTGTGTGTATGTATGTGTGTGTATGTTTATATATATATATATACACACACACACATACACAGGTAAAAAAGGATATATGCAGTGTTATCTTCATTTTAGATGTCAAAAGGGTTTCTCTCTGTCTCTCTCTCTCCCTCCCTCTCTCTCTATCTGCCCTTGGTCTGCCAGTCCTCTTCCCCCACTCTCTTTCTTTCTCTCTCTCTCTTTCCTCTCTCTCTCCCTCCCTCCCTCTCTCTCTCTCTCTCTCCCTCTCCCCCCTCTCCTATCTGCTGCTCACATGGCAAGCTGGCTTCAAGCTGTTCTCCAACAAGCTCAGGGGTAGGCAACCTCGATTCTTTTATGATTCATGGACTTCAACTCCCAGAATTCCTGAGTCAGCATAGCTGGGCTAGCTAGCTCTCTCCTGCCCTTCCTGCTTCCTGCAGAGACGCAGCAAAGGGAGGAGCTCCGCCCAATAAGCTTTTCAGCTCCTCGGAGAACACTGTGAGTGCACTCTCTTTTACACACACACACACACACACACACACACACACACACACACACACACACACAAACAGAGAGAGAGAGAGAGAGAGAGAGACAGAGAGAGAGAGAGACACAGAGAGAGAGAGACAGAGAGAGAAGCAGGGAAGCGCAATTGCCTCTCTCTGTCTTTGTCTCTCTCTGCAAATGGCAGAGGAGGCTGGGAGCCAGAGGGGAAGGTTCAGAGAGCCGCATGCAGCTCCAGAGCCGCAGGTTGCCGACCTGTGTGCTATCCATATATAATAAATGGCTAATGGTAGAAGTGGCTTTATAAACTTCCTTCCCCCCTTCCTTCCCCCCTCCCCCCATGCATTTCAGTGAGAGCAGATCTTTCGCAATAATATCTTTTAAAAGAAGTATGGCTTGATTAGTATGCAGTTGATGCTTTCAAAGAATTAAATGGAGGAACACCTATTATGAGTGTTATTAAAGATGAAGCTGTTGTTCCTCTGATTGATTTACACAAAGGAAGAGTGCTAACTTTCAGAAGCATTGGCTTTTGCTAAGAATCTTTATCTCTTGTATCAACATAATGCTTTTCACAAACTAAGTATATGTGTGAGCATATTGTATTGCATTTCCTCAAGAGAGGAAGAAATATAATGTTTTTATAACATGAACACAACTTTAGAGGCAAGATTTATGATCTCTTGGCAACAAATGAATAGCAGCTCTGTGAGCTATTTTCAAATAAGTCAGTCATTCAAATACATTTTGAAAATAGTATTAACTTATTTTCCAAAACCATAGCAAAGAATGGTAGCCTTGCAACGTATGAGAGTTTCCATATACAAAGGAAATTACTGGGAACAGATCAAACTGAGAAAAAAAATCAGTGTCCAACTGGATATAAAATTGTCTTAGGGTCTTTCCCATTTGTTTCTAACACACCTTGGCAACTTCCTTTTTCTGTTGGGTCTCCCTTGTTTAAGATGAAGTTGTACTATGTACCTTTTGAGAAATTGATCCCAGGAATGAAAATCAGACCTGACCAACGATTAGTGAAGCAAATTTTATAATAAAAAGGAAATTTGTTTAAGAAAATCAGAGGTTGTTAACAACATTACAAGTTGTTCTCAATTAACAAAGGAAATTGGCACTGGAATTTCTGTCACCATGCAATATGGTTATAAAGTACATCACAGGACTACATCACTTAGTGATGATAATCCAGAAGTTTCTGTTGTTGTCTTTAAGTGAGGCTCACAGGTCTTTAAGTGAGGACTTCTGTACAATTTCTTGCCAACTTCCAATAAGCAAAATTGATATGCAGGTTCTGAGGTTTTGCTGGTTAAAGAAATACAGGAAACCAGAAAGTGTCTTTTAAGTTTTACGTGTTTATTCAGCTGAATAGAGAGGGACTCCTCTAAATGAGGGGAGTAACAAATTACAAGAAATCCTTGTATTTATTCTGTATACTTACATAAGTAACCCATGCAGCAGAGCTGACACACATAAGATAAAGATTGCACCCAGTAAGTCTGGCACACTGCAGATAAGGGAGAAAGCAGAATTAACTAAACATGTTCTCATTTGAGTGTTACTTAAAGATATCATATGTTCTTGGGTGGGTTAGGACATTGGGTGTTGTCCTTGCTATCCTTTCTTGACCCTGAATCCAGCATTACAAGTGACCAAAGAGAGAGAAGCCATCTATATGTATTCACAATTAATATTGTCCCCTAATTCCTGGTCATCAAAATCAGTGGGGAAGCCAGCAGGAAGTTGCATGCCCCAGGCAGTTTGCAAGTAGGCTAATCAGCAGTAAGTGGTGGGGGAGAGTATGTGGAGGTGCATGGGTTGTTCGTGTGGTGCAAGTGTAGTGGCGTTGGGGTGGCTGCTACAGGGTTTAGGAGGGTACATAAGGGGCTGATGTAAATGTGGCAGGGCTGGGGGTGACTGCCGCAGGTTTGAGTGACTTACCAGTGACTTGCAATCTTTCCTACTGTCTTCCTTATTGACTGTGCTTGTGCTGCAACTTTGAGGATTGGTTGTAAGGACCACTCATTCAGTGCCATTGTTACCTTGAATTGTGGCTGAATGAGTGTCATTAACCAATGATTATCTGTAACAGAGGAAGTCTGTTCTTTTTCCCTTCTCTCCCTCACATTTTCCCCCTTTTTCCTCCCCACTGTGTCTTACTATTTCCTTTTGTATTTTGTATTTTATTCTATAATCTAATAAAATGTTACAAACTGTAGAAAAAAAGGAAAAAAGTACCAGTTTTAATTTCTTCAGTGGCTGTTCCTTTGCTGAATCACTTTCCTTTTACACTGACAAATGTATGATAAATGTATTCATGTTTATTAATATGCACCACTACCAGGTAGCTCAGGGATCTTCAAACTTGGCACTTTTAAGACTTGTGGACCAACTCCCAGTATTCCTCAGCCATCATGGCTGATTGAGGAATTCTGGAAGTTGAAGTCCACAGGTCTTAAAGTTGCTAAGTTTGTAGACCCCTGAGCTAGCTAGTCGGCCTTTCTTCCTCTCTTCCTTCTGAACTCTTTGCACAGTGTCGTAAGAATGCACCCCTCCCCCAACTCCTTCCCTGTACCCTTAAAGACACAGGAATCAAGTGCAAAGCAAGAAAGGCCTACAAAATAAAGAAACACATTAACTCTGGGGGGGGGGGGTTCTGTAAGCTGCCTCAGGGTGTGTCAAGGTGTCACAATGTTGCAAATCGAGACTGAAAGGCTCCGGCAATTGTGAAAAGCTTTAGCTTTAAATTAAGCCTGTTTACCTTCAAAGATAACTTTCTAAAAGTCATAGACTCAATTAAAGGGGATAAAACTAATTATATTTGTTTAAAGGGATTAAACCTTTCCCTGTTGTCTTTTATTATTATAATAATAATAATAATAATAATAATAATAATAATAATAATAATAATAATAATAATGTTGGAAGGTACCTTGGAGGTCATCTAGTCCAACCCCCTGCTCAGGCAGGAAACCCTATACCATTTCAGACAAATGGCTGTCCAGTCTCTTCTTAAAAACCTCCAGTGTTGGAGCATTCACCGCTTCTAGAGGCAGGTTGTTCCACTGGTTAATTCTTCTGTCAGGAAGTTTCTCCTTAGTTCTAGGTTGCTTCTCTCTTTTTTTCCCTTTCCCGCCCAAACCACCTCCTTTTATAGCCTCTCCTCTTCCCCGTTTTTCTTCAGTTCACCTACAGCTCAGAGCTGCTTCGGGAAGCGTCAATCAGCTGGACCCTGCTGGCTCCTGGGGCTTCTGCCAAGCCCAGACAGTCCTGTAGCTGCAGCTGCCTCTCCCTCAGGCTTGGGTCGCTTTGGCTCATTCTCCTCCCCTGTTACACTTGGCTAGGATGGTTGCGTACCACCTGCCATGTGGCAAAGTACCACAGGTGGTATGCATACTACCGGTTGAAAAGCCCTGACCTAGATAATAAAAGTTTTCTGATATATTGAGACCAATTTCTTCTTTAGAAATGAATGACATTTATAAGTGCAATGCCAAATTTTGAATGTGAATTCATTAGCATCTGACCAGTGCTGAGGTTTAGGCTGGATCTTAGTCTCTCAGTTAAGGACTCCATAGGCCAATTGTTGGGTTCAAATATTATCCAAACTGTGGAAGATGATGGAGTTGCAGAGATAAAATCTGGACGAAATGGGTTAGTAGAAGCCATTCAATCACATTTTTCCTCATTTCAAAATATTAGTTTCAGATATATAAACCTGTATATCCTCTTTGTTTAGTATTAACTCACAGAATAATTCAAATTTGCAATTGAAAGTCTCTGATAGATTATTTATTTTGATAGATTTATATTGTGCCTTTTGTTCAGGACTTCCATGTAGTATACATAACACTCTATCCTCCCTTTTTTTCCCCCTCACAACACCTTGTGAGGCAGGCTGGCTTGAGAAGGGGCAAATAGCCTAAAGTTACAGTGAACTTCTGTGACTGGCTTGGGCTTCTCTCTTGCCATTGCACCACCTTAGTCTCTATGAAATATGGAATAGGATGCTTCTGAGGAAATACATTGGGCAGGAATTTATTTTTATTACCAGAAATAGGGCTTTTCCACAATTGGCATTTTTTCCCCACAGAAATTAGCTAAATTTCAAAAGCCTAATTTTTCAGGGGAAAATAGCCTTATTGCTGTGTCACTAGTGTTTAGTCATCTGGACCCAGGTGTATTAGATCTTTTTCACACCACTAGTTAAAAAGAAAAGCCAGGAGCACCTGATCAAGAGGCAAACCTCTAATGACAGAAAATTGGCTGTGTTTCAGTTAGGTTATTTTAGTCCCTCACAGAAATTCATTAAGTTCTTGTGGAGCCCTAGGATTTCATGGAACAGAGCCTAATCCCGAGGCTGATCTACTGTACCTTGCACAAAAATCTACCAGTGAATTGACCCTTGGTTGGACCCTGGTCCAGGCTATTAATAAATTGTTAATCTCTTTATCTAATTAATATAAGGTACTGTAGGGTTTTCAAAAACCTGTGGTATGACCTTTTTGTACTTTTTCATTTTGAAAACCCTATAGTACCTTATATTGATTTTGTACAATAAATGAATTAAACGTACGGTATGCATGTTTATATGTATGTGTGTATATATCTTTTTTTTTAAAAAAAAGTTTTTTATTTATAATACAATTAAAAAAAGAAAACATTGGATATGACGTAACCTTCCAGTTTGAACATTTCTGTCAAATTATTTCTCTTTTTACATTCAATTCTTTATCTCTATAAATACATATAAATTTTTTATACAAGATTGTATATATATTTCCATCTTGTCGCTAATCTATAACTCCAACAGTTCTCCTCGATTCCCACCAATAGTAGAATTTATCCCAGATTTCAGAATATTCTGATCTGCTTTTATCTTTCAGTTCTATCATAAGCCTGTCCATTTCAGCACAAGATAGTATTTTATGCATTATCTCTTCATCTGAAGGAGTTTCTTTGTTCTTCCATTTTTGCGCATATGCCAGTCTAGCAACGGTCAAGATGTGCAACATCAAGTAGACTATCCCCTTATCATATTTCTCTGTGGTTATGCCCAATAAAAAGAGTTCAGGTTTTAGCTCTATCTCTAACATTAATATTTCTTTCAGCCATTTTCTTATCCTATTCCAATAATCACAGGCTTTAGGACGTTCCCACCACATGTGGTAATAAGTCCCTATTGCTATTTTACATTTCCAACATATAGGTGAAAGATTTGGGCCCATTTTGGCTAATCTCGTAGATGGGAAATGCCATCTGTAAAACATCTTATAGAGGTTTTCCTTATAAGAAGTAGCTAAAGTAAGTTTCCTGTTTCTTTCCCACAATTCTTGCCAGATATGCAGATCAATATTAAAGCCGAAATCCCTACTTCACGTTAACATAGTTTCCTTGACCTGCTCTTCATACATTGCCTGGTGTAGAAGGTAATGATATATTCTTTTAATCATTTTGTCCTTGGTTCCTAGTAATATTTTATCTAACTATGTTAGCTCTGTTTTTATACCCCAATATTTTTTATCTTTCCTATATCTTGATTGCAATTGGAGATATGCCCACCATTCCAATTCTATCCCTTTATCTTGAAGCTTTTTCCTTGATTTCAATTCTCCTCTCTTGTCTAATATATTTTTATACATTATTACTTTTCCTAGTTGTATGAACATTGGATGTATGTGCATTTCCAATGTTGAAATCCAATTAGGAATTTGCATATAATTTTGTTGCCTAATTTTAACCCACACATCTATTAGCGCACGTCTTATATAATGCCTCCGGAAGTACTGGTGAACCTTGTATTTCTCATCCCATAATATGGCATGCCATCCAATCTGCATATCATGACCTTCCAATCTTAGTAATCTCCTATTTTTCAATTGTATCCAGTCCCGCACCCATATTAATATTGTAGCTTGATAATATTTTTCCAAATCCGGAAGACCGATTTTTAGAATCTTGCAATAATTTTAATTTAATCCTTGATTTTTTCCCTTACCAAATAAATTTGAGTATGATTTGGTTAAAATTTTGAAAAAATTCCTTATCTAATTTGATCGGTATGCATTGAAACAAAAATAGTATTTTGGGTAGCATGTTCATTTTAATTACAGCGATTCTTCCCATAAAAGAAAGCTGTAGATTTGTCCCCTATCCAAATCAACTTGAATCTGCTCCATTAATTTGTCGTAATTGTCTCCTTTAAGTGTGGCACATCTAGCTGTTAATTGTATCCCTAAATATCTTGTTTTCTTTGTAATCTGAATGCCTAATCTATCAACTAATTCATTTTTCTGTGCTCTAGTCATATTCTTAACAAGCATTTTAGTTTTTCTTTATTTATTTTTAGGCCTACTCTTTCACCATATTCACCCAGTACTTCCATTAGCCTTGTCCCTGATTGTAGTGGCTCTTCAATTATAAAAACAAGGTCATCTGCAAAGGCTTGCATTTTAAATATTTTTCTCTTAATCTCCAATCCTTTGATTTGCTCATCTTTCCGAATCGTTCTAATTAATACCTCCAGGGTCAGTACAAACCGTAACAGAGATAATGGATAACATTGCCTTGTGCCTTTTTGAATTTGAAAACTTTCAGTTCTTTCTCCATTAATTATAACTTTAGCTGCCTGTTTGGAATAGATTGCTTTAAACATATTTATAAAATTCTCCCCAAAATCCATATACACCAATTGATTCAGCATTAAGTCCCATTTAACATTATCAAATGCTTTTTGCGCATCAAGAAAAACTAGTCCCATTTGTTTTTCATTATGAACCTCATAGTATTCCAATTCACCTAATACAATCCTAACATTATTTCTTATATATCTTTTGGGTAGAAAGCCAATTTGATCTTTATGTATAAATTCTACTAAGAATCTTTCAAGTCTCTCAGCCATTATGGCCATAAAAATTTTGTAATCTGAATTTAGTAATGAGATAGGTCTATAATTTTTAATAAACGCCAAATCTGAGTTTTCCTTGGGAATCAATGTAATGATTGCTTCTTCCCATGAAGCCGGTATTTTTGCATTTTTTAGGGCCTCATTGAATAGTTCTATTAATGTTGGACTTAAAGATTCTTGTAAAATTTTATATATTTCTGCTGGTAAACCGTCAGGACCTGGGGCTTTGTTGTTGTTTTGTTTCTTAATTGCCTCTGATAATTCTAGAGGTGTTATCTCTTTATTCAACATATTTTTGATCTCTTCTGGAACTTTCAGTAATTCAGCTGTTTGCAAGTGTTTTAGTATATCATCTTTATTTTTCCATTCTTCATGTTTGTATAATTTCTTGTAGAACTCATAGGCCACAATTTTCTTCCCTTCGTTCTGGTATACAATGTCACCTTCTTCATTGTATAGTTTACTAATCCTCTTTTTATCATTATGTTTCTTTATTCTGTAAGCCAATCATCTCCCCAGTTTGTTAGCGTTTTCAAAAATTTTTTGCTTGGTGCGTTTTATTTGCTGCACCAGTTCTTCCTTTTCAATGGTATTCATCTTGTGTTTAATTAGGTCTATTTGTTGCTTCAAGTCACGTCTTTGTGGTTTATTTTGTAGTTTCTTCTCAGCTCTACTAAGTTCTTCTAGATTTCTTTGTCTATAAAATTCTGCTTTATCTATTGTATCTAGTCGAAGCCTTTTTTCCTGCCACACCACCATAATCCCTTCCGGTGCCAGCCATCTGAAATTAATATTTTTTCTTGTCAGTTTGGAGGTTATACGTTGGTAGGGTCTTCTCAAATCCCTCACCCTTCTGGGTACTTGCTTGAGTACAGTTAATTGCCTGCCTCGGTATTCTAGTGGGCCGTCTCTAGTCCTAAATAATATCTCATCTCTAATAGATTTCTTGATAAATCTAATGTGGACTTCTCTAGGGAGATTATGTCACCTCGCATAATTCTATACATTCTCATCAATTCTATACATCTCATCAATTTCGTTTGCCATCTCTTCTTTGTCAGTCCATAAAGCTCCCGCCAGTAGGTCTGTCATTATCATTGGTAGATCTTCGCCTTTCATCTCTCTGACGTTTTGGAACTGTAGGTAATGGGCAGTCTTCTCTAATTCCAGGGAGATGACTGTCGATTTCAATTCTCTGTTAGCCTGGGTTAACCTTTCATTTCATCTACTCTCTTTTCTTCTTTTCCCATTCTTTCTTTCATTTCCTGTAGCTTTTGTTCATTTTTCATAATCTGTTGCTGAGAACACTCAAATTTCCCATCCATTGACTGCATTTTTTCCTTAAGTTCTCCTGTGTCATTTCTCACTTCCCCAATTTTTTTTTAGGTCTTCATGGTTTTTACACATTATCTCTTGCATTGATTGCAGCATTAATTGTAGGTCTTTAAATGAGTTCGCTGTATCTCTTTGTGTCACCTGTTCCAGAGATCTTTGCCAGCTAGGCTTGGTTCCATTGTTATGGTTTGTGTTGTCTGTTTCCTTCCTATTCCAACTCTTGTGAGATTGGGAATACTTGTCATCTTTCTCAACTCTTCAACCTCCTCACTTATTTACAATTTTTATGTTTCTCTCCAGTATATCAAGGTTATCACAATTAGATCTAAGTATGTTATGTTTTGTATACAGTGATATGTTGTCAATTATATATATTAATTACAGGTATTAATATACTTAACAGTGAATATTAAAAGTGTTTTAAAACAAACATAGATAGACGCTTAGCTAACTAATTAATTTTAGGTACTTATTATTAAATTAAATTATTTAGCTTGTAAATCTGGGTCACCAATATTTTGCAGCTATCAATATTCACAATAGACTTACCAATATATATAATTAACAATCATTCTTTTAGTTAATATAGATGTCAATGATTTCAAAAAGTTCAATAAATATATATGATTTGTCACTCTTGCTATACTCACAATTTCCTCATATAGTTTTTCCCTATAGTTCCTTTCAGAGAGTTTTTGCTCAATGTACTTTAAAGTCATAGGTTTGTTATTTCCTATTTATTTATTTATTTATTTATTTATTTATTTTTTTATTTATTTATTTATTTATTTATTTATTTCCCCTTCTACAGTTGTTCTCTGTTCAGCCAGCAGGTATCTCTCTTGCCTTTATCTCTGGTATTCAGCCTGCAGTCTTAATTCAAAATGTCTACCTCCTCGGCTTCGTCAGCACTTTTACTTTATAGCTTTGAAGTGCACTTGCCTCTCATGATTAGACTTTCCTTCTCTTTTTTTTGAAAAAAAAAAAGAAATTCCTCTTCACTTTGAGTTTCTCCAGCCAGTATTATTATTATTATTATTATTATTATTTATTAAATTTCTATACCGCCCCTCTCCCGAAGGACTCGGGGCGGTTTACAGCCTTAAAATTTAAAAAAACATATAATGTACAAAATTAAAATATTTAAAAATAAATTAAACAAATTTGGCCATAAAATCTATAAAACCCAATATATACAAGTCCTAAAATCCTAAAAATTACAAAAATCCTAAAAATTGCACAATCCCCCTAAAACATTTTCACCCGGTTGGAGCCGGAGCTTCTATGCCAGGCCGGCCTGTTGAAAAAGGAAAGTTTTCAGTTCCCGACGGAAGGTGCGTAAGTCCGTCATCGTACGGAGTTCGGGGGGGAGCTCGTTCCAAAACGTTGGAGCTCCCACAGAGAAGGCTCTCCCCCTGGGGGTCGCCAGTCGACATTGTCTGGCCGACGGCACCCTGAGGAGGCCCTCTCTGTGGGAGCGTACCGGACGGCGGGAGGTATTTGCTAGCAGTAAGCGGTCCTGTAAGTATCTGGGTCCGATGCCATGGAGCGCTTTAAAGGTGGTCACTAACACCTTGAACCGCACCCGGAAGACCACTGGCAACCAGTGCAGCTCGCGCAGGAGCGGTGTTACATGGGAGCGCCACGACGCTCCTGTCACTACCCGTGCGGCCGCATTCTGGGCCAGCTGAAGCCTCCGGGTGCACCTCAAGGGGAGCCCCATGTAGAGAGCATTACAATAGTCCAGCCTGGAAGTGACGAAGGCATGAGTAACTGTGCATAGCGAGTCCCGGTCTAGGAAGGGACGCAACTGGCGTACCAGGCGAACCTGATAGAACATCCTCCCGGCCACGGCCGCCAGATGGTCCTCTAAAGACAGCCGTGAATCCAGGAGGACTCCCAAATTGCGAACCCTTTCCGCGGGGGCCACTGTTTCGCCCCCAACAGGCAACAAAGGAGTCAATTGACTAAACCGGGACGACGGTAGCCACAGCCACTCGGTCTTGGAAGGGTTGAGTTTGAGCCCGTTCTTCCCCATCCAGACCCGCACGGCCTCCAGGCATTGGGTCAGCACGGCAAGAGCATCGTTGGGGTGGTTCGGCGTGGAAATGTACAGCTGAGTATCATCAGCGTACAGATGGTACTCCACACCAAAACCACGGATGATCTCACCCAGCGGTTTTACATAAATGTTGAACAGTAGGGGCGAGAGGACCGACCCCTGAGGTACCCCACATACAAGGGGTCTCGGGGTCGACCTCTGACCCCCTGTCAACACAGACTGCATCCGGCCGGAGAGGAAGGAGGCGAACCACCGCAAAACAGTGCCCCCTATACCTAACCCCTCCAACCGTTGCAGCATGATACCATGATCGATGGTATCAAAAGCCGCCGAGAGGTCCAATAGCACCAGAGCAGAGGAACAACCTCTGTCCCGGGCCCGCCAGAGGTCATCCACCAACGCGACCAATACTGTTTCCGTGCTGTAGCCAGGCCTGAAGCCCGACTGGTGTGGATCCAAGTATAACGATTCCTCCAGGTGTCGTGGGAACTGTCTGGCAACCACGCTCTCGACAGCCTTCGCAAGAAAGCGAAGGTTGGAGACAGGACGATAATTTGATAAAACAGCTGGATCCAGGGTAGGCTTCTTAAGGAGGGGCCTCACTACCGCCTCTTTCAAGGCGGCAGGGAAGACACCCTCACTTAAAGAAGCATTAATAATTACCTGGAACCAGCCTCGTACCACCTCCCGGGATGCCAGCACCAGCCAGGAGGGGCATGGGTCCAATGAACAAGTGGTCGCCCTAAGTCCCCCAAACCTGTCCACGTCCTCGGAAGTCACGGGGTCAAACTCAGCCCAGATAACAGTCTCAAGACCGGACTCCGTCTCTCCCAACGGACACACCCAGTTGAAATCAAAGCCTTCCCGTATCTGAGCGATTTTATCATGCAGATATTTTCCGAAATCCTCAGCTCTACCCTCTAAGGGGTCTCCTCTCACCTCCTGATGAAGGAGGGAGCGGGTCACCCTAAACAAGGAGGCTGGGCGGTTATCTGATGACGCGATAAGAGCAGTGAAGTAAGAACACTTCTCTGCTTTTATCGCTGCTAGGTAGGACCTAATATGGTCTCTTACCAGTGTTCGGTCAGATTCGGCAAGGCTCGATCTCCAACTGCTCTCTAGGCATCTTTTCCGGCGTTTCATCTCTCTCAGCCCCTCATTATACCAAGGGGCCGATTGAGACGCATGCCGAATCAGAGGCCGCAAAGGCACGACCTGGTCTAGAGCGCTGGCCGCAGTCCTATCCCAGGCTGCCGTCAGCTCTTCGACCGAGTCGTGTATCCGAACCTCAGGAATTGGCCCAAGCTCTGCCTGGAATCGCTCGGGCTCCATCAGCCGCCTGGGGCGGTACCATCTCACCGGTTCCGCCTCCCTGCGGTGGGGTGCAACGGTCAGAAAGTCCAGGCGTAGGAGAGAGTGATCAGACCATGACAGGGGTTCAATGACTATATCCCCTATATTCTGACCACTCAGCCACTGTCCAGAGACAAAAACCAGGTCAAGCGTGTTCCCCCCTGTGTGTGTGGGGCCTTGAATTACCTGGACCAGGTCCATGGCTGTCATGGAAGCCATGAACTCCCGAGCCTCTCCGGACACCCCGCCCACGGACGGCAGGTTGAAGTCACCCATAACTATCAGCCTAGGGACCTCAACCACCACCGCGGCGATAACGTCCAGGAGCTTGGGCAGGGAGGTTGATACGTGGCAGGGAGCCAAGTACGTAATCAACACCGCCCTCGGGCCCCCAAGGTCCCACTTCACCAGGAGGGATTCACAGCCCGCCGTCTGAGGAACAGTGACCTCCCTCGGCCTAAAATCTTCCCTAATCACGACCGCCACTCCTCCACCCCTGCCCTGGGCTCTCGGCTGGTGGAATGCAAGGAAACCCGGTGGGCACATTTCCACCAGAGGGACACCGCCCTCTGGTCCCAACCAGGTCTCTGTTATACCCGCCAGATCTGCTCCCCCCTCCAAAATTAAATCTTGAATGAGGGGGGCCTTATTTACCACAGACCTGGCATTGCACAGCACCAGCCTACAGCCAGGGCCCTGTGGTTCTGGATAACCCCGAGAACCGGTTGAGCCTTGGGGGTCGGAGCACACAACCACTCGTAAACAGTGGGTGCGCACTCCCTTATTATGATACGGCCCCCTGCTCCCGCTATACCTGCCCCTCCCGCTTACGGTACTAATAGGAACTACATTAGCCTTAATCAACCCCCCATCCGCACCCTCAGGACTCCGTCCCCTTCCGTTGCCTGGCCTGTCTTCTTGCTCACCTCCAACAATTCCTTCTCCCACCCTAGACACCCCTTCCCCACCCCTTTCCTCCCTTAAAACTTTCATTAAAAACTTGTTTAAAAACCCCCAAAGCCCCTTATTTAATACATGCCATCTCTCAGGACTCCAAAGTCCGTCCTCGAGATAGGCCCTTGGTAAAACAGAGGGCCATGATTGCGAGAGAGGGGAATCTCGCAATGCAAGAAGGGTCCTTCTCGAGTATGCAGCCAGTCAGATAACGTGCATCGATGGGGTCTGGCTAGAGAGCCAGGCAGTCCAATCTCAACGACGTTGCTTCCCTCACCTCCAGGTCCATGCTGCTCCCTCAACACCTGCAGTTCTCTGCAGTCCTCCCAAACTACCAACTTGCATGATGGTGGGGGGGAGCGCCAAACTCTTCCTTTTGCAGCGATCTCCCAACGCCAACGCCTCTCAGCTACCTTCCCAGCCATTCACTCATGTGGTAGTAAAGAGGGAGGAAGGGGCCAAGCTGTTCCCTTTCACAGTGGCCTCCCAAAGCCAGAAGCCTCTCAGCAGTCCCTTCGCAGATCGTCCCTCGCATAATGGGAGGCAGGGGGAGGGGAGGGGGCCGTCGCTAAACTCCTCTCTTTTCAGGCTCCTCGCATGATGGTGGGGGGGCGCCAAACTCTTCCAGCGCCAACGCCTCTCAGCCACCTTCCCAGCCATTCACTCATGTTGTAGTAGGGAGGGAGGAAGGGGCCAAGATGTTCCCTTTCACGGTGGCCTCCCAAAGCCAAAAGCCTCTCAGCAGTCCCTTCGTCTGCTCGCATAATGGGAGGGAGGGGGAGGGGAGGGAGCCGCCGTTAAACTCCTCTCTTCCGCGGCGGCCTCCCACCCAGACTCCCTGCAGGCTCCTCACCTCATCGCAGGCCGCGGGCCGAAGGGGGGGTACGCTGTTAACATCACCCAACATATGCTGTTATCATCCAGATTCGTCCATTCTCGGCAGGGAGGGAGTCAGCAGACATGTCTCTGAAAGGCTAAGATATTCCGCTGCCAAAATCCCCGGGGTCCCAGATGTTTCTCGACCCCTGGGGGAGGTCTCTAGCCATTTCCCATCGGAAGCCCGGCTGCTCCTACAGGAAAGCGTCCTCCATCTTGCGCATGCTAATAATAATTCCACAATACAATTCCACAATGCAAGCAACCCTTCTATGCCCAAACTTTTTTCTCGTCACTATTTCAGGAGAGAAGAAAAGAGAATGACTTTCTCTCTTCTCACTCTTCTGGGCTCCTTTGCACTTCCTTCCTTGGAAATCTTCCGGCAGGTTCTTTCGCCCCGGATCACTTCCACTGAATCATCAGGATTACTGTCAGGAGTACTTTTCACTGGATCAGTCACGTCTCTGTCCGGCTATTTTGCTGCTGTCTTTTGTCCAGCTGTCAGCTGTCATTTCTTCACGGCTGCCATTATGGGCTGTCTCCTTTCTCCGCTTGACTTTTCCAAGGCTTCTTCTGAGTTCGCTGGTCACGGCTGCCACCAGAGATCGCTCCTCAGAACACCTCTTATTTTCCGGTCCCCCTCCAAGGAACCTGGGACCCCGAAAAGTCCATCAAATGGTCGGAAGCGGGGGAAAACGATCCGGAGAATCATTCAACACACCTGTTCACCTTGACAGCTGGCCCCGTCCCCGTATGTGTGTATATATCTTGAAGGATTCTGGAACAAAGGGAAATTATTTAGTTTAACTGTTGCTTTCTTTTTGTAATCAGCTTTTGCACCAGGGAAATCTCATGCAAGCGTGGGAAACATGTATATGGCTGCAATGTACTGAAGATGGGAATAAGGGAGTGTACAGGAGTGATTGATGTCTTCCTTATGATGTAATGCCTCTGTTGTCTGATTTTCATTGTCTTAACAAAGTTTATAAAGCAATGCTACTAACTTTCTAAGGTGTGGCTACAACTCTGCCAGTGTTCCAGATTGTTTGCTACCCAGCTGCTTAATTTGATCAAATAAAGTACTGCTTGACCAAGAAGTCTCCGCTTGGGTTATCTGATTAGATTGATATGGTATCTCAAGTTCAAGTAAGGGACTGGGACCTTACAATCTGAATATAATTTATTATATTTCTGAGATCCATTTTTTAAAAAAAATCAATTTTTGTTAATGATTTGGTTTAATTTATTTCCCTCATATTCCCTATTAATATTAATTACTACAATTCATATAAATTTTCATCTTGGCTTTAGTCTTTTATAGACTATGGCTTCTGGTATGTGTATGTGTGAACATAGGTGTAGCTTATTTACACATTTATTGGAGACGGAGGAATCTGTATGAGGGACTGACACTGCAGATAGGATTAGATTGATAAAGGCAAAAGATGGACACTGCTGTTTTTTTTCCTGCCATGGCTTCTATGTTTTATTACATTCCCAGTTTTATTATATCCCAAATTGGCTCAGTTGGTTACTCTCACTGTTCAAACATAATCATAGTTCAGTTTTCAGTCTATTTATGTTCAACGTTCTCTTATTTAGCAAAGAATTTTAAAGTTGAATTTGATTGAAGAGGAATTGTGGGGTGGGGGGGATGGATGGAGGTAGCAAAGAGAGGTGTCTGCCCAAACATATGTGCCCATGGGAACTATGTTGGTTATATTATGGCACAGTGTGATCACATTACATGAATCAAGGTAAAAGTTGACTTCCAAACACAGTGGATAATTGGTATCATTAAAAAGCTCTGGTTTTGAGCTTCATTATTGTTCCCTAAGCTAACATTGCAGTTTTGTTGGTAATACTTTGAATAACAGATAAAAAGAATTGAAGAGTAACATTTCAAAATCAAACTAATATTAAATGCCTGTCATTAGAAATCTGTAGGAATTATGCAATTAGTTCAAAGGAACAAGGCCACAAATCAATTCTGCTTTTGAAAATTTGTTTTTAAATTCTTGACCCTTGTTTAAAACTATTTTGTTGTCTAAGAGCTGGGGCTTTGAGTAGTTTTCAATGGAAATTAGATTAAAGGTAGGCAATATGATGTTTTGAGGCTGAATATTGCTGTGACTTTTGGCTTTATACTTTAGTGGTCTCATTGCCCTAATGTCCAATTTTTTTATTCCTTTAATTTAAAAAACAACAACATCGTGACATGCTAAAAAGCATTACTTATCAGAACAATTTTGCTTCTCTCTGTATATCATTCATACTCTTCTGTGCATGTGATTAACCTCACCCAAATGAGGTTGCTTATTCATGGACATACATATTGCTTTCAGATCTTTATTTCCATCATACCCCCACAAATGGAACATGGTCTTTTTTATTTTTCCTTCAGACTTGAATAAAATTTTGTGACTAGATCAAATACATAAAACTGAATTGTTCTTTCAGTGTATAATAGTAAGGTGGGAGTAGCATAATTGCATGATATTAGGAAAGAACCAGAAACTTAGCACAACTTCCTTGTCATAGCTATATGAGTAATGTCTGAGAAAGTTCCTTCCTGCAGGCTAAATAGAAAATGCTTCCTTAACTATCCTTTTTATGGTAGATCAGATAAGAGGGAGCCTGTTGTTAAACTCTTATTTTTTACAGGTGGTCCAATTATGCTCATAAGTGATGATGGTTGTAAAGTGAGTCACCACATGATGACCTTTTTTTACAATCTTTTTTGCAGTGTTGTTAAGTGAATTCAGCGGTTGTAAAGTGAATGCTGTGCTTGTTAAGCAAACACTACAATGTTTAAGTGAGCCCCCTGTTAACTAGGTTAGATTTTTCCAGAAACTGGAAGTAAACACTAGTTTCCAGCAAAACAATCACAAATGGTCCCATCATCATGTGACCATGGGCCCTGTGAATGGCCATATATGCAGGCTGATTGCCAAGCAGCCAAAATACTTGCACATGACTGTGGGAGGGGTGTGTGTCAGAACTCTGAAAGTGTGTTGTAAGCCTCTTGTAACTTCACATGGTTACTAAGCGACTGGTTGTAAGTTGAAAGCTACTTGTATGTTCTTGCTGTTTAAAATTTAGGTTAATTTCTTAATTTCATCTTAAGTAGTTTTATTGGCTGAATATTCTATTCAGTATTTTTAAAAAGAATGTTTCTGGGGTCATATATTTAAATAAGCAATATAAAGAATTCATGCTTGAATAGGGGAAATATCTGGCATATGGATGTGTGAAATCTTTGAATTTTTTCCTTATTCTGTTCCCCCCCCCAAATATAGATTCCTTTGGGACACTAATCCTTCCATCTGTAAGTACTCTTAAAATACTAGAAATATAAACCATATGTTTCCAGCATTACTTTTATTTGCTTTTTGATTTGGCTAACTTGGTTATATTTTATAGCTCCAAATGAATAATCAGTGTGTAGGTGTTATTTTGTTTCTTTAGATTAATAATTAGTTTGAGTGCCAACTCAGAAGAATCTGGGATTTCAATTTGAATGTCTTAAATGCATACTCAGGTTATGGGCAAACACCAATAGGTACTCAATGTAACAAAATTGTATATTAATAAAAGATGAGAAATGCAAAAATATGCAAAAAAAATAATTTGTACTTATATCCAAAACATTTTATTTCCTCATAGGAAATTCCTTATATTCTACATGCAAAAGCAAAATGTTACTGCTGAATTTGGGCAATAAGTTTAATTGTTTAGACTAATTGGAAAAAAAGTATAATATGAACCTGATAAGTTAAATTGAGAGGAGGATTTTTTTTTTAAAAAGTATATATTATGGTACAACACGCATGGCTTTTGAAATACTGTATAGACACTGAAAATGCTATCTAATATGCAAAGCAAGCCATGGGAAGTCCTTGCCTTGGTCTGACCAGCAGGTCTGAAGGCAACAGGAGGGCCCAGTCAACCATGCTTCACAGTTGGTGCCCCAAGGCCCCCCGGTGTCAGGCATCACCACAATCTGGGAGCTTTCCTAATTTCATGCTTTGAGGCATGTGCAGCTACCAGTAGTAGTGGCTCTCCAAACAGAGCAGCTGGGAAGTGAGACTTGGCAAAGAAAGATGAGCTAGGTCTAGGAATGTGTGAGTGTGGGTCTCTTGCCAAGCAATGAGTGGAAGAGACAGCCAGTCACTATGCAAGCAAGTAGGATCTCTGCTAAAAAGGGAAAGAGGAAGCAAAAATGAAAAACGAGCAAGAAAAAAGACAAAAGGAAATATTTTTCTTTTCAGCAAAGAGAAAGAAAAAAGAATTTGGTTAATGAAAAATGCTGGCAGCTAAATGGCAAAGTGACACGGCTCTGTTTAACAGCATTGCCAGAAGCTTAGTTTTGCGGTGGAGAATTTTTGATTTAATAAATGTACATTTAATGGCATAGAAAGATATTCTTCATTTTATCCATTTTCGATTCTCTAGAGCAGCGGTTTTCAACCTGTGGGTCGCGACCCCATTTGGGGTCGAACGACCATTTCACGGGGGTCGCCAAACAACGCAGTCCGCCATTTTTTTCCCCTTTTCCCCTCGGCCGGCGCAGGGGGCAGCACCGTGCATGCGCGGGGTAGCACCGCACATGCGCGATGCGGGCTGTTGCACCGCACATGCGCAATGCAAGCTGTCGCGCTGCGCATGCACGATGTGGGCCGTCGCGCCACACATGCGCAGTGCAGGTTGGGGTCGTGCCGCGCATGCGTGGCGCAGGTCAGGGTCACAGCCTGAAAAAGGTTGAGAACCGCTGCTCTAAAGTTTAGAGAGTTTTATCAATGTATGAAATGACTACAATATCTTGGGGTAATGAATGAGCCCTCCTACACCACTCATAACTATTAAAATTTGATATCCCTGCTCTAATAGGTTTCTTATTGCATATGCTCTTGTAAATCACAGTGCGTTTCCTCAGGCACATCTTGTGAGAGGAATGCCATACATTGTATACACTCAGTGATTTTGGGGAGCGGAGAAGGTTGTGAAAATTAACAATAGTGGCGGTGAAGCACTGAGCAGCTAGTTAATATATGTAGTGTGAAAAATTTTGGATCTGTTTAATTCCCAACAAATGATATTCCAGCTTCAAATCAATTCTAAGTCTATGGTTTTGCCAACACAAGAGGGGGGAAATGTAATTCAGAAGCAGAGAAATGGGACTTGGTGCCAGAGCAACTAGGCAGTGCAGGTTAGCGCTTAGCCTCATAATCTTAATGTATATATATATATTGACTTCCATTCACCTGTTCCCCCATGTCTCGAATGACTAGAACCAGTTCTGTGTGTGGTTTTGCATGCTGCCTGCATCCCATGGATGGGAATTTATGTATTTGCGCAGCCCAGTTTCTGACATGCCACAGCCTGGTGCCGGTCCACGGCCCGGATTGGAGACCCCTGGCCTAATGGTTAAGGTGCCTGGCTTAGGAACCAGGAGACTGTGAGTTCTAGTACCTCCTTAGGCTTGAAAGCCAGCTGGATGATTTTGGCCAATCACGCTCTCAGCCCAAGCTACCTCCCAAGGTGGTTGTTGTGGGGAAAATAGGAGAGGCAGGAGCATTAGTCATGATTGCCATTATTTACAAATAATAATAAAGGTGGGATTTGAAAAAATCAAATAAATAAAGCAATAGCAATGGTAATGAAATGAGTTTTCTTCCTCAGCTCCCATTGGGCAGTACTGATGCCAATTATGAGTTATTAGTGAATGGATATTCAAAAGGACAACTGCTGTTTTCTAATCGAACGTCACTGCCATTTGCAAGTAAAAGTTTTTCAGTCTTCATCCAGACTGACAAGCCAATGTATAAACCAGGACAAGATGTGAAAATACGGGTTGTTACTCTGCATTCTGACCTCAAACCATACAGTACCCCTGTAAATATATACATTCGGGTAAGCATAGGTTTAAAATTATTTGGCAAAGAAGAGGTTTCACGTGGAATATGTGAAAATGACTCTTGTGCATTCATACCAAGGTATAGCAGCAGGAAGGTGATTTCTTGTAAAAGAAAAGACACTGAAAATAAATATCTATTTGTATTTTGTACATACTGCAGAATATAGATGTTCGCACAGTGGTTCAAATGATATGTTCATCCAAGCTAAATTTATGTTTTAGCATTAGCTTTCATTATTTATATATTTGTTTAAAGCATTTACATGCAGTGGTGGAATTCAGCTGGTTTGCATCACTTCAGCAGAACCGGTAGCTAATTTTTTGTTGCCCGGGCCCAGAATGGACTTCTGGAAGTGGCATCCACACAGTTGTTCACATATTTGAATCCCACCACTGCTTACATGGCTGCACAACTCAAACAGCAGGACTCCGGCTGAAATAAAAGAATCATTCTAAAATGTTGAGAATTCCTTAGATGTATTCATGGGTAGAAAATACTTTATCACCAGAAAACGTGCCTGTACATTGATATGCAATGTACAGCAAGCCATAATATAGCTATTTGGTTTCGGTGTGTTATGGTTAAACAATCTATTCCTAAATAAGACATGATAATTTGGTAACAAATGAGATTTTTCTTCAGAAATGAAATCCGCCCCCCCCCCAAAAAAACCAATTGCATTGAGGGTCTATAACAAAAGATGAAATTCATTGTCAGATAATGATAAAATGAAAACATTTCTGAAAATTAACTCCTATTGCTACAGGAACTTCTAATCTTAACATCTGCAACCTTTTTGATTATATAGTAGAATTGATGGCCAAGTTTTCTAGATGGATATTTACTGTGAAGCATACTTTGTTGCCATGAACCTATTTTAGCAGTCATGCATTGCACTAAATTCTGTATTCTGAATATATACAGTAATTTAACATATACTTTTGTAAGGATCCTCAGCGAAATTTGATTCAGCAATGGTTGACACAGAACGGAAAACTGGGCAAGATCGTTAAGCAGTTCAAATTATCCAAATATCCTCCCTTGGGTGATTGGACTATAAAGGTTCAAGTAAATGTGAGTATAAATAAGATGTGTTTATATTTAAAGTAGAAGTGGGCAACCTTTTGATGGTGAACAGCTTTAATTTAAGGAGGAGTAAAGGCTGCAAAGTAGGTGGGGCTAGATTAAGCTGTAAAGCAGACATGTCAAACACAAGGCCTGGGGGCCAGATGCAGCCCACGAAGTGGTTTCATGTGGCCCACGAAGCCATCCTGGAAACAGTGAGAGAACGGCCCCCTCTGCCTTGGCCCTGGCCCAGGCCGGCCAGGAGCCAATGTACAATTTTGTGGTGGCCATCTATGCTGAAACACATTCAGTCTTAGCTCCATAAGACTGCATGGCCTGAGAGGAACAGTGAGGCTCCTCCAGTGGACCATGCCTTGGCACTTGCCCTGGTCCCACCTCCTGCCAGAGACTCTCAGATCTATCCCACTCCTGCCCAGGCCCCCACAGGCACCCTTGATGCAAACGATGTAGAGCTGGCCATGCCCACCCAGTAGGCCACACCCACTCCATCCACGCCCACCCAGTAAGCTGCACCCACCCTGGCCACACCGCTGAGAGTAACTGCAATGCTGATGTGGCCCTCAATGAAATTGAATTTGACACCCCTGCTGTAAAGACTCCAGAGTTGACCCAGGATCACAGACTGCCTACTTGTGATTTAAGAAGTGATGGTACCCTTTTCACATTTTTGTGATCTGAATAATTCATTAGATAGTAAATTTAAGGAGCTTGGTTCTTGATTGTTGAAAATGAAACTACCATGAAAAAAGTGTCACTTTTTAAAAATTGTATCTCAGCCTGCATTTATTCTTAAGTGGTCAAGATAATTTTGAACAAGGTTTTACCTTAGATTCAGTAAACCAAAGGAATTCAGTATGATTTTCATTGACTTTTATGTTTGCTTGTGTCTCCATAGGATCAAAGCTATTATCAATCATTTTCTGTAGTGGAATATGGTAAGTAATGACCTTCTGCTCTTTATAGTTCTTTTAGAAGAAGGTGAATGAAGTTTTAAATTTAGAAAGGCAGTGATTTCCCACAAAACTGAAATCCAGAATGTTACTTACCATTTAAAGAAACATGGAAATTATAATACTCAGATTACAAGACTGTTTAGCCTAAAGTTTAATAATTTGGATCCTGACAGTAATTCTTAGAGTAAACCAGATGAAATCACTTGGTGGGACTTACTGTAAATAATCATGATTATCTTCTAGTATGAACAAGATCAGATCTAGCTTTGAGTATCCAGTTGTTTGTAATGTTAAATTTATCTTTTACAGTTTGCAAAACCAAAAGTCATTCTGAGGTCTATCCATTCATTCATGTAATGAGGTCTTCCTTGAATAATAAATATGTAATAGAGGAGCACTCAAACTTAATATTTTAGTTGCTTCAGTTTTTCCATTATGTAATTTTAATTGTTGCTTTTGGGTTTTTTCAGTGTTACTAAAGTTTGAAGTCTCTTTAATAACACCTAAGTATTATTCTATGCAAAGTAGGTTGAATGGCACTATTACAGCAAAGTAAGTAAAAAGTAAATATTATGGCATTGAGAACTTATCTATGTTTCAGATATAAAACTATGCAATGCTGGAGTAAATTATTCTACATTAGAATGTTTCTCTTATTTTGGAGGAGGTGGAGTATAAGTAGGTAAAAACAGTTCATTATTGTGTAGTGGCAGCAAAAAAATATCCAGAGTATGCATCAGTACATTGCATATACTTGCCACTGTGTGTGTAAGAGTGTGTGTGTGTGTAAAGTGTGTGTGTGTATGTACAATCTGATGCTTTATTTAAACTAAATTGGTATATCAGTGATTGCATGACTTCTGTAGATGCCATATGCTAAATAAATAATAACTTGCTACTTGATGGAATATGGGCAATAGTATATTGGCTGGCACAGTATCTTATAGATTAAGATTCTGCCTTATGCACAATGGCAGGAGCGGACAAATATTCAGACTATTAAATGGTAGAGCTACCTGTGACACAGATACAATTGGGACTGATAACGTAGTTTATGCCTTCTCTATTTTACAACTACAGCTTGATGACTGTAATTGTAACGTAATAGGAGTAAATGTTAAAGAGAATTAATGAGCCAGTTAATTAAAAATAGTTCTATATTGGTGAAATTAAGAGGAAGGAGACGGGGAATGATAGACGATATAAATGGATGGCTGAGACAAGATGAGAGAGTATATTAGATATGACTGAGCTATTTGGAGAAGCAACAATGATCAGTATGATCTGTCTGCTTAATAGGTATGTAGGAATGTGCAATGAAAAAAATGATTCATTTATCTATCACATTTATATAGCTGTCTCTAGATAGCTTATAGTAAAAAAATAAAGCCACTCTAGATGGCTTATAGTAAAAACAAGTATGCAACAAAATATTAAAACAACACAATTAAAAGACATCAACAATATTAATAAGACAGTGGAGAAAAATTATGTTAAAAATAATTAGCAATCTCATTAAAACTCCATTTCCTTGAGACCCCCAGGTCTGCTGTCAGAGCTGGGTTTTAAGGGGATTCTTGAAGGATGTCATAGATGGGAGCCAGTCTCACCTCAACGGGAACAATGATCTACATAGCATGACGGAAAAGGCCCGTTTTCTGGGTTTCTCCAGATGAATCTTTTTTGCAGATGGCACCTGCAGCATAGATCTTTGCTGGACCTAACGGGAAGGGCAGATGTAATTGGGCAGAGGTGGTCCCTGAGATACACCAGTCCAGTGTGATGTGTGTTAGGAAAATAGAGTGAATGATTGCAAGTTAACCATCAATGGTGAAAAATTAGAGCAGGTATATCAAGCTGTGCATCTTTTAAGTTCAAATGCTGGCAGCAAGGAGGAATTAATGTTTGTCAAAATAAGTAAAAACAGATGTACATCCTCCTGTACAGATGTGAGGATTGGGCATGACAGGAGAAAAATAAAAGCTGATTGCTGTGAGAATGGCATACTTTAAAAAGTGAAGCTGTTTGGTCATACGGAAAGGAAAACATGATAATCAAATTGCAAAACAAATATATAGACAAAGACTGCATGGATTGAAAGGAGGGGGATAAAAAGTTGTGATTGGATGCTGTTGAAGAGATGTTCAAAAGGAAAAAGTTGAGAGGAAAAAAAAAGGAAACCATTGTTTCCAAATTAAACTATCCAGGATAATAAGTACATGGTAGGTTATCACATGCTTTCAGTCTGTCTTTTGAAACAAACAATTTCCAACTGATCCTTTTTTGTGGTGTTTTGGGTATTCATTTCAGGTACGTATATGGAAAATCAATGAAAGGAAAGGTCACTATTGATTTCTTCCCATCATTTCAAACACAAAACAAAAAGATAACTAAAATAATGGAGGTGAGTCATATTCATTTCTTGACAATATACTTACTGTATTTTCCGGCGTATAAGACGACTTTCTAAACCATGAAAATCTTCTCAAAAGTTGGGGGTCGTCTTATACACCCAGTCATCTTATACGCTGGAAAATACTGTATTTTCCGGAGTATAAGACGACTTTCTAAACCAGCGGTTCTCAATCTGTGGGTCGCGACCCTTTTGGGGGTTGAACGACGCTTTCACAGGGATCACCTAAGACCATCGTAAAACACATATTTTCAATGGTCTTAGAAACCGAGACACCACTCCTCTATCTGGCCGCCGCTGCCCTCCTCCTCCTCCTCCGCCAGCTCCTCCGCCTCCAGGGCGCCCTTTGCCGCCGCCCTGGGCTGGCTCAGCAGCCGAGCTGGGTCTGGGCCGCTGCTGGCGCTGCTGCTGGGCTGCTCCGCCGCTCCCGGCTGAGCTGAGCTGCAGCGCCGAGCCGGTCTCCACGCCTCCTGGTTGCCCGGATGCGCTCCGCGCCACGTGGGAGCATCCCCGCACTGCCCAGCCAGTCTCCCTCGTCGTCGGAGGCTGCCTCGGCCCTCTGGCACCTGGCGCGGCCGTGGGACTGCCGGGCAGGAGCGGCTCCTTCCCGGCTCGCCGGGCTCCGAGCCTCGGAAGCGGCCAGGGGGTGGGGAAGAGGCCGAGGCGGCAGCGATGCCCGCATGTGCGTTGGAGGCCAGCTGGCCGGGCCGGGAGGAGAGAAGTGGTGCCTTCCAAGCGGGAGCTGGTGTTCTGGCCATGCCCCTTTTGCGTGCGATGGGCTGCGCGGCGTGGAAAGGGGCTCCCGCGACCCCACCACTGCGATGGCGCTCAGGAGGCTGGAGGGCCAGGCAGGTCCCAGGGGCGGCTGGAAGAGGGCAAGAGGTGCTGGGATGAGGATGGGGGGCTTCAGGTTGGCGGGTGTGAGAGGGCAGCCGGCGGCTCCGAGGCGCGCGGATCCTCCACGTAGCTTCCGAGGCCCCGGATGTGCTGCCGCTTGGCTCTCCACCAGGCTCTTCGCCAGAGCCTCCCCCCCTTCCCCGGCAATTGTGCGGAGCTGCTTGTGCGTCCTTGGCAATGCCTCCCCCCTTCAATCTCTCCTTCCTTCTCCATCTCCTTCCTTTCCCCTTCAATCTTCCTTCCTTCCTTCCTTCCTTCCTTCCTTCCTTCCTTCCTTCCTTCCCCTTCACTTTCCTTCCTTCTCCATCTCTTTCCTTTTCCCTTCAATCTTCCTTCCTTCCTTCCTTCCTTCCTTCCTTCCTTCCTTCCTTCCTTCCTTCCTTCCTTCCTTCCTTCCTTTCCCCTTCAATCTCCTTCCTTTCCCCTCCAATCTTCCTTCCTTCCTTCCATCTTCATCCTTTCTCCTTCAATCTCTTTCTCCCTCCTTCCTTCCTTCCTTCCTTCCTTCCTTCCTTCCTTCCTTCCTTCCTTCCTTCCTTCCTTCCTTCCTTCCTTCCTTCCTTCCTTTCCCCTTCAATCTCCTTCCTTCTCCATCTCCTTCCTTTCCCCTTCAATCTTCCTTCCTTCCCCTTCCCTCCCTCCTAACATTTTTGAGCAAGGAAGAGTAAGCTTCTCCAGCGAGCATTGCTATATTGTTTTTGTGATTATTCACTATGCTTTAATTATGTTCAATTCGTAACAATGAAAATACACCCTGCATATCAGATATTTACATTATGATTCATAACAGTAGCAAAATTACAATTATGAAGTAGCAACAAAAATAATTTTATGGTTGGGGGTCACCACAACATGAGGAACTGTATTAAAGGGTCGCAGCATTAGGAAGATTGAGAACCACTGTTCTAAACCATGAAAATCTTCTCAAAAGTCGGGGGTCGTCTTATACACCGGAAAATACACTACATTTCAGGAAAATTGTACATCATGGCCCACCCTCGCTCAACATTTTCTAGTGATTTATCCGGTGGTATTTCTGTTTTCCTTGCTGTTTTCTGATCCAGAATAGCTTCTTCCTCTTCCTCATATTACTACTTTGAGCCCTTATTAGAACAAATTTTAAAAAAGCTTTTTGCATGTTTTTCTATTTCTTGCTTTTTTGTCTCAGAACTGACCTGTATCTACATGCAGTGAACATTTCAGAGTTTTGGAATTAAGGTTGGCTGGAGACCATGTATGATAGCTTATTGGCAGGAGTTTTAGGAAAAAACTTATGTGAAGGATTAGGGTTAGGATTCTCTTTTCTTTATCTGTTTCAGAAGTATGATATTTTATATTTATTTGCCTTGTAAAATCTGATTTCCTTTAAAACAAGATTTAAATTGTAACTCTGGCTTTGACTTGCTAAACCAAGTGCCTAGCCATTACTGCCATGGTTTGTGCAGACCAGTTCAAAATCTAGAAGATTTGAGCCCTCTTAAAACAAGTGTTAAAGGTGATACCACCCCAAAAAGGTCTAACGTCTGTAGTAAATATGGAGATAATCTGAAAACAACCCTCTTAATTTTAATTTTGTATCAGCTTTATGACATTTCAGCTGTCCTGGCTATTCTTTCCACAAGTATCTTGTAAAACTGTAGCTAAGCCAAGAGAGGGGAATACAATGCTGATAGATCTCTGGGTCTTTTCCCATCGTTTTGATGACCAGGACTTAGGGGACAGTATCAATTGTGAATATGTACAGATGGCCCCTCTCTCTCTGGTCACTTGCAGAGTCCTGGATGCAGGGTCATGAAAGGATAGCAAGGAAAACACCCAATGTCCTAACCCACCCGAGAACATACAATATCTTTAGGGAAACACCCAAAAGGGAACATGTTTAGCTACTTCTGCTTTCTCCCTTCTTATCTACAGTGTGCCAGATTTATTGGGTGAAATCTTTATCTTATGTGTGTCAGCTTTGCTGGATGGGTTGCTTATGTAATCAGAATAAATACAATAATTTCTTGTCCTTCAGGGCTTCTCTCATTTAGAGGAGCCCGTCTTTGTTCAGCTGAATAAAAACGTAAAAGCTTAAAGATAACTTCTGGTTTCCAGTGGTTTTTTTATCAAGCAAAACCTCAGAACCTGCATATCATTTTTCTCAGTTTTAGCAAGGAAGAATAGTGGATAGATACATTGCGGTGTAGATACATCCCAGTTTATATAAACTTGTGTATGGAAAAAGCATCAAAAATAAAATGTAACAGTGATATATGGTTAAGAACGACAGATCTAGATGTTCTGGCTAACGCAGGGATAGGCATGGCTGGCTCAGGAATTCTGGGAGTTGAAGTCCACGAATCATAAAAGAGCCAAGGTTGCCTACCTCTGGGCTAGTGTGAAAATCTGATCTAATATTGCTTCAAAGATAACAGGATTAATATATTTTTTCTGATCTAAGATTAATGGTTCTTTGAACTTTACACTGGAGAACTCAGAGATAAAAGATATAACTGTCAGAGATGAGGATATATTGTACCCAGCACCTATAGAAATTACAGCTGTTGTTACAGAATCTCTTACAGGTATGTTGTTTAATGTGGCTTTTATAGAACATTGGAAGAGATCAAAGCGAAGACATATTTAGTCCTGCTATATCTTTTTACTGTTGGGAGTCAGAATTCCACATGGACAATATGAGTACAGTTACTAAATCACACTCATATTTCTTAGCAATTGATATTTGGAGAAATGGTGATTGTAATTTAGGTACCATAGCTTATAGCTATGGCTGGGGCCTTTTTTGTTATTTTTTGAAGGGGGACATTTGATGGGATTTGTTCTACCTATTTTATTCATTAACAAAATCTTATCACCTAAAATTGGTCATTTGCAGCTAAATTTCATAATTTTAAAGGCTCTGGAAACTGAGATAACCATAAACTATCAACAAAACACAAGGCTTAGGATGATATATTACACTAAGACATTAAGCAATTTGTTTTTAGTCTTAGCATGTTGTGTGAATCTAATCACAGAAATGTTGTCACTTAGAATAATAAGTATGAGCTGCCTTGCTTCAGTGAAGAACAAATAAATCTGGTGTATCATTTTAAAAATCTCTGATTGTTATAACAGGAATCTCCCAAAATGCAACTGCTACAGTATTTTCACAGCCATATGATTATGCATTAGATTTTATTGAGTATCCAAGATTCTTGAAGCCTTCTCTGAACTTCATTGCTATGGTGAGTAGTGTTGTTTTACTGTTTGCTTTTTTCAGAAATGGATTGAATGAAAGATGCATCAGAAAGATGGAATTACATTCTCCAAAAGTTTAGAAGACTTAAATGATTTAGCTACAAGTCTTAAGGAAGCCATTTTATTTCTCAAAATCTCCTTCCACACCAAAATAGGAATAGGGCGGCATAGAAATCCAATAAATAAATAAATAAATAAAATAAAAGAGGCCAAAAATGTTCTTTTCCCATTTGATATGTTCAAATAATAATAATAATAATAATAATAATAATAATAATGTTCCACTGATTAATTGTTCTAACTGTCAGAAAATTTTTCCTTAGTTATAGGTTGTTTCTCTCTTTGGTTAGTTTCCATCCACTGCTTCTTGTCCTGCCTTCAGGTGCTTTGGAGAATAGTTTGACTCCCTCTTCTTTGTAGCACCCCCCGAGATATTGGAACACTGCTATCATGTCACCCCTCGTCCTTCTCTTCATTAAACTAGTCATATCCAGTATCTGAAGTCTATATGTACAGTGTGGGCTACAGTATTTAGTATTTTTATTTGACATGTACATATCCAACATTGCCCATAAATATTTCTTTCTTTTGGTATTTATTAGATTTATATATTAACCTTTATTTTTTACAACTCAGGGTGGAGAGTTAGAGCAACATTGAAGTCACCAGATATTCTAATGGTTCCCTGCTGCCGAAGATAGTACTGCCATTTCAAATAAGTGCTCTACATAAAGGTTATTATTGTTTTAAAGAATTTTGTTTCTAAAGTTTAATTTGTTTTCAGTTGGAAGTTAGAAGAAATGATTATCATCCACTAACATCTGATGAAAAAAAGAATAATGTCACAATCACGGTCACACAGTCAAAAATTTCTTATCAGATATTTGAGGATGAAAATGAATCGCTGCAAAAGAACACAGTTTATGAGCTAAGTTATCCTGTTCCAGGGGGTGGGGTTATTCATATGGAGCTTCCAGTTTCAGCTAATACAACAGTTTTGCATATTAAGGTATGTTCCTTTCCTGTCATTTTGTCTAAAGTGAAAATAATCTCAATATGGAAATTTGTTTAATGCCTGTCTTCTTCCTCAAATGCATCTCACTAGGCATCAGATATGTATATTGCTTTGTAATATTCTCAATAGACTATTGCTGTTGTTATTAAACCCCAGTTTCCTATTAGATTAAAAACTCTTTAAGAACTGTGGTTTGGGCTTTCTCAAAGTTGATGAGGCAAGTATGGTATGTGGGCAGGGAATCGCCATAGTTTTCTATGGCTCATTTGTAATCCAAACTGCTTTAAGGGTATCTCAACTTACAACAGTTCATTTAGCCACTGTTCAAAGTTACAACAGCACTGAAAAAAATGACTTATAACAATTTTTCACGTGGCCATTGCAGCATCCTCATGATCACATGACCAAAATTCCGACGCCTGGCAACTGACTCATACTTATGATGGTTGTAATGTCCCGGGGTCATGTAATCACTTTTTGCGACCTTCTGACAAACAAAGTCAATGGGGAAGCCAGGTTCACTTAACAACTGTGTTACTAACTTAACTGCAGTGATTCACTTAACAACTGTGGCAAGAAAGGTTATAAAATGGGGCAAAGCTCACTTAACAAATGTTTCACATAACAACAGAAATTTTGAGCTCAATTGTACCTGTAGTTTGAACAGGGCAAATGCTTATAGGTATGCTGTTAGCAATATTCATCCTTAGTTTCTTCAAATGAATATTCAAAGAAAAAGGATAGGGTTGTATTTGAGGAACTATGCTAAGCATTGAGTCTTCCACCTGTATTATTACATTTTTAAGGAAGATATACTTTTTAATTATTGTCTTATGTGCTTTTTTTCACCTTTTTTTCTTTTTAACAGGCTGAATTTCTGGAAAGTCAAGCTTCCATAAAGATAAGTGATGTGTTCTACTCACCCAGTTTGACTTATCTCCAGATTAAAAACACAAGCAAGGATTTTAAAGTAATTGCTTCTATCAGTAATTGAACAAGTTTCCAAAGTAAACAACTGCATTACATTATGATTGGTGTGTTTAATTGAGACATCTTATTTTCCCTAGGTTGGGACACCTTTGGAACTCAGTGTTGAAAGCAGCATGCCGTTGAATGAGATCAATTATATGGTAGATCTTAATAATTTTATTTTATTTTTTAAAAAAATCAGAGCTTAATGTTACTAAACAAGCTGAGGACCTTGTTCTGTTTTACTTGGTGTGTAGATAGGGTATATTCAAGGAGAAAAATGGGGCAACAGATGAAATAAGTAAACAAAGGCAAAAAAATGATTAGCTGTTTCTTAATGGGACTGATTTTCAGCTGCACTTGTGCCTCTAGTAATTGAAGCACAGCATTGGATCGAATCTGGGTCGGTCACAGGGACTAGAGCTTTTGTACTCTTCCGAGCTTTTGTACTCTTGCTGGAGCCCATCATGGATTCTTACACGAGTCCGAAAGCTTGGAAGATTAAACCTCTGGTTCCGGTGACCAACTCAGATTTGATCTTGCAACATTATCTTGGGACACGTAGACCTGCCTTCATTGATATCGTTAAACTTCAGTTACTTTGGAACAACAAAGTAAAACTGAAGCAGAAGAGCTGAATGTCCAGCTTCTTTTGAAAGAGTGGAAAAATTATGTAGAGAATTATGGTTGCACAACCTGTGTTATTTGGCTTGTTGGTATCATGAGCATCGCTTTGCTTTTTACACAAGTACTTTTGGGGAGATTGGGAGTTGAGAAATTTGCATGTGTGCAGGATTTGTTTGGAAGAAGAAAGGTGTCTAAAATTTTTATTAAAATGGATTATCTCTCAAAATCCAACCTGTCTCTCTGTCCCAAAACAATGCAGAAAATAGCAGTAATTAAATAAATAATTAAAAATGAAGATTTTTGTAACTGATGTTAAAATAATGAACTTAAAAAAAATTAAAATATTGATTGATTGACCAATTATATATATCATCATTCAACTAGGAAGGATTTCTATTGATTATTTATAAAATGTATTGCCCCCCCATCTTACCACAGAGTAGCCAAATAAAAAAAATATGCTACAGTTAAAGACTTTCTAGATTAATTCATGAGACACAGTTACTAAATACATATGTATTGAGAAAATACAGGATTGTGGTTTTTTTTTTTGAAAAAACACTGTTATTGTTTCAAATCAGTTTTGGATCCTGAAACTTAGATTGCATGTTTATACATCTGAATTCTCAACAATTCTGCTTAAATTTGCTTTGTTACTATCTGAAAGTCATCCACCAGTTGATACATTTTACAACCTTTTAGTATATTTAAAGAATTTTTAAATAGATTCAGTGAGCATTATATTTCTGACACAGGAACATAATCTAGTGTTAATCTAGTACTTATAGCTAGGAATAGAATCCACTATTAAACATAGAATTCTTTACAATCAGAAGTTGATGATTAGATGGGAAATATAATTCTAATATATAAAAAGTACACATTAAAACAAAAAATTTAGAAATAAAATATTTAATACTCCCTTGTATTTCTGATGAAAGACACTTACTTAAATTAAACGTGTATTACTAAAAAGACAGCCACTTCAACTATATTTTTAGACTATAATTTTGCAAGATCTGAGAAAAAGTTTCATAAGTTTTATAAGTCAAAGAGTTTTCAGTTTGTCTCCAAGATGATATGATCAAATGATGAAAGCTTTAATTTCAAATTCAGTGTTATTATTTCTTGTCCTGTCCTTTCCCAGACAGAATAACCTTGTATATTTTTCTGTTTAGATCAGAAACCATTAAGTGCCTATTCATCTTATTTCTATAAGGGCTTCATATGTTTTAGGTGTGGTAATTTTTTTACTCATAGGTGATGTCCAGAGGTCAGATTGTGGATGCAGGGAAAAAGAAAACCACAACATTAAGTTTAACCCCAGAAAATTCTTGGTATCCTACGGTTTGCATAATTGTCTTCTATGTGCATGATAATGGGGAAATAATAAATGATTTTCTATATTTTGCTGTTCAGCCGACTTTTAAAAATCAGGTAAATATACCAGTCTTCCTTTCATAATAAACGGAGAGGTGGAATTTTACAAACCACCTGGGTTAATAGATTATAGGGTTATATCAGTGCTGCAGAGATGGATTTTGGTATTTTACAAGGACGCATAGAAAAGCATAGAAGGAGGGGGTTGTTAGATTAAGACAATACTGAAAGCTATTTCTTTTGTTAAAAAAAGAATTTTCTTCTAAAGAGGAATCTGTTATGAAAAGTTGGCATAAACCTTTAAACTAAGCGTTCTGACATAATATATAATTAAATAAGTGCCTGAACAAATAGATATATTCTCCTTGCCAGTGTTTTCTATCAGTAGAGTTACGGTTCCTTTGGGAATTATAGCCTACATCAGTGGTGGCGAACCTATGGCACGGGTGCCAGAGGTGGCACTCAGAGCCCTCTCTGTGGGCACACATGCCGTTGCCCCAACCTTGCCTCCCCCCGTGACCCCCTCCTCTCCAGCAGCCCCCCTGAAGTAGAGTCGCCCTCGAGCGTGGCCCACATGGAGCATCGCAGCCAAGGACTTGGCAGCCAAGCAGCGTAGACAAGACTCTGCCCTCACACCCCATCATGCAGTTTATGCTGCAGGACGTGGGCAGAGGGTGTGGCCACCATAGCGCTGCTGGGCTGCCTGGGCGATCTGCGGCGGGCCCTGAAGATGGTGAGTGGTCCTGTGGGCAGGCGGGGTGGGGGATGGGGCGCAGAGTGGGCACGGGGCAGTGGGGTGGAGCGGGGCGGGGCCAGTTTTTGGGCACTTGGTCTCTAAAAGATTCACCATCACTGGCCTACATGTTTATTTTGAAAAAGAAAAGGGAAAAAAGGAAAGAAAAGGGAGGTGTTGTTGTATAAACTGTGCATGCTGCAGTTCATAATTGCGTCTTATATTCAGTGCTTTCTAAGAAAGTGAAATAACTCATACAGTATCAAAATTACATTTTATTAAAATGAAGGTAATACCATGTTTTCTTGAAAATACGACCTAGCTATAAAATAAGACCTAGCTTATTTTTTGGGATTCGGGCTAATATAAGCCCTACACCAAAAAGTAAACCCTACTTAACCCTGCCCACTCTGTCCCACCATAGTTTTTTGGGCAGGCCGGATCGCATACCTATCCTCACTTTACCTGCTGCCAATGGCTCCACTGCAAGTTCAATTTTGTGGCTCAGCTAAATTGTTCAGCTGCAATGGGCTGCAGTTCCCATCAGGTTTAGGAAACGTTAGGCCAGGGTCCTTGCAGCTGAAGCAATCCAGCTCGCTCGGGGTCAGGTTGGCCATCGCAGGAGGCATGACCCATCCCTGTCCTCTAGCTCCGCCACAAATATGGGATGAGCCTCCCACAACGGTCATCCTTACCCTTGGCGAGCCAGATAGCTTACAGGGAGAGGTTGTGCGTTGCAGGAGGACGATTGCAAAGGGCATGTCCGGATCCCTCCAGCTCCTGGAGGCTCCAGCGTTGCTTTTCACATTGTTCAGTTTCCTACCCCACGTACACCAGGCTGATCTGGTGGGTGGGATTGCCTTTCATCTTCCCCGCCGCTACATTGGCAGCTGACACTGTCCTCCTGAGAGGCAGCATGGCGATTGGACAGCGGCCACACTGCGAATGGGGTTAGACCAGTGGTGGCGAACCTATGGCATGCGTGCCAGAACCGGCACTCAGAACCCTCTCTGTGGGCCCACATGCCACGCTCCAGAGATGGCAACCGTCCCTCTTCAACCAGCCGCTTGCTAACTCGCCAAGGTCCCACGCCCCTGCCTCGCCTTGTCCTGCAACAATGGCACCCCCGCCCTGCCTTGCCTCGCCTCACTCCGCAGGATGAGCCTCTTGCTCACCGCCCCACCTACCAAAGACTCCCTGGATCTCCCCCAACCCTGCCTGGCCCCCACATGCATCCCTCTGCATGAGCAACATCGAGGTGATCACGCTCACCTTGGCCACACCTACCCAGTCTGCCATGGCCACCACAGCCATGCCCACCCAGTGGGACACGCCTGCCTGGCATCTGATGATAAATAAATAGGTTTGGGGTTGCAGTTTGGGCACTCAGTCTCTAAAAGGTTCGCCATCACTAGGATAGACCATCCCCCAAAAGTGCCACTGAAAACAGCGAGGCAAATGTGTACACAGACACGGCGCAGCTCCTGGAGCCCTGGGGCGGCCATGCTGGGCGGTGGCGGGAAGGGCACTGAGGTGGCTTGGGGAGGCTTGGGGAGGAGGGTGGTAATATGGCCCAAAATATATAAGCCAATAGAAGCATCTCTGATAGTCATGAAAAGTATATGAAGATTGGCACATGAGAGAGGCATATTCCAGGGCTGAAAAAGCTTGAAAGTGACAGCAATTTCAAAAAGTACTTTAACCAGTGAACTTAAAACATTGATAAGGACAGATGATAAAATACAGTCCTTCAGGTACTGCTCTATCAAACCATGAAGAACCTTTCTAAAACTGGTAGTTTGAGTGGACTGAGATCTGGCCCATTCAATTGAGACCATGATATCCAGACAGCCACTAGATGGCAGCAAACACATGGCATTTCCTGTATTTTTGTAGCTGTTCAACAGTTGTCCAACTTTTTGTAGCCCAGAACTGGTAACCACACAGTAGTGCTTAAAAGTTTGTGAATCTGTTTGTATTTCCAGTATTTCTGAATAAATATGGCCTTAAACCTAATCTGTTCTCTGTTTAATTCCTAAAACTAGATAAAGGGAACTCAATTAAGCAAAAGCATTATACAGTACTTGCTTATTTACTTACTGAAGAAAATGATTGAAAGCTACACTATAATTGCTTTACCTATTGCTAATCTGTGCATAATACACTGATCTTTATTCCAGCTTCATAAGAACTGATTTACCAAATTCAGTTTCCCCCTGTGCAGTAAAGTTTATTTATGGAGGTGCACTTAATGGCTTCAACCATAGTTCAAGTTATTATGCAAGTAGCTATTTTTTTGCCTCATTAAAAGTCCATTTTGTATGAGTTTAAAGCCTCTCAGTGAAGAGAAATGTTTTATTTTGAGAGAAATATTTTTACTTCTCTTTAGTTAGAATAGGTTTGATTAATACGTGCAGGTAGTCTTTGACTTCAACCATTCAAAATTACAATGGAACTGAAAAAAGTGACTTAACTGGTCTTTGAAACATTAATTTGTAGATAGGTTTTCTTTATGGTGTGATACCGTCTAATTAACATTTGCACAATTCATATAGCTCCTCAGCCAGCAGTACAGCATCCAAAAATACCTGGATATTTATAACATCAATACACCGTCAATGTTGCCACAAACATTCCTTGTATATGTATCCATAAAGGGCAGGAAGTTAAAATTTTTGACTGTATATCTCTTGCACAGCGTAAAACCATAATGCATTTCTCAAATGTTGCTTACTGTCACCTTTTATTGCTTTTCAGTCAGAATTCTGCCAATCTAAGCACATTTCACAAATGGATCTCCCTGAAGTTTTTATACTCACTGTTGCTGTCTTTTACATACTATTCTTCCAGGCATTGGGCACACTTACACAATCATTCAGTGAACAAGCCATACCCATATTTTAACATTTCTCCCATTGCACCATTTTTGCAAGCTTTCCATTTTTTCAACATTCTCATAGCATTTGTGATTTTCCTTTTCTAGAGTATCAACTTTTACTCCATTTGTTTCAATTCCACACTTGTAGATGTTCCACTATTATTCCTATATATATATTTAAACTGTTCACTCCAGTTTTGTTTTAATTCATGTAATCATCTTTATTTTTAATTCCTTTCAATCTGTTGGAGGCTTTCTGATCAGTTCCCCTGTTCATTGGATGGGAGGTGATTTGTTATTACTTTTTATTAATTATTCCTTTTCCTTTAGATGTTTAAAATTACCTCAAAAATAAATCCTTCATCAGTAAGTTACTTTGCATTTTAAATATTTCTCTTGAAATTGTTACTGGGTTTCTGGGCCATCAACATCTGTTTGTGGTACAGTAAAAACCCAAAACCCAAAATGATGTAACATGCCCAAAAAACTTTCATACAGAGTATATTGTAAAATAAAAAACCAAGAACCCACTGTTGATTAATTACAATGCTTGCTCTGCTATGTGAAACAAGACAAAGTGCAGTTAATCTTAAATACAGGTAATTAACAAACCAACCAGAATTTATATTTTAAGAAAGTGACTTATTTTTACCTGCTATAAATTGAAACAGAAATGGGGACTTCTGAACTAGTTCTATCAGGAGAGAAAAAGAAATACACAAGAGCCTGGGGCTACTTTGAGCTTATTCTTGTAATGCTAAACTGTTGTTTAAAATTACATTCAGTGCAACCAAAGTGAAGCTCAAAATGCTTGTTGCCATAAAGTACCAAGTGGCCAGTTAACTGCTAGAACAAATTTCTTTGTCTTTTCTTTGTCTCCATCTGTTCTTCCTCTTTTCTTTTCCTAGTTTCAAAATGTGGCCTCCATTCCCTTACATTCCTTTTCTGCTCTCTCATTACTTGTTCTCTTTCTTCAGGTGTCCCATCTTATGTTCAAAATGGTCAGTTTTTTAAACCCTCCCTACTCCTCAACAGCCCTTTCATAATCCAGATTATCTTTTTGAGCTACCATATTGTTTGCCCCACACAAGAGAAAATATCAGAAGCGCTCTCTCTCTCTCTCTCTCTCTCTCTCTCTCTCTCTCTCTCTCTCTCTCTCTCTCTCTCTCTCTCTCTCTCTCTCTCTCTCTCTCTCTCATACACACACACACACACAATACTTTCTTTAACATACAGGTCTCAAATCTTTTTCTTAATTTATAATTCTATTTATCAGAAAATATGTATGATCTTCCACTCAAAAGTAGAACCATTGAATTCCAGAGAGCTTTCTCAGAAAATATGTATAGTATTATTGTCCAATTTCTGCATTTGGTTTGATACTTTCACAATTTTGGGACCTGTTCAATTACATCATAGGTAAACTTACTTCAAATGTATATCCCCAGATTAATATGCATTGGAGTAAAAATAAAGCTGGGCCTGCTGAGGATATCACCCTCAAAATCAAAGTGACAGAACCGCAAACCTCAATTGGACTTTTAGTTATTGACAAAAGTGTAAATTTGTTGGGAGAAAGCAATGATATCACAGAGGATGCCGTAAGTTTTTTTTCTTTTTCCTTTTGCAAGAGTGCATTGGTTTAGAAGCACTATGTTTTATTGTGACTGGTTTCCTTAAAATGTTGAAACAAATTGAAACCATAAAACAGTTAATATTATGTATTAATGTAAATCTTTCATCTTACTTGCAATAAACTTCATTCTCTGATAATCTGAGTAACTTTATATTCCATATCAAACATATTTGCATTTATTTACTTCATTTTCCTTCAAGCATGCACAGTTAAGAAGGAATATATAAGGATACCTAATTCTCATTTTTGTTAAAGTAGAATATTCATAACAAAAGAAAAATGGAAACTAAAAACGAATGTATTGAGTTCACATGCATTTACAAATCATCAGCTAGCTCTTAGTGAGTGATGAAAAAGAAATAAAATGTGTTTAGACATTTCCAAGAGGTATGCTGATGATAAAACTGATGGCTAATTATAGCTTAGTCTTTGGTGGCATTCTTCACTGCCCTGGTTCAAAATTTTAATTAGTAAATTACTTCCTTGTACAGCAGCTCAATTACTAGGCTTCCATCAAATAACTCTTCAGAGAAAGGTCATATGAATTGATTTTGTTCTGAAGATTTTTTTTCATATGCCTTCCGGATTGGCATATTAAAATATCATACAATAATTATTCACCATGTCCTATTTTATTTCATCCAGTTGTTCCTGGGGTTGAAAAACGTGTGTGGCCCATTAACAAAGATAATAATACATTTTTGTTATCACTGGTTAAATTTTCCTTGAAATATATAAATATCTTTTTAAAAAGTTGGTTAACTATTTTATCTTTGATTTATTTCTATTTTTTTAAAAAAAACAGATACACCACGAGCTAAGTTTATATGATACAAAACTATATTATGGGGAAGCTGGAAGTGCTGTCAGCGTCTTTCAGGTATTGTATACGTAGGTGCTAATTTTCATGTTCTCAATGCATTTGGTTCCTGAAGCAATATGAATGTATCTTTCTCTCTTTCATACATACACACATAAAGAGGCCTGGTATTATAGAAACATAGAAAAGAGACCTTGGAGGTCTTCTAGTCCAACCCCCCCCATCCAGGAGATTTTATTCTATCCCAGACAAATGTCCAATCTTTTTTTGAAAACCTGCAGTGATGGGGTACCCACCACTTTAGGAGGCAAGCTATTCCATTGATTACTTACTTTCACTGTCAGGAAGTTTTTCCTTCATTCCACGTAGGATCTCCCTCTAATGACCTTTTACCTGTTGCTTCTTGTCCTGCCCTCAGATGCTTGTGAGAATAAGTTGACCCTTTCCTTTCTGTGATTGCCCCTCAAGTATTGGAAGACAGCAGTCACGTCACCTCTAATTCCGTGTATATGTGTACAGATTTTTTTTCTATGTGTGCTCTAAAATACATTTTTTAAAAATGACATTTATTTATTTATTAAATTTATATGCTGCCCATGTCATGTCTGAGGCAACTCTGGGCAGCATATACTGATATGTTGCATGTAATTAAACTGAAAAATCATTTATGTACTGCATTCAGAACAACAATCTCTGGATATTGACTGATGCCAACCTTTCAGAACATGAGGACTATGATTGTAAGTAAAGACAAATCAAAAAATGAATCCATCATTTCTTGGGTAGATACCTATCTGACTTTCAAACCGGCACTTCTTTATCTGTCTCAGAATAAAGGCCCTTCCTGTTTAATTACTCCATCATACTCTTCTATAGGAAAGGAGACCAAAATTTGTCTTTTTAAATACCGTTTACTCTTTAGTCCATATAGTAGTGGAGATGACAGAATCAAAGACAGATTGAATATTCAGTTAAGGATAGCTTTATTCGAAATAAAGTTTGATGTAGTGGTTAAGCCAATTTGATCTAGTGATTAAAGCACCAGGCTAGAAACCTCAAGTTCTAATTCTGCCTCAGACACGAAAGCCAGCTGGGTGAATTTGGGCTAGTCACATTCTCTCAGCCCACCCCACATTGTTGTGGGGAAAATAGCAGGAGGGAGGACTATTCTGTATGTTTCCCACTTTCAGTTATTTATAAAGTAATAAAGGTGGGATAAAACAATTCTAATGAAGAAAAAATATAGTCACAAAGTTAGATTAAATTCATTTATTATTATTTACATATTATGTTGAAAGAGAGGAAAAGAAAGAGTACAATGGATTCCTTATCTACTGTGCAAATCTCTTGTCCATTCTAACCATCAGTGGAGGGTTTTTTTCTTTAGCAGATTAAGGTCTTCAACCATTTTTTCTAACCTTTCCCTTTTTCTAGCTATACAAACCCCATGAATATTGGATTCATGCAGGTTTCTTCTAAAGCAGCTTTGCTTCCTTAACAGAAATAATTGTGCAGTCATATTACTCAATTATTTCCTTAAGATCTTCATTCAGCCCACTGCAGGAAAAACTCTTCTGAACTCTACAGATCTGATCTTAGGACTGTGATTTCAGGTCCCCTCAGAGTGCTCCCCCATCTCTGAATTTCTTCACTCTTCTGGTTTTCTTATAACAGTCTACCCTCTCTCAGTGTTTGCTGCTTCTTATGTGTCGTTGCCCTCCAAAGCAAATCTTAATGGGATGAGTGGGTTAGTTCATTGGTTCAAATGTTTTCATTTGGAGCAAATGTTTTTATAGATTTTTAAATGTAAAAACATACAGAAAAGAATCAGACAATGTTTGGGTTGGGAGGAAGATGAGATTGCACTTTTCAAAATATATGAGATAGTCAATTTTGAAAAAAAAAACCTAGGCATTCTACAATATGAGAATAGAGACTTTGGCCATCAAAGTTGACAAAAATTATAAAAAATATGAGAGACTCTCAGCTTGGATGCAAGTTTCAGAAAGTAAGATTTTATACAGTAAATTTTTCCTGGGAAAAGATTAACGTCAGTCTCTCATTTTTCTTGATGTTGAACTGTGAATCACACAGCAAAATACACATCTTTTCCAGATGCAGTAGATAAGTCTATGTTAATTAGGCAGATAGACAGACAAGACAAACTTTTCTTTTAATCTCAGCTTTCAGTTGATTGGTCAAATAGCTTTTCATTTAGCTATTTATTGGTTCTTATCCTGGTTATATTCTTAAAAGACCAGTAATCATCAGTTTATATTTTCTAGTACATATTCTGACCAGCTAATGAAGTAGACACAGAATAGAGAAAGCTGTCTGCATAAAATGTGATAGAGGAAAATAAAAAGAGTGCAAACCCAGACTGCAAACACTTGCTATAGATAGTTGATTGGTAGCTTGTGATACTTAGACAAAAAGAAGTTGACAAAGAGACAGATGTAATTTATAACAGAGTGCAGTGTAGATATTAAACTTAATATCTGAAACCTGTATTCCATTCTATGAGCGAAGGTGTGGCATTGTTTGCATAATTCAGGGGAAATATGGTCTGAAGTGAATCTCCTAGCTCGGGTAGGCAACCTTGGCTCTTTTATGACTTGTGGACTTCAACTCCCAGAATTCCTGAGCCAGCATGGAGTTCTGGGAGTTGAAGTCCATGAGTCATAAAAGAGCCAAGGTTGTCTACCCCTGCCCTAGCTCTTCCCCTGCTCAGTGTAGCTACAATCTCTCCTTTGTTTGTTTTAAGGCTGCTATTTTATGTGCGTCCATTATGAAAACCACTTTTTTTAACAAGAGGACGCCAGCGAGGATGCTTATGTTTGTTTCTAACCTCCCTTTAAAAATAATGCAGGAGAGGGGTTTTTTTCCCTCAGCTGTGTTGGCACAGTTTGATCTGATGGCTTTCATGCTCTGTGTTAGTTTTGTGAGACTTCCTCTCCTGTGGGAGGAATTTTGGCTAAATTAAGTTTTAAATGTTTACCCTCCAACTCTTTGTATTTTTTAAAAATTAATTACTAGGATACTTTTCAGAACAATGTGAGACATGTTGCTGGGTGGGTGGGGGAACAGAGAAAGGGAAAAAGTGGCAAAAACCAAGCCCCTTTCATCAATGGCATCTCATCATACATCTGGGGATGGAACAGGCCATTCTTGTGACATAAATTAAACTATCTGACCCAATTTATGTTGCTCTCTTGCATCCAAACCCCCCACCCTTTTCTTTTCCCTTTAGCACCATTTCATTATTTTTCTGAGCCGGCTATCCTCATATCCCATGATAATAACCCGGCACTGCATGATGGTGATCTCCATGTGAGGAAGACTTTTCCAGAGACTTGGCTTTGGCAGGAAATAGTGACAAGGTATAAACTTGTGTGAAGATAGCTTTCTTTATTTTCCCTTGCAGATAATCATAAATGTTTGTGGGACTTCCAGGGAAGAAATTATGAATTAAGGACAGTTCTGCTAAAGCTGGAATGAAAACCTGGCAAATAAAAAAAATCTTAATTGTGTAACTTTATAGTAAAAGTTTCTGAAAAACAAAAAGTGATTATGTTGCCCTCTGTTCTCCCGTCACCTACAAAGTGACCTCAGGGCCCATTTTTCTGCTTCTTCTCTGATACCCACTTCTACAGTGGGGCAAAAAAGTATTGAGTCAGCCACCAATTGTGCAAGTTCTCCCACTTAAAAAGATGAGAGAGGCCTGTAATTGTCATCATAGGTAGACCTCAACTATGAGAGACAAATGAGAGAACAAATCCAGACAATCACATTGTCTGATTTGGAACGAATTTATTTGCAAATTATGGTGGAAAATAAGTATGTGGTCAATATCAAAAGTTCATCTCAATACTTTGTTATATATCCTTTGTTGGCAATGACAGAGGTCAAATGTTTTCTGTAAGTCTTCACAAGGTTGGCACACACTGTTGCTGGTATGTTGGCCCATTCCTCCATGCACATCTCCTCTAGAGCAGTGATGTTTTGGGGCTGTCGCTGGGCAACACGGACTTTCAACTCCCTTCAAAGGTTTTCTATGGGGTTGAGATCTGGAGACTGGCTAGGCCACTCCAGGACCTTGAAATGCTTCTTACAAAGCCACTCCTTCGTTGCTCAGGCGGTGTGTTTGGGATCATTGTCATGCTGAAAGACCCAGCCACGTTTCATCTTCAATGTCCTTGCTGATGGAAGGAGGTTTGCACTCAAAATCTCATGATACATGGCCCCATTCATTCTTTCCTGTACACAGATCAGTCGTCCTGGTTCCTTTGCATAGAAACAGCCCCAAAGCATGATGTTTCCACCCCCATGCTTCACAGTAGGTATGGTGTTCTTTGGCTGCAACTCAGCATTCTCTCTTCTCCAAACACGATGAGTTGTGTTTCTACCAAACAATTCTACTTTGGTTTCATCTGACCATATGACATTTTCCCAATCCTCTTCTGGATCATCCAAATGCTGTCTAGCAAACTTCAGACGGGCCCGGACATGTACTGGCTTAACCAGGGGGACATGTCTGGCACTGCAGGATCTGAGTCCCTGGCGGCGTAGTGTGTTACTGATGGTTGCCTTTGTTACGTTGATCCCAGCTCTCTGCAGGTCATTCACTAGGTCCCCCCATGTAGTTCTGGGATTTTTGCTCACCGTTCTTGTGATCATGTTGACCCCACGGGGTGAGATCTTGCATGGAGCCCCAGATCGAGGGAGATTATCAGTGGTCTAGTTTCTAATTATTGCTCCCACAGTTGATTTCTTCACACCAAGCTGCTTGCCTATTGCAGATTCAGTCTTCCCAGCCTGGTGCAGGTCTACAATTTTGTTTCTGATGTCCTTCGACAGCTGTTTGGTCTTCACCATAGTGGAGTTTGGAGTGTGACTGTTTGAGGTTGTGGACAGGTGTCTTTTATACTGATAACAAGTTCAAACAGGTGCCATTAATACAGGTAATGATGGAGGACAGAGGAGCCTCTTAAAGAAGAAGTTACAGGTCTGTGAGAGCCAGAAATCTCGCTTGTTTGTAGGTGACCACATACTTATTTTCTGCCATAATTTGCAAATAAATTGTTTCCAAATCAGACAGTGTGATTGTCTGGATTTGTTTTCTCATTTTGTTTCTCATAGGTGAGGTCTACCTATGATGATAATTACAGGCCTCTCTCATCTTTTTAAGTGGGAGAACTTGCACAATTGGTGGCTGACTCAATACTTTTTTTGCCCCACTGTATCCTTTTGCCACTTGAAGTGCTCCAGTTGGTTCTGGCTTGGGTGCTTTACTTGGTTGCAGGCTAACATCAGCAGCTTATTGCTTTTTTTGCATGCTTTTCATTTGAGTTCTGACTTTGTTTTAATATCTGCATTCTAAAGTGTACAAAATAAAATAAAATTTTATTAAAGAGTTTAAAAATGCAGGTAGTTAAATCTTGATTTAATCATTCGGCAACTGTTTGAAATTATTATAGCACTGATTGAAGGGTGATTACAACCGGTCCTCAGTTCTAGCTGTCCCAGCACTCCCCCATGGTCACATGATCACGATTTGAGCACCTGACAACCAGTTTGCACTTATGATTGGTTGCAGCGACAATTATGTGACTGCCATTTGTGACTTTTCCTGAGGGCTTCTCCAGAAAGTCAATAGGGAAGCTAGCAGGGAAGGTCACAAACTACTGAGCTAAATCTGTCCCACCGTCCTGCAGTTTCCTTATGAGAAGCAGCCATTTGGAGCCCAGATGGACAGTCTCATCCTTTCCTTGTCTAAAGAGGTTCCATGTGAGGAGGCTTGTTGCAGGTTTGTTGGTCTTAGCCATGTTGTTGTCTCTAGTCCTCTGGAGTTTTAGCTTGCCATTGCCTCGCCCAGAAGTCCCCAAGGAAAATGAAATCTTATATACCCAAGTTTTATTTATTTATTGTTGATATGGGAAGTTATTTTTTTCTCAAAAATGGACTGTCCTGTTGAAAAACAGCTTATCAAATGGCCATTTCCCCCCAATCACCTATCTCCCTGAACTGGAGTTGAACTAAATTGAAACTGATGGCTTTTTTGTTTCATATTTCCCCAAATGTATATATTTCTTTGGACTAGTGTATTGTGAGAGCCAGTTTGGTGTAGTGGTTAAGGCATCAGGCTAGAAACTAGGAGACCAAGAGTTCTAGTGCCACCTGAGGCAAAAAGCCAGGTGGATGACTTTGGGCCAGTCAGACCAGTCAGTCTCCCTCAGCCCTAAGAAGAAGAAAATGGCAAATCTCTTCTGAAAAACCTTGCCAAGAAAACTGCAGATTTTTCCAGATAATTGCAAGGAGTCAAAACTAATTTGACGGCACTCACACACAGTGTATTGTGGTGAACTATAAAATGTGTAAGAAAAAAATAGTGTCTAAACATATAGCAGATGCCTGCTGGAACATATACCCAAAAGAAGATCCTTAGATTACAATATGTTAAATGAATGTTTAGAATTGAGTGTTTCTATATGTTGTAATTTATTTATTTATTTATTTAATTCGATTTCTATGCCGCCCTATTCCAAAAACTCAGGGCGGCTTACAACATAGATAATAACATATAGATAATGCAGAGGTCCCCAACCTTTTGGGCACCAGGGAGCAGTTATGTAGAGAGAGGTTTTTACGCGGACCAGAGGGAGCGTGGTTTTGTGTGCTGCCTGCATCCTGTGGATGGGGTTTGCTTGTTTGTGCGGATGGTTGCTGGCATGCTGTGGCCCGGTACTGGTCCACAGACCGGGGGGTTGGGAACCCCTGTTGTAATGTTTTCAACTCCCCGAAACATATGGTATGTGACAGTTACCTTCATGCTGTGAGACATGAATGGATTTTTTTGGTCTACCATGAGCATAGTGCAAACTCCTTACTATTCCTGTAAAAAAAAAATAACTTAATTAAAGAAAACAATATTCCTACACCAGGAAAGTCACTTTAGATTTGCTGTCTCTTTTATTCTGTCTTTTCTTATCTTTAGGTCTACTGAAGCAACAATAAATGTTACTGTTCCTGATACCATTACATCCTGGGTAGCCAGCGCATTTATAATATCTGAAAATCTTGGATTGGGTGTGATTACAATACCCGTTGAGGTAATAAATCTGCTCATTTGCTGTAAAAATAAGAACTTACAAGCACTTGATGAAGTTCATATTTAGTAGCATAGCTTCTGTTCAGCAATCACTCATTCATTTTCTTAAAAGAATATTTCTACACAATTCATCATCAACATTTTGTTTCAGGATAGTTTATTTTAAAGTCATAAAAGCTAAACACAAATGAAACTGAAAATATAGTATTTGTTATCTATGAGCACAGCAGCCTTAAAATAAGATAATTTTTAGGTGATATTTTTTAGCATAAGGTACGTAATTAAAAAAGCTGGGACATTTCAAGCATCTTTCCAACAATTCAAAGATTATTTTGCATGTGCCAAGGACCCAGAGGAAGGAATCACGATAGAGAAAGAACATTCTCTAAGTGAAATTTAATCATATTGAAATAGGAGAGAGATCCATGTATTAGTAGTATCATGTAGCTGGGCATAATGACTCTTCTGTTTTTTATAAAGATTGTGGACTTTGAGCAAAGAATGGAAAGATGCTGGCAGGTTTAATGTAACATTGTTTTCAATGCATTGGTGGATATATTTTGGTGAGTTTTTCAAACCCACTTCCATAGGAATTGGTCCCTGAATACTGTAGCTCAGCATGCTCTGTTAATCTCTCCTGAAATAGTAGAGATGGTGAAACTAACTCAGCAAATTGCTGAGAAGAGCTTTTGGTATGTTGTGTATAACACATCTAGAAAAGGAAAACCAGTAAAGCAACTAGAACACTGTAAGAGATGAGCAGACCGTAGACGGCAGTCCAATATAAGAAAAGGGGTTGGTGAGTCAACCAACAACGCATCTTCAAAGTAAAGTTAACTTTTTGTTGCCTTAAAAATAAAGAAGGCTTCCTGTTCTCCATAAGATCTGGAATATTCTGTATTCTTGGCTCCTCCGTCAGGGCTTCTCAGATGACATGGGAATAGTATGGGCTTAGTGCTGTGAGGCCCTCACCTGGATTCTTTTAAGATAAGAATTTTAGTTTAAAAATATGGAATTAATATAATAAATAACATTCAGTATTAAATCTTAGATTTTACTAAAGCAAAAAGTTTGTTGAGGTCCAGATCTTGAATTTGCACCTGCACTTACTACACATGTAATAAAAAAAAATATTTAGAGGCATCCTCTCATTCAATTTTTGGATTCAGATCTTAAAGTTTATTTCAGGATTAGATACAAAATACAGTTAACATTTATTTAATGTATATTGGTAAATACTGTTTTAATGAGACAGTTTCAGGCTTTATCAAAAGATGTGCTTGGCTACACATGCTTTAGTTGAACACCCTTTATAGATTCAAAACCAGAATTTCACTTCGGTTTTCTCAGTGACTGATTTCACCACTGCACATTCTTGGCTTACTTAGTTTCTATTCAGAGACTTCCATATGGCTACATCATGTTACATATTAATGTGCATGAAAAATATAAATAGAAACCGAGTGTTTCAAAGGTTTTATGTGTATAGCATTCAGTTTTAACTTGGGTGAATTATTAACAGAAATGACTTTTGTGTGGCTTAATTTTGTTTTGCTGTAATCTGGTCCGTCCCATTTATTTTCCTGCTAAGCTTCCTTGCAGATCTTTCTCTCTCAAAATCGGAGAGAGTCTGGTAGCAACTTTTAATCAAACTGCCTTAGCTGATGGATGATTTAAATATGTAAAGATAAGGCAGGAGAAAGAAGGTGTAACGCAGATGAAGACCTACAATGTGAATATAGTATGAATCATAAGTTTTAATCAAGAGTGGCATGTACAGATGGGTTCCCAACTTTGAACTTCATCTCCCTCTACATTCATCACTCCTCTGCTAACCACTTGACTACCTGCTTTCTGAATACATAGCCAGTCCAAATGCTAATTGGAAATTTGGAAATATGTGGGAAATCGTTCTTTAATTTCAGCTCATGACTTAAGATCTCGTAGATCACATTATTGTTTCATATTTTGGCATGAGCAAAAAATGTGCCATATGTTCATCTTGAAGAAGTGGGTTGTAAGCCCCATGACCTCACTTAGAGTACAAGTAGAGCTGAGGAGCTGCTGAAATTTTAAGGAATGCAGCACTCATATTTGCTTTTAGAGGAAAGGTCAGTGCCATCAGCACTGAAGTGAAGTAAGGAAGCTTGTGTATTTTGGACTTCAACTTCTTATGCATCAAACAGATATAGAAAGCACTACTTTTCAGAAAAGAAGTTGAAAAACATGGGAGATATTTTTGTAACATGAAGCACCATCTAATCACAATCATTACCAGCTGTTTCTGCTTCTCTTGATTCTTCCCATTTTTGATGTCTGAAAATTGAGAATTTGAAGCAAGCTTCTCTATCTCTTAACTAATTTATTGGGCATGTATATTTCAAAGCATGCCAAATACATTTAATCTCTGCCTTTTTAGATGCAATGTAAAGCTAGGAAATATTTTATAATCCTTTTCTCAGAATTTTTCATTTTTTTCAGGGAAAACTCTTCAAAAACGGGAAAGTTTTCTCTTTGCTGATTTTCAAATCACTAATTCTTAACAAATAGTACTCCACAATGGTTTAATAATATAATTTTTATTTTTCAGTTAGAAGTCTTCCAGCCTTTTTTTGTTTCCTTAAACCTTCCTCCTAGTGTCATAAGAGGAGAACAATTTATATTGGAAGTAAACATCTTCAATTATTTGAAAAAAAGCACTGAGGTAAATATATTGAAACTTTGTTTTATAGGGTTTTTTAAAAAACAAATCTGCTTTTTTTGCAGTCTCTTTACTATTATCACCCCAGGTTAATTTCAGTCTGATTGATTTTTTTAATACTTATTGTTTAAGTATAAAGTATTGTTATTCCCCTAGATCAGGGGTGTCAAACTCGCAATGTCACGTGACGTCTCGCGACTTTTTTTCCCATTGCTAGCAATGGGGTGGGTGCGGTTTCACTATGATGCATTCGGCCCGTAGGCCGGCAGTTTGACACCCCTGCCCTAGATTAAAAGAAAATGCGAACATAGTTATACTTATGCATATATTAGGATTTTGCATCAATCCCAGGATTTAGTTTGAAGGCAGATATGGAAAACAGTTCAGTTTGCCCCTCAGTTCAAGTACTCCTCCTCATCAGAGGCTTGACTTGATAAGCTGGGAACAGAGATTCAGTTGGGTCAGTTTTGTCTCTGCTCTTCTGAAAGAGCTCAGCAAAGTACCTCAAAATCCTTCTAAGATACTAAATATGAATACAGAGAGATGTGAACAAAGCAAGTTCCCCTTCCCAAATATTGCAACTTGACAGTTAAACCAGATAAACCATTCCTATGTAATTATTAGACAGTCATTCAGATCCCCACTCTGCTATTCATTCTGACATCTTTCTTCTAGGGAACAATAGAATTAAGTTCTATCTTACCTCAAAACGTTGAATTACAACTCAAATTGTTTTAGCCACGTCATGCTGCAATGCCGTGGCCAAGCCCAGGTGATTCTGTGCATATTCTTTATATGTATCAGTGTTTTGGTAGGAATATTGTTATATTCTGCCAAGTTGAGGAACTTCCAGATGTAATTCAATGCCTTTTTATGTTTTCAGAAAGAGTTTTCCTGTGATAACTTGCTTTCTTTCTTTTTTTAAAAATATGCTTTTCACTCATCTGATCATTTCCCCTGCTTCAATACTGTAGTTATAGTGTTAACTATTGCTGCTAGTAGAACAAAACATTAACTGACCACTTCTGTTTTGTAGGTGACAGTAACCCTTGATATGAGTGATAGCTTTGAAATTTTTACTATCTCTAATGATATAAATGCCACTGGAAACCAACATTCTATTTGGATACCAAGTGAAGATGGAAAGACTATCTTCTTTCCGATTATGCCAAAGCAGATTGGAGAAATTCCCATCAGAGTGACAGCAATATCACCCATTGCTTCGGACGCTATTCTCCAGAGACTATTAGTGAAGGTAATTTAAAGCAGCCATATTTCAAGAATCTTTATCTGAGACAGATGAGAAGCTTTTATCCAAATCCCGTTTTGATCATTTTTAAAAGCATCTATGAATCATTCAAACAGAAGTCAGAAAATCTTGCAGTAAAATACTGAAGAAAATGAGGTTGGAGTTTCCTTGAAGCTGAGGGGTGAGGTAGGGCCTTGTTTGAAGTAAGGCCTAATACACCAACTTCACAGTTTTTAGATAAATTTCCTACAGAGTTTATTAAGTAAGGCAAGGTTTCTGATTTGGTAAGTGAGGTGATGGCAGACATATTGAAATCTATATTGCCAGTTCCTGATACAGACCGTGAGTGATAGGACAAAGCTACACTTATATATAATAAGATTCAGTTGTGATGAAATCTTTCAAGCTTCTGAATCATGAGCATATGAAAAAATGCTTACTTTTGCAATATTTTTCATTTGCTTTGTAAGATGTAAAATCTTGAATGTAGTTCTCAGTGCTCCTTCAGAAATTGCTGAATTGTACAGAATGAAAAAGGATGAAATAATTGAGAATATTAAATTACAGGAACTTTAATTTGTGTGTTGGCTTGCGGTGTTTGGAATATATTCCCCTCTCCCCAATAGTCACTCAAAAACAAAGCTTTCCCTACTGGTTAGTGGGTTGACTATGCTTCAAAAAAGGCCTGGGCCAATTCATAGAAGAATGGGAATCAATGGCTAATATAGGTAGTCCTTGATTTACAACCATTTGTTTAGTGACCATTTGAAGTTACAATGGCACTGAAAAAAGTGACCTACCACCTGTCCTAGGACCCACAACCCTTGTAGCATCCCAATGGACACATGATCAAAATTCAGGTGCTTGGCAATTGTTTATGTAAACCAGCGGTTCTCAACCTTTTCCGGGGCTCAACCCTGGCCCGTGACGGGGTGCATCGCAAAGGGGAAAAAACAATGGCTGACCAAAAAACAAATGGCGGGCCCGCATCGCGCATGTGCAGCGTGACGGCCCGCATCGCAAAGGGGAAAAAAATGGCCAACCCCCCCAAAAATGGCTGACCCCCCAAAAAATGGCCGACCCCCCCAAAAATGGCGGGCCCGCATCGCGCATGCGCGGTGCGACAGCCCGCATCACAAAGGGGGAAAAATGGCTGACCAAAAAAATATGGCGGGCCTGCATCGCGCATGCGCGGTGCGACGGCCCGCATCGCAAAGGAGAAAAAAATGGCCAACCCAAAAAAAATGGCGGACTGTGGTGTTTGGCGACCCCCGTGAAATGGTCGTTCGACCCCAAATGGGGTCGCGACCCACAGGTTGAGAACCGCTGATGTAAACCATTATTGTTTACATGTGTAATATTTGTTTATTTTTAATAGGCTGAAGGATTGGAACAAACTTACTCGGAGACAGTTCTTTTGGACTTATCCAAAAGAACTAATCTTACGGAAATTTTGAATTTCAATTTCCCTTCTGATGTAGTTCCTGGCAGTGAAAGAGTGCAAGTTACAGTTACTGGTAAGCATAACTGTATTTCCTCGGAATACAGTTTTAGTTGTACCTAATTGCTGAGCGAATCATCATGTTAGTTATTTACTTATTTATTTAGTGACTAGTATTATTTTAGAATTGCTATTGTATGTACATATTGTATGGATGGAAAAGAGATGATTCCTGAGATATATATCAATATTTTATATATCAATTTATGTAATTGGTTTATTTCATTATCTTTTTTTGCTAACATTAACATAGTTACCTTGCTTAAATTAATATGTCATTCAGTATCTGCTCAATATGTGCATATCTTCTTGATTTTGTTTGTAGATTTTTGATTTATTGATTTTGTTTGCAGATTTTTTTAAAAAATGAATTATGATGATGATACTCTAATCTTCCATGGTTGAATGTCAGTACCATAATAGAGGGTTCCTACATTACCCTAGCCTTCCCAATTGACATGTGAATTTCAATTTCCACGATTCTCAGTAACGGCCACACGACTGGGTACTCTGAAAATTGAAGTTTACACATTAAGAGACTAGTTAGATTGGGAATACCTGTATTTAAAATATGTTTTTTATGGTAATACTTGTGTTGATTTTGACCCTAAAAACAAGCTAGCTGGTTGAAAGAATTGATTAATAAGTTTATAAAAGAACATTTTATTCCCCCCCCCACTTTGGTCTTTGTTTACATGTTTACTTGTTGTTAGTGTTGCCCCTTCCATCCCTGACTTGCAAATTTTATCTTTCAGGTGACCAGCTTAGTTCCTCTATCACTGGTTTGGAATCACTAGTCAAGATGCCTTATGGTTGTGGAGAACAAAACATGATTAACTTTGCACCTAATATTTATATTTTGGATTATTTGAGTAAAACGGGCAAGCTCCAAAACCAATTTAAATCAAAAGTTATGTCATATATGAGAGAAGGTAGGGATATGTTTGGGTAAGGAACATACAAATTCAGTGTGCATTTCTTTGAAAGCATTTAGACCAACTGTTCATTCTTGAAGGAGGTTTTATTTGAGAGAAGCTGTAACACTATCGTAGCATAAAGATTAGAGACTTTAAAAACTTACTCACCTTAGGAAGCTCATTCCATATTGTTTTTTTTTTCATTTCTGTGTTGTTATGCAGTTACAGTTCACATGACATGTAGATGTCCCAGGACTACGTGGTTGTCTTTTGAATACAACGGGCCCATTTTAAAATTTAGTTCAATTAGTTTAAATTTGGTAGCGTCACACCAGGAATAAGTGTATTTAGACTTACATCCCAGATCAGTCTCCCACAAAGACAGAACAAAAGCTACCGACCACAGAAAGAGTTTTGTTAGCTTTGTTTAACTCCATGGGTTACATTTCACCTGACACTTGAACTTTGGCTACTTCAAAGTTGCACAGTTAGTTTCAAAAATAATGAACATCTGTTTTTTAAAAACTTCTTTGAAGTCTGCAAGCAGCCTGTCATTGCTTATAGATTGATTTATTTTGCCGTAATTTTTAAAAATTCTCAAAACATTAGTTTTATTGAAGCTATTTAAAATGAGTCGTAATGGTATGCTAAATTGAAATTTAGTAATTATTGTTTCATTTAAACAATACCTGGAGTTTGGGATTTAATATTCTTTGAGAACATTCAAATAATTCATGCTCTTTGAATTCTTTTCTAGACAAAACAGAAAACTCTTTCACGTTAAAAACAAGTATTCATCTTTGCATTGTTGGCTAATAATAGTACTAGTAATGGCTTTTATTATTATTGGTACAGTAGCAGTATTTAATTGTTTTCTATTTCTCATGTTAAGGCTGATACTTGTGAATTATCAGTATACAACATAGTAGTAGAAAACCAATATAGCTTAAATTTTGTATCATATACTTGCATTCCTGAGAAGGTTTTGCTAGATCATAATTTAAGCTTTATTATTCTCAGCTTTGTACTGAACTCTTTATAAAGAGTCCTTCCACCTTTTCACCAGTTGTTTTTTTTTTTTTTTTTTACAAATTTGGCTTTATGTTTCATCATGGGCCTATTCATTTTCCTATTACTTCTGGGCTGCAGGCCATCCTCCAGGACCTTATCTGTAGACCTTTCATTGCCTGAAATGGTGCTGTTGATATTCCAGGGCAAAATGAACACTTTGGGATAGCATTACTTCATATTACTTGCCAAGTTTTGGTGTGAAGTTAATAGATTAGAAAAACTTTATTGTCATTTTTTCCTGTGGGCATTAAAAATAGGGGAAATAGTAGGTCTTTGCTTCCCAAAGCCTTTCTGTTTCCATTTCCACCCCTAATCCCTTAAATGCCCTTTTTGGTGATGTTACATTTAGAAGGTTGGGAAACTGAATTTTAGCCTCCAGTCTCAGAAGTTGCCTGTCTCTGTATTATGTTGTTTACACTTGATAATAGGAACATATAAACAGTGTTTGAATAAGTTCAATCCTTGTGAACCTTGTCTTTTAGCAGATTAGGCTATTAGCTTCAGCAAGTAATAAGCCTTTCATAACTGCATCTCCTGACACTGCAGACTGCTTGGTTTGTTCAGTATGCTTCTCATTTTTTATTTGTTCAGGTTATCAAAGAGAACTTCTCTATAAAAGGTTTGATAGCTCTTTCAGTGCCTTTGGAAACAGTGATCCCTCTGGGAGTACCTGGTGAGTATCTATATTGTTGCACAATGCCCAATGTGTAGTTTTCGTACGTTTTTTTTAATTATAACTTATTACAAATTCACATCATCAAATGGGCCATGTAAGCCACTGAGCTCTATTTTTTCCAAATTAAAAGCCTTGCTGGCTGGGGAATTTTGGGAGTTGAAATCCACACATCTTAATGCAGCTCAGATTGAGAAACACTGATCTAAACCAACCATTTAATAGAAAGAATTAGTTTGGACAAAAATGCTTAACAGTATACTTTCATTATAATTTCATCCTAGGTTATCAGCTTTTGTATTAAGGAGTTTCATTCAAGCACAACCATACATTGATATTGATCCATATATCCCGGAGGAAACAGCTTCTTGGATCCTCAGTCATCAGAAATTCAGTGGAGAATTTGAGGAACCTGGAAGAGTTCTACATACTGACCTTCAAGGAGGCACTAGCGATTCTGTTTCACGGACAGCTTATATCTTGACTGCTCTATTAGAGTATCACTTCAATGAGGTAGTAATGATAGTGATCTTAATGTATTTGAAACAAATTACTGTAAAGCTATTTACAATACAGGCTAGTGCTTTAAATCAGAATAATGCCAAAGAATGCATTTGAAGCTGCAGTATTCTCAGTCAGGCAACCAATCCATTTTTCACAATCTGATTTCTTCCAGATGTGTTGGATTACACATCTGATTAGTTTTATGGGAATGGGGTATATAAGAACATCTGCTCGATAGAGGAAGGGTGATCTATCGATAGCTAAAAGCTCACAGATTTAGTCAGGAGTTATTTCCACTTCTCCTTGAATTGAATCTGGGACCTCTTGTGCTAGCATATTCCCAAATGAGGTTTTATTTCTTTATCTTTGCTTGATTAATTGTGAGATTAATGAACAGTTGTGCAGAAATGGGGAGCTTTATCTCTTATAAAGTGGAATAGGACAGGAAAGTTTTTTGCAGTATGAATTGACTTTTGTTTCCTATAGAGCAGTGGTTCTCAACCTTTTTCAGGTTGAGACCCCACTTGCCCCACCCATGCGCACCGCGACCCCGACCCGGGCGCGTGCGCGCGCGAAGGGCCGATCCGCGCATGAGCGCGCCGTAAAAAATTGTTTTTTAAAAACATTAAAAAAACAAAATGGCGGACTGCGACGGGCGGATCCACGCATGCACAGCGCGCGCTTGACGGGCTGATCCACGCATGCACGGTGCGCGCGCGCCCCCCAAAAAATAAAATAAAAAAAAAATTAAAACAAAAACAAAATGGCGGACCGTGATGCGCATGCGTGGTGCGCGCACGTGACGGGCCGATCCGCGCATGTGCGGCATGCGCATGCCGAAAAAAAAATAAAAAAAATAAAAATTTTTTTAAAAAAAACCAAAACAAAATGGCGGACCGCGACAGGCGGATCCGCGCATGCGCGGCGCGCGCACGCTGAAAAAAAATTAAAAAAAATAAAAAATTTAAAAAATTCAAAAAAACAAAACAAAATGGCAGACCGTGACGGGCCGATCCGTGCATGCGCGGTGCGCGCACGCCGAAAAAAAATTCAAAAAAATTCAAAAAAATTCAAAAAAAAATAAAAAAAAAAATATGGCGGACCGCGGTGTCCGGCGACCCCCACGAAACGGTCGTTCGACCCCAAATGGGGTCGCGACCCATAGGTTGAGAACCACTGCTATAGAGTCACACTCCTAATAGGTAAATATCTTTTCAAAAGATTTAGTAATGAAGGAGCACCTGGGCATTGATTGTTATGCTGGCATGACATAATAGCATATATTCACATTTACATGTTTGAAATAATTTCTCTTTTGTGTGGAATTAAACAACTTGGCTTGGCCAAGATAAATATAGGAAGATACCAAAAATAGGTAGAAGCCATAGTATTGCCATACACATTCTAATAGGAACAAGATTAGTTCAAAACCTTCCAGCATCATCTCATTCTAAGTCAATAGTTGTGTGTCTCCTAATAGTTATTTGAACTAGTGGAACATAAGAATGCTATTACTAAGGCAGTTTTCATTCTTTAGTCCAAATCAGTTTCTATGGGATTATAGTGCAAAGAAACAAAAAACTGGCATATGGCTTATCATGACCACCATCAATAATACATATTTTTGTTAGGCCCCAGCAAAAATGGAATTTTGAAAATCACTATGTGGTTTGTTCATAATGGTACTGCGTTTCCTTGCTAACTGTCTTCTGCCTTTTAAGGTTTCAATACAGGTAGTCCTTGAATTGCGTCCGTAATCGAGCCTGCAATTTTGGTTGTAAATTATGATAGTCATCACATAGCCATGCTTGATTTTATGGTTTTTTGTATAGTCATTAAGTGAACACAGTGGCCATTAAGCAAACACATTTTTTGGGGGGAAAATTGGAAGTAAACATACATGTTTGTGAGATACTGCAATGGCCAAAAATGTGGGCCAGTTGCCTAGCACCCACATGGACATGGGGGCAGGCACGGATGGATGTTGGATTGTAAGTCCCTTTTTTGAGGTTGGTCATAAATTCAAACTATAGTCCACTCCTCACAAGCACATTTAGAGGCTTACAGTTAGTACTGTCTTGCTCAATTCCAGATTGCTGCAATGTTTTGTAGTATATCCCACATTTTAGCATTATATGTTTTTATCTTGAATATAAAATTGTAATTTAACAGTTCGCCATAAAGACTACTACTAGTTATTATAGTTTATGCAAACGTTTTTCTTAAGGTGCTACTTTTCTTTTTCCAGGATGATATATCTATAAAAAAAGCACTGGGCTTTCTTGAATTTCATTTAAATAACATTGTATCGGATAATCACACGCTGGCTCTTCTGACTTATGCTTTATCACTTGCCAAAAGTACAGCAGCAAAGGGAGCGCTGGACAAACTGAATGAGAGGTCAGAACGACAAGGTAGTGTAAAATAGTCTTTATGCCTGGGTGAGTAATCTGACATTCCAGTTACACTTGAGGCAAATCTATGCCAATGGAATAAAAAAAAGGAAACATAAAATAGGTTGACGTGATCTAGTTAAAAGTTATTTATGGCCATGTTTAAAATGCTTACTGTTACAATACAATCACAGGATACCTTCCGGTATTGAATTCAATTTAGTTCCACAACGTTACAGACTCTTATTTAAATTAAAAATGTGCAGGTAGCAATTAATAATTGCATATGAACTATATTACCTGATTAGTGCTTTCTCTGCTACTGTAAAGAAAATGTAGATCACATTGATTTGAGCCTATAATCGGTACCTCGCTGTTCAGTAGGCCACTTATTAATACTTAGTAAGACAGAAGTTAATTTGAATTTCTTCCCTGAGTAAACAATTGGATCTGGTGACCTAAATGGCACATTCCAACAGGAAGATTTTATAATTTGTGTGTTCTTTTTGATGTACAATATTTATCACAAAATGCAGGTTTTACTAACTCATCTTCTGAAAGATCAGCAAACCTCCAAGCTCACCTGTTTTGCCACATTCTTAAGTAGGATATCTAAGCAGGATTTCTGCCAGGGAGTCATGTTCTTATTAAGGTATATGCTTCCCATCCTGATATGTACACTTCTCATTGGGCTGTTTTTGGCTGCCTTCTTTAAAGAATGTCCCTTTTTCTTTAGGGACTTCTGTAAATCTGAGTGTTTCTCCACAGCTGCTGATATCATGGTGGATATTTTTGGAGCAATCGGCTCTTAGAGAATGTATTTCCAACTAGCATATATATGTGGGATGCAATGATATGATGGCATATCTATGGGGAAGAAAACATCTATAATAAGCAAACGTGCCTGCGTTTAGAGACCACTTTGGCAATAGCAAGTGTTAACTACAAAGCTGGCCTGAAATGTGAGCGTGAAAAGCAGGCCTGAAAACATATACAACGGGAATGGGTCTTGTTTGATTATGAGCTGGTCTGCTCTTCCTGCTTACCCCAACATGAGAATGGACTGCCTACTGTTTGGGGAGGATTGGAACAGATGATATTGTCCTCAGCCAATCCCTCATCTCGTGAGAAGGCAAACCTCACCTGAATTTTCAAAATTCCACCCAAAGGAATGGTTTTCTTTCCCCCTCTTTTTCTTGTACAAGCAGGGAAGTCTGGTCTGCTTGTTGGGCTTGCTTCTATCTTATACGAATATCTCTGTTCCAAATGGCTGGAGTGTGTTCAGGATGGGTTACATCCATGTCCTCAGACTCCATTTTTTTTCCCTTCGATCACCATTTTGTATTCTGTCTGCAGAAACCGTCTGTTTGTTTGAACTGACAAGTATTCTGCCAAGTTTTTCCTCGCAGCTCATGTGATGAGAAACCATAGTTGTGGTGTTGTTGTTTACTATAATCTTATTGAACGTTTTAAAAACAAGTGTTAAAAACGAATACAAGCTAAAATGGAGTAAAAAAAAGTAGTATTTTCTCTAATCACACAGGCCAATTTGATCATCTCAGCAATTTCTACTATCTTCAGCAACCATTCCTCTGTCATAGTTGTATGTTTGTTTGTTTTTTAAATTCAGCAGATTGGGAAATGCTGGCCATTTCTTTGTTGTTGTTTTTTACATTTTTTATTATTAGATATCCGTTTGTACATGTAAACAAAGAAAAAATTCAAGTTAAAGCCATTCAACTTAATACAATCATTTTAAATTTTTAGACCTTCTTCACTCCATATATCCAAGTTTAACTATAAGCCAACTACATTTTAAAAATTTTAAATTTCACTTCTTTTCAGATCAACTGGGTGTCATTGGCAAGAGTTTTATCAAGTTTCTCCTTCTAGTCCAAATGAAATTATTAAGTGCAGCTTAAAGACGGAAGAGAAAATAACTGGTGCTTGCTTTCCTGGCATGGTTGAGAATAAACAAAAGCAGGAAAATTCACCAGTTGGGAGCCATGCTATACACACTGAATTGAATATCTAGTTATCGCTGTGGCCAAAGTAGAAGAGAGGGTTGTAATTCAGAAATGGATTTTTTTCAGCCAGTTTCATTTCTTGCCAGTGAACAAACAGCTGAAAGCTATAGTACTACACACACACACACACACACACACACACACACACACACACACGTAGTATAACAAATTCTAGTTTATTAATTTAATAAATGTGAAATTGATTTTGGGGGTGGGTGAGAATAGTTATCTTTAAATATGAGAAACTAGGATTTAGAAGCGATGGATTTCATCTGTTCCAAAAAAAAAAAAAAGCTTCAGAAGAATAAACTCTTCTGACCTTACAAAGTTGTATCTTTTTCTTATGAGGTGAAAGCTTCTTTCTTTCTTTTTTTCTTCCCAGGAGAACTAAGGTTCTGGGCATCACCATCTTCTGGACTCTCCAATTCCTGGCAGCCACGTTCTGCAGATATTGAAGTTGCAGGTTATGCCCTCTTGTCTCATTTTATTCAACGAAGACTGTTAGAGGGGATTCCAATTATGAAATGGCTAAGCAAGCAAAGAAATCACCTGGGAGGTTATTCTTCTACGCAGGTTAGAAATGATCTCAAGGAAACTAATTATCAGGCATTTATAAAATTAATCATTAAAATTTTATATGGCCTCAGAGATGCATTATTTTTATTTAAAATTTTGAACCAAGAATCTGCCAAGCACGGTGTGAAATTTGAACAAACTTAGGGCCTTCTGCATTGGCAGAAATTTATATATAAATGTTTCAAAAAACAATTAGAAACAATTAGAAAAGATTTTGATTCTCTAAGGAAGCCAGCCAGAATCTTCTACTCTGTGTGCGTGCCAAAGATTCAGTTAATTTTCTACATGGGCCAGTTGCACTTGATTCATCAGTCTTATTTAAAAATGCCAGAAAGTTGAATTTGGGCTTGGGAAGACCTAAGTTCATATCTTTGCACCAAGGCAATGTTATGGGTTATTATGCAATGTTATGCACATTGCTAAGCTTTTTGTGAATGTGCTTTATTAGACAGGCAAGAATGACCTGGTTCTGATATGATGATAAAGCCCCACTGATTGAGCTCATGCATTGTGTTAAACCAAACCAAATCAAATTATCATAAATTAAGTTTGTCCTACTTTTGTAAGAGTTACTGAGTGAGTAAATGTGTGCCTGGCAAGATAAAACTATAGTTGCTGCCATGAATAACTACCTGCTCACTCTGCCCTTTCTAATAATAAAGCACAATACTTAAATCAGCATTTGGACTGACTATGTGAAGAAGACTTTTTTAAAAAAATGTCAGTATGGCTTTTTGCACCAGGATTTCCAAGTACTAGCCAGATCTGTACCTACTTAGCTTCTGAATCAGCCAGGCTTGCTTAGGTGCTGCCTGCTCACCTGATTGACCTACTTACTTCATCCACTTCATTACTTCATATTAACAAGGACAGTTCTTTCTTCTCTGGGTAGGACACTATAGTGGCTCTGCAGGCCTTGAGTACCTTTGCGACACTCATAGCTGATTCTGTGACAGAAATAGATGTGACAGTGAATACATCCATGGAAGAAAACCCAACTGTTTTCCAAATTGATCATGAAAACCGCTTTGTTCTCAAGACTAAAGAGGTACTGTACTTTAAAAAGTTTAATTTCAGGCAATTCATTTAGTTTGGAATGTTTTTCTGACCACATTCAAATCTGCCATTTCTTTTAGTTTCCAGCCGCACAGCCTGTTACACTTACAATTTCTGCAAGTGGCCGTGGTTTTGCTATTTTTCAGGTAGGCATATATAATATTTTTTCTCCCTTTTCTTTCTCTTCAGGATTTTGTATTGAATTAGATACTCCATTTGGTTGGATAATATTTGAATTATCAAGGGTAGAGTCAATATTGAGTACAAACTAGATCTAGAATCAAATCAGAGCTGTTCTTATGACTTTATTACTTTAGATTATTTTCTCCATATGTTATTCTTTTGTTTGGTCTTTTTTTAAACTGCTCTGAATACCAATATCATATTAACATAGCAATTCTATGTTAATAGAATTCTATTAATTAATTCTAATAATTATGTAACAGACCCAATGTACCTATCATGTTGAAAAGTATAGTTTTGATTCTAATTACTGTGTGTGAATGGTGTTTTCCCAGAGGATAATTGTAATAGCATTAGGATGCTGTTAAATGTCACTTTAAGATTAATATTTTATGTACAGGATGGATCTTCTAAATCAGCAACAAGACTTCTTGATGTGAACAGTTTTATTCTGAACTGCAGCATAGCCTGCAGTTCATAAAAATGAACTTTGTTGACAGACATGTTGTTAACTTCATTTTGGATCTACAGTGGCTTTCAGCAAATCCTGAACATCACTACTATCAATATTGAAGTATTGGCTTTTATACAAATGCTGCCCAGTCCGTAATTCAATATAATAATCATGGGCTCCTTGTAAATAGTGTGGAATGTGCTAGCTCTAATTTTCATGCAATTTCTTATTTGGAGCAGTGACTTCTTCTCTTTCTTCAGCCTTTCTCTTTAAAAATAGTCACTTGATTTTCCAGAGGAGGTCTCCTGTTTCCCTTCTCTCTTCTCTGCTTAGATTTTTCAGCGTTCATTATATATCTTACTTTTTTAACCCTGGCAAAATGCATGCAAGTCATTCTCTTGTCGGCCAGTAGCATAGTGTTCTTTTGTCCAATTCTGACATGCTACCCAACATAGCAAATCAAATACTGTCTGGTAGTCCAGGGGAAGATGAGAAGGAGAATGAAAACAATTTACAAAAGTATCTTGGCATGTGAGACCTGTCTCCATATTTGGACTCCTGTCAAAGGAAATGGTGTTCTCTGTGGATCAAAGGGATGCCAGGGACACAGAATCCAGTTAGCATAGAAACTCCAGGCCAGTTTTACATCTTTTTATCTTTAATCCTTGTAAAACGATTGGATTGCATGAGCCAAATTCCATGTTGATTAGAATCCAGTACAAATAAGCAGTAGAATATGTGACATTAGCAATGTAAGAGCTGTAATGGACCACAAACAGAATTTGAAGAATAGGTTATGTATAAAATTTCAGAGAGGGCTGGGCTTGTTATAAAATGCTCTTATTTTGGTATATGCATTTTCAGAAATCATAGATTTGATAATAATTTCAGGTCCATTAATAAAAGCCGACATTTGAAAATACCGCAGCAGGCAATAAATTGCTCATTCATCGTATCTGACAGTGGTGGACTCAGCTGGAATTGTTTTTAACAGCAGTCAAATTGCTAGAAGTTGTCTATCACATGCAAAAATATTGCAAGCTTACTTAAAAAAAACTGATGTGCTATCAAGTTAACAACTTAAAACATTTTTAAGAAAAATATAAATAAATATTAGATGCCAAATGTATAGACCCAAACATATACAATCCTGTATTTGTAATTACCACATGGAAAAAGAGGGTGTTTTACCTAATCAGCTGTCTATAGGTATATGATACTACTGTATATTTATCTATTTTTAAGTAGCATTGCAGCCTGTAGGATTTGAGGACAATATCAAACATTCCCATGTATGGTTAAAGATGGGAAAATTCTGTTTGATTCCAATATGAAATCACATAGCGGTGTCGTCCTCAAGTTGAGAGCCAGAAACCACCAATATGCTGATAATACTTAGCTTTCCTTTCCTTTTTTATAGACTTAAGGTCTGACGTTTCTAGGGCCTCTGAATGTCTCCAGATGACACTGGACTTAGATGTGAAGGAATAAAATAAGACATGGCAATGAATAACGCTGGGAGTTGGATATCAGGATTTGGCAAATTCAGGTAGTCCTCAACTTAGGACCGCAATTGAGCCCGAAATGTCCGTTGCTAAGTGAGACAGTCGTTCAGTGAATTTGCCCCATTTTACGACCTGTCTTGCCACAGTTGTTAAGTGGATCGCTGCATTTGTTAAGTTAGTAACGCGGTTGTTAAGTGAATCTGGCTTCTCCATTGACTTTGCTTGTCAGAAGGTCGCAAAAGGTGATCTCATGATCCCGGGACACTACAACTGTCATAAATATGAGTCAGTCCGAATTTTGATCGCATGATCATCGGGATGCTGCCATGTCATAAGTCACTTTTCTCATTGCCGTTATAACCTTGAACTAAATGGACTGTTGTATGTCGAGGACTGCCTGTAATGCTTCTTTTAGAAGGAGACCCCCTTAAGAATCAATTTAGCAGTCTAGTGGGTCTTCTGGATTCAGCACTAACCCTGGAGAGCCACAGCAGTTTTTGCTGATAAAGAATCCTAAAATCCATGCAATGATAACCTCAAGGCTGATTTATTGCCATGCATTTCTTTAGCAGCAGCTCCCAAGAATGAAAATTGCAGTTACTACAGAAAAGTGGCTTCATCAGTAGTGAGTGGTGTCTCCTGGAGGTCCCATGTTACTCCTGGCTTGGAACAATTTCACTGGTGGCCAGTTGCTTCCCAGACCCAATTCAGAGCGGTCACAATGAAACTTAAAGTCTTATCAGCTGAGGAAATCACCTTTTGAGAGGCCAGCCCTGAGTGCGTTCAGTCTACTGGTTTTTGAGGCTCTAAATGTTTTTGAGGTTCATTTCATATTTTCACTTGTTACAGGTAGTCCTTGACCTATGACCACAATTGACCCCAACATTTCTGTTGCTAAGTGGGACAGTTGTTATGTTAGTTTTTATGACCTTTCTTGCCACAGTTGTTAAGTGGATCGCTGCAGTTGACAAGGCAGTAACCCGGTTGTTAAGTGCATCTGGCTTCCCCACTGACTTTGCTTGTCAGGAGGTCACAAAAGCTGGTCACATGACCCCCAGGAGACTGCAACCGTCATAAATATGAACCAGTTGCCAAGAGGGCAAATTTTGATGACGTGACCGCGGGGGATGCTGCAATGGTCGTAAGTGTGAAAAACAGTCATAAGTCACCTTTTCAGTGTCGTTGTAACTTTGAATGGTCACTAAATGAATGGTAGTCAAGGACTACCGTATATCTTTTGATAACGTCCATAAAGAGAAAGGACAGCATATACATAGTTTAACTAAATGAGGAAATGGGAAAAGAATAGATTACCTTTCATTCTTGAAGACTATTTATTCCCTTTCCTTCTGGAGGACAATGGGCTGTTATAGAAACTTTTCAAGCAAAGGGCAGTGATTTATTATCCAAGTAATTATTATTTTTTCTGCTTTAGCTCAATAAGTAGATAAGCTAAGTGAAACAGAACTTCTAATCCTTATCCAAAGAGCCATTTCTGTATAACCACAAATCATATAGTCCACGGCACCTGGAGTGGAAGATGGTTTGTCTCCACATGTAGGTGCAGCACTCTAAATTCCGCCATAACTCTTATTAAGAGACTACTCAGCCAGCGTTTTCTCATTGATGACACAGCTGTTCTGTATGGAAAACCTTTGCAAGCTGAAGGATCGCTCTTCCTAAAGCATCCTAAGGCATAACCTCTAGGCTGGAGAGCATTAAACTCTGCCATTCTTGTTCTTTTCTTAACGGCCCATCCTTTAAGAATGATTGCAGTTTGTTATCGGGATTTAATTACTCTAAAAAAAATAGACAGATAAATTAATAATAATATAACTTATGACTGATTTATAGTCAAACCAAGCAGCCTACCCTTTTCTAGTAAAATACTCTAACATTAGAGTTGATATCAATATGCTTGAAGTGATATGTGACATTCCCATTAAAAAAAATCTGTACTAATACAGAATGCAATAATTGCTGGTAACAACAGCAATTAACATTACATGACGTATATGAATTGCATGCGAGCAGCCTATAAAGAATGATCACATTTGGAATTTATGAGTAGATGAATTGAAGCAATAATGTATTTTACTGTCATTACGTCATGTGCAAAGTGGAACCTGCCCCTTCATTTAGAGTTAGCAACGGCAATGCTACCAGTTGTAATTCAAGTCAAAAGCAACCCTTCAGCCATGTCTAGCTATTCATTATAAGTGCAATAGACTTCCTGATTTATGCCTATACAGGATTGGGCAGAAAAATGGGAGAGAGAAGTTTTTTAAACATCTGGCAAGAATGAATCATGCCATTTGAGAACTCCATTTCATTTTTTGAATCTCTTCTGGATAGTGTATTATATTACATAGCAAAATCTAACGACCATCCACTTCCAAGAGAGAGGCCAGTTCTGGTACATTTTTTTTCCATAAAATTGATTTTTCAGACAATCTTATATATTTTTCATTATTTTGCAACCGTAAATAAGTGCTTTTAATTGCATTCAGAAATTCAAATGGATGCTCAAATAGTCTGAATCTTTATCAATAAAGGAGAATATTTGTAGCTCAGGGTTGAAATGAAGAGTCCTTGGTGTACTCTGAGCTTGGTTGTTTCCTTGCAGATATTTCATTACCCAAACTAGGTAACATCTGGCACCCCTCACCTTTATGTCCCCTGGATAAAACAGAATTATGCTTTCTATGTGTCTACTGTTGATAAACATACAGACTGCTCTCCAGGATATAAGGAAAACAACTATTCATTCAACTTTTAAAAAATAAAGATGATCCTGTATCTGGTTTGAGTCTTTCTGACTGCATCCATGTAATTTTTTTTGTCAGCAAGGTGATTTCCAATTATCTTCTTCAGAGATATTTTTCAGCTTTCAGTCTGGTGAGCAGCCCTGATTTTTCAATTCTATATATGCCAATAAAGTGAAAAAAATGTGGCCTGATGAGACACTAGCAGGCTTAATGTGTGTGTGCGTTTCATTCCTGAAGCAAGTGAATAAATTGGGTTTAGTTTTTATTTAGTTTTATTCAGTTTAGCTTTATTTGACATTAGGGTTTTAGTAAAACCCAAGTCAGGAATGTGTGAATCTTCCCACCCATTCTCATACCTGCTGAAGTTCAATTTTTAAAATGCAAGCTCATTAGCATTCTGTTTTCTTCCTCAAAGCTTAATGCAGCAGCCAAAGAAAATGCTGCCAAAAATTTCTTAATGAAAATAACCCTTTAACCATAAACCTTCATCCAGACATCTGTTTAAGATCCAGCCATAAGGATAAACACGAGAGAGTAAAGATTCTTGGGCTGAAGGAAATTTTCCAAATTTTTGATATTTTTTTTAATAATGCTTTCACAAGGAAGCTCCTTGTTTTCAATAATTGTTGAAGCAAAGTAATTCCAGAAGTGTGAAGTCTTGCAGTTTCATAAATGTGAAGGATACCATCTTCCTGCCATTAATCTTGGAAAAGCATTGGAGATTCTTTCCAATCAAGAACTGGCAAAACTAAGGCCAAGTTAATGCATTATGATAAGCCAAGGTTAATTTTATCCTTGGTTTAAGCCACAGTGACTAAATTTACATCTATATGGCTTGGCCATAACCATAGTTTACCAAGTAGAATAACTAGGTTCACATACCACACTAAACCAAAATCAACATGTATTGTGGTTTAATATGTATGTTAAACCTTATGTGTGTTAAATATTCTATTTCAAGCATCTTTCATGAAGACTAAACTACCTCCTATTCACTTAGGTAAAATTTTGCTGTTTCTGTATGCAATAAACAAGAATTGTAGGTAGATGAGAAAGATGAATTTTAAAATGGCAAGTGTTTTTGAAAATGAAGCTGGACATGACATGCTAAGAAGAATATTCACTTTCTCATTTAGTTAAAGTTTGCTCGAGCTTCCAAGTTTGCAATGTTTTACCTGACTATGAAGAGTTTTTACTACAGAAATCCAAATGTATAAATTTATAACATGTAAAATATATGTACACAGGCATAAATTTAGCATTTGTGGTAAAATTGCACATATTAGTAACATACTAAATGAACAGTAGAAGACAAAACTGTACATAGTACAAAGGTAAAATTTCTGCAAATATGAATGCATAATTACTACTAATGCAGATTTTTTTATATATAAATTAATGTCATTCTTGTTTCTTGCAACTACATAGACAGGCATATGCAGTTTTCTTAACAAGATTTTTGGGAGTGGTTTGCCTTTAATCAGTAAATCAAACTGTTGTCATATAGCTGTCAACATATTCAAAATAAGAAAATAGTGAATATGGCAAGTGCAGAACTTTATAACAAAGTGTACTTTGTCAGAAATAATAATTTCCAGATAATTCTGATAACCAGCTAATAATCTTTCTGTTCACGGCTTTGGATTTCCCCCCCTTTTTCCTTGCAGGTAGCTGTTTGCATCTCTCCAAGAGTGCTTAATCACAACATAAAACTGATATAAAAACTGATGCAAAATGTGCACCACACTATTATTGTTTAACTAAATAAGAGACTATGCCCTTTAGAAAAATGTAGTTGGCGTATCTTTCTAGTTTTGGAGTTCAGCAGCAGAAATCAATTTTTTAAAAAAAAGAAAAAAGGTGGTATTACAATTGGTTTAATTGAGTGATTGACTCAGATGTGGAATACTCACACAATCTTATTCACAATCAATCATAAAAGCAGTAGATGCATAGCCTAGGGAAATCAGTGTTTCCATAACAGAAGTGAGTCTTTAAGGAAAGATGTGTGATTTGACATAGGAGTAGGCAAATGTGTATGAATTGTGTCAGAGGTTCCAGACATCTTGAATGATATTTTGTAGTTTCCAGAATTACATATTGACATGTATGAGTATAAGCAAAGATGTCAGTCATTATGAGTGTACCAGCTAGTGAATATATGATTATGTGTTGCATGCATATCTCCCACCACTCCCGTCTAAATTGTCATATCAAGATACCTTTTAAATTGTGTTGGTAAAATTCTTTCTGCCTGTGACAGCATATCTTGCTTTGCCCTGTTTGCAACAGGCCAGGCTGGGTAAGAAAACTGAGTTGATGTTGGAACCAGCTGAAAGCATGCTTGATCATTCCTTTGTAGGCTTTTCTTTCTTCATGAGTTCATCTTTGTTTAGGGCCAAGAAGGAATGAAAAATCGAACATAAAATTTCTTCCAGTGAAATAGCTCTTTAAGAGGCTATCCTGTATGTTGATCCAGATGTTCCTGAATTGCCAGTAATTTTTTACCATTTTGCTTTTCTTGGCAGATACCGAAACAATAGCATTTTGGGCGATGACAACATTTTGATTTATTTCCAACTTGATTTGACCACGTTCACAGCAGGTCCAATCAGAAGAAAGCATGTTTGACTTGTTGTTTTGAAGCGCTTTTGATAGATTTATTTTGAGAACTTGAAACTGGAAGTTTTATTTCAGAAAAGGATGCAAAATGTCCCACATTTATTTTTTGATTGCATGTCACAGTATTGCATATATGAATTTAATCTGATAAACTATGAAATAGCTGTTATTACTCTTTTCTACAAATCACTGCTTTCTTCACTGAATATCATCATTTTTTATTTTTGCATTTCTATAGCTCAACGTTATGTACAATACAATACATTCACATACCAGCAAAAGACGTAGATCTGCACAAAATCAAGAAGCTTTTGACTTAGATGTCTATGTAAAGGATGACAAAGAAGACATAAACAGATTAACTTTAAATGTGTGTACCAGGTAAGTAAATATATTAAGCTATCCATTCTCTTTTATTTACAATTTTTAAAATGATTTTAAGCTGATTCTCCCTTTAACTAATATATCTTAAGATATTTCAGAGAAATCAAAGTTTATTCATAGCACTCCATTATATTTTGCCAGGTTTTCTAAATGAAGAAACGGATGATTGAATGAATGAATGATTGAATGCATCAAACAAAAACTCCTACCAAAGTTAAAGCTTAGTTAAATTTACTGTAAAGAGACAGCTTAGTTCACAAGTTCTTCCCTCAGGCTTTTAGGGTATATACAGCTTAGTTTGTGTTTATGAGTTCTGTATTTTTACCTGGCATCTTTTTACTATTTTTAAAGACCTGTTTTTGTTTTTATGCCTTTACTAGCTGCACAGATATGATTAAGATAGGCAGCCATATAAACTTACACCATAAAGAATAAATAAATATACTTGTCCCCCAATAAAAACTTGGCATTCCCCTGAACACAATGTAGGCCAGTCATTTCGTTGGCTTTCCTTTTTCATATTGGTTTGATATAAAATAGCAGTACCACTTGGACTTATGTACCTCTTTACAGTGCTTTACAGCCCTCTCTAAGCGGTTACAGAGCTGGCATATTGTCCCCAACAATCTGGGTCATTTTGCTAACCTCGGAAGGATGGAAGATTGAATCAACCTTGAGCCAGTCAGGATCAAACTCCTGGCGTGAACAGTGAGTTAGCCTGCAGTAGTGCATTCTAACCACTGTGCCACCATGGCTCTTATCTCTAAAATGATTATAAGTATTTACCGGTAAGTATTACCCAAGGAGAACTATTTTTCTTCTACAATTATAACAAGGACATAATTAAAACCATGTTTGGTTATTTGCTTTCAACAGAGCTGGTGATTCACCCACAGGTGGTTTTATTTTTTTAGACTCGGGCACCAACTTCAAACAACAGTACTTCCTATCATGTATTGTTAAACTTTGGAAGTCGACATCACATGACATAATGTCGACTGCCCATTTGGGCTGTATTAAAAGAGACTAAAATTAAGGGACGATAAAGCTATCAGGAGCTATTAATCTCTTTAGCTATATATTATCCAAAGAAGAATATCTCTCATTGTCAGTCACTGAAAAAAGAAGAAATGTGCTGCTGTTTACTTATCATTGGATCTTCTTATAAAGGCATGTGGTTGGAGAATGATGCCGGCCTAGCATGTGCTTTGCTCTGATCTTACATGATTGTTCTGCTCTTAGAGTGTATTGAATTCCTATCCAAATATGATCTGTGTTTAGTGATTTCATGCTTCCAGACTCAGAGCTTTTGCTTAGGCAAGTGAGTCTTTTTGTAAATTTCCTCTGTACGGGTAGTCCTTGATGTAACCATTTGTTTAGTGACTGTCTGAAGTTATAACAGCACTGAAAAAGATGACCTATGATTGGTCCCCCACTTACAACTACCACAGCATCCCATAGTCACATGATCAAAATTTGTGCACTTGGTAACTGGGATGTATTTACAATGGTTGCAGCATCCCAGGGTCATGTGATTGCCATTTGCGGTGTTCCCAGCTTGCTTCTGATAAGCAATGGGGCAAGCCATTGTCACTTAACAATGGCAGTGAATCATTTAAAACCTGTAGCAAAAAGGTGGTAAAATCAGTTACTTAACATTTTGCAACGGAAAATCTGGTCCCAATTGTAGTCATAAGTTGAGGACTACCTGATAACAAGAAATAATTGTTTTATTCAGTTCCCCAGCATTCAGAGCACAAATCTGAGAGGTGCTTTGTTGAAAAATTATAGCAGAAATTTCCTGTTCATGTTAAATGGGTGTGTTCTGACATGCCATTAAAGAACTTTTGTCATTGCTGTTTGATGCTTTCACTTCACTTGTCCTCTCGGTATTTCCTGTCATAATGTTACAGTTGGAAATCAGTATTTGTTTTTGATTTAGATATCTGGCTCCTTTAAAATGGGTGGGGGAGTGATATATTTTATTTTTAAAATTTATAGGCCACCCGTCTTACCACAGGATAACTCTGGAGGGCTTACAATACTATATATAGAAACACTATAAATACAATTGCACTGTGTACCGGTAGTTATTTATGTTCTTCTATAGTTTTATTTTCCTCCAGTACAAAAAGAGGCTTTTTCAATGTCTGTACTTTAATTCTATACTAAGAATTAATAAAATTGTATGCTTGTGTGTGCGTATGTGCATGCACAGTTATTTCTATGTAAATTGTTCTTTTTTCGTTGTTAGATATTTGGGCACTGGCTCATCTTCAAGAACTGGCATGGCTCTCATGGAGATTGGATTACTGAGTGGCTTCTCTTTGTCGCCCAATTTTGTATCATTAGATGACCCAGTGAAAAAGGTGGAAAAAGATGAAGGCAAAATCCATTTATATCTGGACTCTGTAAGTCGAAATAAGAATATACTGGTCAGAATGATGATGAAGCTTTGATTGAAAAACTAAAATTATGAAAGGGTTTTTAAAATTTTATCATTTAAAATAAACCTTGCATTTTGTCAACAGTGTAGACAAATTTTTGAGGTAACTTAATTAGAATCTTCCAGTTCATTCAGGGGAGGCCGTATTTTATGAAGTATACTTGTGTAAGTTTGGCCAAGCATTGTAAGAATATGTAAAGACAGATGTTTAAGAGTGAAGAGTAAATTAAAAGCATTAAGTTATAGGCTCTGATTGGAAGGCTTCATAGTTAAGGAAAAGAGAAACAGGAATGAAGAAGTGCTATAGCCAACTTGTTCTACTTGGTTTTTTTGTTTGGGGACCATACTGTGCCGAGATTAAGCACACTAGTAGTGGAAGCATCTGTGTGTTTACTCAGGATGAAGAATAAAGTATAAGATAGAGGCATAAAACGTGGATTCACATGGTACAGGTTGCCCTCGCTTAATGACCACTTGTTCAATGACCATTTGAAGTTACAACAATGCTAAAAAGTGGCTCAACCAGTTCATAAAGTTGCATGTTTTTCATTTCTGGAGATAAATAGTAAAAAAAATATTTAGATACAAGATGGCAGCCATATAATCATGATTTGAGTGCTTGGCTTCATTTAATGACTTCTATTGTTTTATCAATATATAAAATACAAATAAAAATAGGAAATTAAGGGAAGGAAAAAAGAGGAGAGAAGAAAACATGAGGTACAAGAGAAGAAAAAAAGTGTTGACTTCAGACTCTTTTTAGCACAGTACAAGATAACATTCCAGCTTCAACTTTTTACTTTTATACATTAGTATATAACTAGCCATTTCTATAACAACAAATTTATCTAGCTGGCAAAACCAAAGTCAAAGTTTCATTTTTTTTCATCACAAGCACAAAATCCAGAAGTGATATCCAAATAAAAAACATAATTAGCCACCTAGAGCAAAGGAGACCAAGCTACATATTACTGAAAATAATTAACTACAACCACAACTTTCTACCCTTATGTTTCTCCGTTAACTTTTTTTTGAAAAAAAGATACTCCACATTTTTTATTTTTTTGCTTGCCTTAGCAGCCTTCTTCCTTATTGTTTAACATTGAAGAAATCCCCCAAATAGCATAGATCTTCAAAAAGAAGTAGCAGGCTGTTGCTAAAGAAAGCCTCTTTTAGCTTAATGAAGATTAATAGTCCTTAAAATGATTCAGAAATGAAAGGCACAATACTGTCCATTTGAAAAATAAATTCCAAAACAGCTGCTTCTTCAACAACTTGCAGCCCTGCACCCCAGCTTTTGGCATGCAGGCGCTTTGAAGCACAGCTCCTGAAGCTACTTGCAGACCTTTGCTGTATCGGAGGATCTTGAGGGATAGTTCTAGGATAGTGATGGCAAACCTTTTAGAGACCGAGTGCTCCAAAACCATCCCGGCCTGCCCCCACCCCACCTGCTCTGCCCCCGGCTGCCCTCTCCCTGCACCTTGCAGGGCCACCTGCCGCCTCCACGGCCTGCCGCCCGTGCCCTGCAGCATCATCTGCATAGGACAGAGCACAAGGGCGGAGTCTTGTCCCTGCTGCCCCGTTGCCATGTGCTTGGCTGCGCTGCTCTGTGCAGGCCATGCCTGGGGGCGACTCTCCTCTGGAGCAGCTGCTGGGGGGGGGCTGGGGCGATGGCGCACGTGCCCACAGAAAGGGCTCTGAGTGCCGCCTCTGGCACGCGTGCCATAGGTTCGCCACCACTGTTCTAGGACTTTCCCTAACTCTGGAGAGTCATATAAATTAAAGGAATGCCGGTTCCTTCTGTTGGTGGTTGAAAAAGCTACAGCCCAGGGAAAGTCCTTCAGGGATCCCTCCCTGGGCGTGCAGTCAGTGGGCCATCTTTTCACTGGAAATCATGATTTGGGTGCTTGGCAACAGTGCTCATTTATGCAGTCTTGTAATCACATGATTGCCATTTGCAACCTTCACAGCCTGTTTCCAATAAGCAAAGTCAATGGGAAAGCCTGCAGAAAGTTACAAGTCATACTCACATGATATTGTTCTTAAAGACATTGCTGCTGAGCAACAGAGTTGTTGGTCACAGCTGCAGCCAATAAGTATAATGTAACTCAGTGTTTCTCAACCTTGACAATTTTAAGGCATGTGGACTACAACTCCCAGAATTCCACAGCCAGCATTGCTGGCTGTGGAATTCTGGGAGTTGAAGTCCACATGCCTTAAAATTGTCAAGGTTGAGAAACACTGATGTAACTAGTTTAGTTTAGTCCTCATTCGGCAACCCAGTCACTAAGCGGAAAATCATGTGATTATGAAGGTGCTTATGATTTTACTTCAGGTTTTCTTTGCTTTACAGCAGTGGTTCTCAACCTTTCTGAGGTTGAGACCCCACTTGCCCCGCCCATGCGCGCCGCGACCCCGACCCGGGGGCGCGTGCGTGTGCGCGCGCGCAAAAAAAAATTTTAATTTTTTTTTAAAAAATCAAAAAAACAAAAAAACAAAAACAAAATGGTGGCCGCGACGGGTGGATCTGTGCATGTGCAGATCGGCCTGTCACACGCGCCATGCATGCGCGCATCCGCCCGTCACGGGCCGTCATTTTGTGTTTTTTTATTTTTTTTTAAAAAAAAATTAAAACCAAAAAACAAAAAAACAAAATGGCGCCACACATGCGCACATCCGCCCGTCGCGGGCCGCCATTTTGTTTTTTTTATTTTTTTTTTTAAATTTTTTTAAAAAAAATTTAAAAAAACAAAATGGCGGCCGCGACGGGCGGATCTGCACCTGTGCGGATTGGCCCGTCGCACGCGCCGCGCATGCGCAGATCCGCCCGTTGCGGTCCGCCATTTTGTTTTTATTTTATTTATTTTTTTTTAATTTTTTAAATTTTTTTAAATTTTTTTTAAAAAAATTTTCCGGCGCGACGGGCGGATCTGAGTGTGCGCCAAAAAAAATTAAAAAAATTTAAAAAAAAATTTTTAAAAAAAATAAAAAAATAAAAATAAAAAAAACAAAATGGCGGCCGGCGGTGCCCGCCGACCCCCGCGAAATGGTCTCGCGACCCCAAATGGGGTCGCGACCCCAAGGTTGAGAACCACTGCTTTACAGTGTCAGAAGGATATGAACAAACAGACAGATGAGCCCAAAAGGTGGGGAAGGTTTCCAGAATGTGACTCACAAGGAAGCCTGATGAAAGGGCAAATTTTATAGCCCTTTTCCCCCCTAACCCTCACTTTTTGGAATGCTCATGCCAGTGTTGAAATAATTAACAAGAGGAAAGTTGATGTTTGTCTTGACAGGAAGGGATTACAATGGAGAATGCACATTGAAAGGAATGTGGTGTTGATTATTTGCCTAGCAGTTCAGGACTGGGTGCTCCAGAGCTTACAAGGCAGTCAAAAGCCAAAAGTGTCAGTTACAGGCAGCAGCTACAAGCTGGCTAATTAAGGTCACAATTAGCACATTTGTGCCTCAGAGAAAAGCAGTTCAGTAAGTGATAGCTTGTTTAAGCAATCCTTCCAGTCGGGTGCATGGAACTAAAAGGGGTCAGGCACAGGATAATATGCAGTTGATCAGTTCATCACAGGCAGTTGATCTATCCATATTTACTTTCAAAACAAGTAAGGAAATAATAAATTTTGGTAAGCATGATTCTGTAACAGATATGGACTGTTGCGTTCAGGTGTGTGAATCAGCTCTTGTTTGTGATTCTATAACACAATATGTCTACTCTTATTGGTAAATTACAGATAAGATTGCCAGAAAGGACAGCCATTTGTAAATATATAGCTGTATTTACTGCTCTGGGTAATGGATGCATAGAAAATTTATTTTTTAAAAATATTAAAACATCTAGTTTTTCATATGCATTCAGCATGGAAGCATATAGTCCTTTCTGAAAGTTATCTTTTTTTTTTTGTAGTTAAATGAAACACAGGTTTGTGTGGCTATTCCAGCTGTGAGAGACTTCAAAGTGGTAAATACCCAGGATGCTTCAGTGACTGTGATGGATTATTATGAACCCAGTATGTGTCAATCACTTTTATGCATTCAGTGCTCAAGTATGCAGTTTAGGTGGGAAAGATGAACTGTTATATGTTAAGGAAGGACCAGATTCAATTTGTTACAGTAAAGACTTTTCATGAGAAATAAGCATGACTGGAAACCACAGGCACTTAAATAATGTTAATTCTCTTAAACCTTGAAGAAGGGGGAGGTGGTGAGGAGAGGGCAGTATTCGGTGGAACATAACGTCCATTAAATTTATGTTTTCTGAAAGATCGATATTTTAGGATATAATTCTTCTTCAAACAAGAATGATTTTGCTACTTAAAGCATTCCTCATTTCAAGTAAATTTAGTAATAGTTCAGACTCATGGATACATAGTAAAAAAAAAAGGACTTTTATTCATCTGCTCTAAATAGAAAATTGAAATTAGGGCATCATACCTAACAGCAATAGCAATAGCACTTAGACTTATATATTGCTCCATAGTGCTTTATAGCACACTCTGGGCGGTTTACAGTATCAGCATATTGTCCCCAACAATCTGGCAGAGTGCAGCGGTGAAGTTTTATGGTAGTTTTGCTTCTGATATTGTTTCAGCAGCATGTAAATATCATTGAATAATAGTTTGTTTGAAATGTTGGGCCTTAACAACTTTGCTTTTCAATTGTTCGTAATAGGGAGAAGAACAGTGAAAAGCTACAACTCCCTGGTGATGCAGAGTTTGTCGTCTTGTACTTTCTGTGAAGATGATGAATGTAATTTTTGTAAAACAGATGGCTGTTTATCAGTTTCTCTCTCTTTTGAATTGTTAGTACTACTAGTGCTGTCAACTTGCTATGTAGTTACCTGATTTAATAACTGGGTGACTTGACACTTATTGCACTGCTGAGAATACCATTGATTGTATTTTCCTGCACAAGGAGAGTCTGAATCCTGTAAAAATTGACTTATGGGTCTAAACTCTGAGCAAGAATTTGCATCTCAAATTAAATAAGGGTAAGTTGCTCGGAATGGATAACTTCACATTTGTACCATTTTTGTTTTCATTGGGATCTTCTGTACTGGTGTTTCTCACCCTTGGCAATTTTAAGATGTGAGAGCTTCAAATCTCAGAATTTACTAGACAGCAAATTCACAGAGTTTAAAATTGCCAAGATTGAGAAACACTGTTTTTATCTATTAAATGCTTAGGGACTTGCTGCAAAATTTTATATGCTGCATATGTTTGCCTAGTAATGTCTGAAGGGCTCTTCTAATAAATATATATAAAATTGCAACCTAACTATTTTCTCTAGTGAAATAGTGGAAGTTCTAGACTCTAACCTTGGCTGTGAATTAGATAATGTTAAATTAAAATTAAATCGCTTTGTCTAAATCTTTAACCATTTTTAAAAAAAATTTAAAGCATGTCTGAATGGGGCCAAACTGATATTCAGGAAAAAACTGAAATAGAATATATATTTTGTATTAGTTTCTTATTTTTATAGTAAATTTGAGAGTTTTTTAAAGGAATATTTTTTAGTTTTAATACTTACACCATATATTATTTAAGCATTACATTCCTAATTTATGGGATTTAGTTTATGGTACATTTCAGGCTAACACTTAATTTATAAGTGTTATTGATTATACTGGCACAGGACTGAGTCTCACCTTCAAAGCAGTTTAATAAGTACTTTGGCCAGATTAACATTAATTGCAATAATTACTGATTTCCTCAGGTATGTTCTAAAAATCTAAATTCCTCTTATATGCATTGATTGTACAATGTGCACATAAGGAGACAGACTAAAATACAGCTCCAAAAAACATTTTGAGCAGCTGATTATAATTGTTACTTAAATAGTCATATTATGAAAAATGCTTAAACTGTGCTAAAAAACAAAATATGCCTCATTATGTGTTGGAGTGTGTGAATTTTGTATGTGTATTAAAGGTAAATATAAGAAAGCAACAGACTTACAATCAAGGTTTCTTTTTAATTTGAAATTTTGTATTTTTTTCAACAGTACGACATTTACTGCTTGTCCTAATTGTTGCTAGAGAGTAAGATAAAGCAGTTTAGTGGCTTGTTTCAAACTGAACCCATCTTGTCCTGCCAATCCTATGGACAAAAAAAACAAAAGTTGTTGTGAAATTAGAAGACTAGTCCAATAGGAACTCTACCTCTGAGGAATTTTAAAGTGGTACAAACTTTTATGATAAGTTACTCAGAGATAGAAGACCTTGCAGAGCAAGAAAGAATAGCAGTATACAGTACATAATTCTCGCCTTGCAATCATTCGTTTAGTGAATATTACAACCACACTGAAAAAAGTGACTTATGACCATTACAACATCAAACTTTGGATGCTTGGCAACTGGCATGTATTTATGATGGTTGCAAGTGACCTGGGGTCATGAGATCACCTTTTATCACCTTCTGACAAGCAAAGTCAATGTGGAAGCCCGGTTCACTTAATAGCTGTGTTACTAACTTAACAACTGCAGTGACTGACTTAAGCAAGAAAGGTCGTAAAATGGGGCAAAACTCACTTAACAACTGTATTGCTTAGCAACAGAAATTTTGGTCTCAATTGTGGTCATAAGTCAAGGACTATCTCCATAGGAACAAACAAAATATTGACATTGAGATGGGTGGAATCAAGTCTCTGTCAGTCTAAACAGAACACCTAGAGCCCAATCTGAAGTAAAAGTGACAATGTTTTTGTCACCGAATCAGATTGAAATTGGCTTCCATCTTCCTTAAAAATAAGGTTCAATAAATGAATGAAAAGAAAACTTGGATCAGTATAGAGTAAAACTGCATCCTTGTTCACAAATGCCAGTATTGGTAGGCTGCCAGTGATGCAGGACTATCAAATATCAATTATATATTGCAAGTCAAATTTACTTAGATAGGAAGTGAAGCACTGGATTAAAATAATGATGTGGTCAGGCACAGGTTTAAATATTTAGAAAGGAAACTATGAACAAATGTAGACAAATATATGGTGAATATTAAGATCCATAAAATAGAACTTTAAGCAACTTTAGCTGCATTACGTCTTAAGTGCATAAAATCAATTCTTAAGGGCTTTGGCATATCTGCCTATTTTATTTGGCACTGTATGCTTTAATTTGGATATTATATTGAATAGCCCTGAGGAAAAAGTGCATGGAATAAAGATTATATACACACACATACTTGGAAATATAAATTTCTCTATTCATATATGTATACATCTGCCTAACATTGAAGAAAGAAATGTGTGTTGTAGCTCCAAAAAAATACATATTTAAGATTTCAGGATTTTGTACATGTATATGAGAATGAGGTATTTACTTATGTTGTTATTCCCTATTAAACTATATATTTGTGCTGAAAATTTAAAATATGCATTCTTACCAAATCATTCTTGCCACTTCATATAATAAATATATCCATAGGGCTGGTCCATATTGAAATAAACACAATGTTTTTTTGAGTCGGCCCTCTGTATGTTCTTCAAAAGAAAGCACTTTTTTACTGTTTTGCTTAATAACAAAAAATCTATTGTTAAGTAAGAACTACTTGTTATTGATGCTTAGTGGGGACTACCTGTACAGCTATAGGGGGAATCTACAGAATACAGAAGGCTGGATCTTGGATCTTTGGCATTTAGGAGAAATTCAAAAATTCATTATATGCTGGGAGGACAGAAAGATGGAATCATGGTTGCAGGGAATCAGAAACTGAGGAGCCAGAATGAAGGACAGAATACATGAGCTAAGTTGTTGGTTATGCACACAATTATCTTAGATGCTGATATATAAAATAACAGTAATTTTACAATGCATTACCACGTTATGTGCATTAGCCCTTTTCTATCACTAGATGATCGCCAATGAAACATGAAAGACTTTCTCTTTTAATTATTTAACTTCCCAGATGAAAAAGAAGAATGTGAGATTATTTTGCATTACCAAATAATTACAATAGAACAGCGTCAGTGTTGGGATTCAGCCAGTTCGCACCAGTTCGGAAGAACCAGTAGCTAATATTTTTTGCCCAGGCCCAGAATGGATTTCTGGAAGCGGCATCCACACAGAGAACCGGTTGTACATATATTTGAATCCCACCACTGAACAGCCCATACTATACTATTCACCCACATCACCATATGCTTTTGGTCCCTCTGTAGAATATTTGATGGTTATATGTCAATTGGCCACATAAAAGGAAAAAGTAATCCCCAGGCAATCTGTTTTCTAAAAGTATCTTCCCCCACAGCCATTGCAGGATATTTAGCAATTCAGTAATATTTTTTATGCAAATTGCAAACACATGTTAACTGATAATAGTTAAACCACTGGAAGATTTTGTTGTGCCCTAATGGAACAAAGACCCAAGCTCTTTCCCACTTACAGAGTGGAGGGAAAAAACAAAAGGATATGTAATCCCCTTCTCCAAATAATTCAGGTTTATGCTTTTCTTTTGGATCATCCCCAAAGGAAGAAAACAGTTGTTCTGCCTCTTCACAGACCCCCATTATTTGGCACAACCCGCCCCTTTAAAAATTACTGATAAGACCTAGGCACTGCTCAAATGCTAGCATTTTTTATTGAAAGAGTTCTGAAGAAAGGACATTTGAAAAAAGGCTATTGAAGTTCTACTTTGGCTTCTCTGTTGTTGCAGAAGGAAAGCATACCCAGGAGATGGCTATGGGTTGCCAGAAATGACATTTGTAGATCCTCAAAGGCAGATGGGAGAAGCTGAGAATTTCTCATTTGGATTTTGATCTGGACAATACAGGAAATTCAGGATTCAGAGCATCCTCTTTTGAGGCCATTTGTTGGCGTTTTCTGAGTCTGGGCTAATGATCCTGGAGATATTCATCCCTATTTATTTCTGCAGCATCATCATCTCTAAAATGTTGTACAAGATGAAAAAAGATGGAAAAGAAGATTGCTTATCTACTCCATAGGCATGTAAAATACACGCGCGCGCGCGCGCGCGTGCACACACACACACACACACACACACACACACTGGATTGTACTCAGTGCATTTGAAACATCTCACTAACGAGAAAAGTATGTACTTGCTTTTAAAAATTCTAAGAAATGAATTAGAACAACCTCAATTCTAATTCAGCTAAGAAAGTTATGAATAAGGTGATCTAGTGTAGGCTGCATTAGAATCAAGTAAAAGCTTTCCCTTGATAAAGTAATGCACCTCAAAAATACATGGGGAACAGAAAAACACAACTATGTTCTAAGGCAAATTCTTCAAAAAGTGGCTTAATTCATAATCAGCATTTTAAAAAGGCAGTAATAGTTTATCGTTAAAGCTCAGGGAGGATGAGATGAAGATTGGAAATATCCAGATCTCAGGTCTCAACATCTTAGTTTTTGCTTAGCTACTGCTCCTTGATATTTTGGGCTGGTCGTTTAAGGGAATATCATTCCCCATTCCTGACAATCAGAGCCAAGTAGCCAAAAGGATATTTAGATAATTGATGCATAAGGCTGACTACTTCATTCCTCTTAAGAACCCTTAAGAAGGGGTCAAATTACGGCCTTGTTGCTTTGGGATAGCCTGAGTTGTTCCAAAAGTTGCTGGTGCGTTGTAACAAAATGAAACACAATAAGAAAACTATTACATATAAGAAAAGTGATCACATGAGCCATATTTAATTAATTAAATTTAAAATAGATTGAAATTAAAAATATAGTTGAGCCACTTTTTGTTCTAGCCTCACCACTCAAAAACCAAGTGTGATTCAAAAAAGGTCACATGCCTCCTATCATTCATAATATGCAAAGTATCGTGTGATGTAAATGAAATCACAAAAGAAACACTTCCGTTTATAGTGTATTTGTAGTCAAATATGTCACCAGTGGAATTCAATAAACTGTTACCGAGATTATAAATTACCAAGCCAAGTCAATCATTTTTACTGCTTTGAAAATAAATAGCATATAAGAACTGTGCTTAGCACAACTACCTAAATAAAAGTTCACAGATGTAGGGCATAACTCTGTGCAAGTGCATCGCATATCTCCCTGGGATTCTATATATTTGAAAAGGGTAATAAATCCAAGAACAAAAAATCCTTCATAAGTATTATCTGTTGTTTTAAAGATGTGAATTTAGCGCCATAACATGGATATATAGTGCTTAAGCTTTGCATCCTACGAAATTAAAAGAAGTTATATTGGAAAATAAGAAACAGGCTTGCTTGGCGCTATGTCAAAGCAAGTGCTTTGCAGATTGGAGGTAATTAAGCAGTGAGGTTTGGGAAGTCTTTGGATCAAAGTCATGTTTGTTCTGATTCGATTGAATATCTTACGTTCTTGACATTTGTAGATTCTGCTATGACAATATGCTGTTTTAAGGGTGTGGACATGACAAGTTGCAGAATAGACTACATGTGTGGAGCAGGCCTAGCTGCAAAACATGTGTCATGCACATTGGAATGCAGATACATCCCAAAAATCTATTTTCCTGTTCAAAGGTATCAAGCTGAGCATAATATTAAGGCAATTCCCGAAGATAAGGAATGCAGTGTTCCTTGCTCAAGGCTAAGTTTGTGGATTGTGGAAATAGTGACGGTTAGATTTTATTATGGCTGATGGAATTCTGAGTTAAACACTAAATACAAGAATATTGCTTGATTTGTACCAGTTGTCACTGCAGAGCATTCTGAAAATGTAAACATGTCTTTTAGGAACAAATACGTGCCTGTCCTGGATTTTATGCCCAGCAGTTAGGCCAAATGTAATATCACACATCACCACGAGAACAGTATTACAGGCAGGCAGACAGAAAGGGAAAATCTGCATCAAGATATAAATATCTTATACAATTGATTGATTGATTGATTGGGGGTGTTTATGTGTGTCTATGTATCTCGTTCATTGCCAAGACACACAACCTCTTGTGACTTTGCCCTACAGAATAAAGATGGAATTCTGATTAAGACCCCAATAAACAAACAAACATTTTTAAAAAAAAAATCATTATCAAGTTTATGGACAATAGGTTTCCTTCACAGAAGATCAAAGAAGAGTAAATCTATAAGCCATTTTATCTTATTTTATCAAGAAGGTATTGAACCAATTCACCAACTGCTTACTTTTATAAGCATGTGACTTAGTTACAAATATATCATGTAAGTAATAAGAATACATTATCCTAACCACTTCTTTGTTAGTTGACCTCTTTTGGAACATTGCCTCTTGGAAAACTTTCATATATAATTCCCACTAAAATTAATGTAGCATGCAGTTCCTCATCAATCAAGCTGAGAGTAAATAAATTCAAAGAATTTCAGAGAAATTCTTTCCATTACTACATTTGGATAATTTGACTAAATAATTGCAACTTATGTCCTCTGCAAAGCACATTTTTCAATCCATTGAAAAGGAACATAGAAACTGGATAATTATTGTGTTTAAAGAAAAGTTTAATGTCTTGACAGGGGTGTGATTATTTATTGCTCTGGCAGCAGTGGCAGTGACACAAGACCCTCCTGTTCGTAACCTGCATTCTCCTTGTCGTGGAAAGTTGTCATCATGTGTTAGCATAGTGTCATTTCTGAAACATTCTGGAAAAGATAAAATGAACTAAAAAAACAGCAGGGGGCAAACCAGGAAGAGAAGTTCTACTGCTACCATATTGTAAAAAAAATAACAATCCTTATATTTTCCCAATGATTTATTTTCTGAAGACCATTAACTTTCCTTCACATTTTTGCTAACAATACAATAGTAAAATTCTCTGCTACAACAATTGTAGAAGGGAAGCCAGGATACAGAAAGAATATAGGTGTGGGCCAATTGAGTACCACAGCATAAGACTACATTTAAGTGGATTTGCAACCCTGGGTCAGAGGCTTCATTAGCAGATTATTTTTTAAAAGATGCCTTTGGAATTGTTCCCAGAAAACTATGGTGCAAGAAAAAAAAAAGCTTTACACCCAAAGTGACTTATAGAATAGAAACTGGGTTAACAGTTTGAATTCAGTTTTGTGCCAGTCTCTAAATGTCTGCAACTCTTTCTAAGTGTCTACTATTTTATCTGCTATGTCACTCACCTGTGTAGTTAGCAATTCAATGAATTGCTTGAAAAACCATTCCCTTATCTCTCAAGAAGATTCAGTTTGATATAGTGGTTAAAGGTCCAAGGCTAGAAACCAGGAGATCATGAGTTCTAATCCCACTTTTAAGTTCAAAGCCCGCTGGATGACTTTGGAGCAGTCACTCTCTCCCAGCCCAAGGAAAGAGGCAATGGCAATGCACTTCTGAAATCTTGCCAAGAAAACTGCAAGGGCTTGGCAGTCACCAGGAGTCAACATTGACTTGAAGATGCACACAGACATGCTCCACAGAAATGGAGGCAGAGGTTTACTTCAAGTCAAACAAACTGTTGAAGAAGAAAATTGCACATGGCACATTGCTGGTTATATAAAAGACAAGCACTGATGTAAGCTAAAAACTGGAATTTATTAAATAAACCAAAAGTGACCATCAAAATAACAATAAAAATGTAAACAGAATGCTGGCAAGGAAAGCATTACATGGTCAATTTCTACAAAAGATTGAGGGAAAAATGGATAAAGTTAAAAACCTGGCAATATCTTCCAACTGGAACATTAAAAAAAAAAAAGCAAAGGCTTGATTTTGGCTGCTCAAGAGTAAATTATTCAAACTTATGCAATGAAAGTTGTAACTGAAAAATTGTTAAGTGTTTCAAAGTGCAGATTGTGCAAAACAGTATAAATAGTAGTTCATATGCTCAGCTCATGCAAGAAGATAGAATAAACTGATTTATAAACAAGAACATACCATAGTCGCCAAAACGATGCTCTGGAACAACTGTAAAAAGGATTGTGTACTAGTGGTTAAAAATTGGTGAGAACAGAGCTGAAAAAATAGTACAAATTGAGCAAGTTAAAACATTGTGGGATTTCTGAATGCAAACCGATAGTCTTGTCTCCTAACACACCAGATTTAACTAAGGTTGAAAAGAATAAAATGTGGATAACTAATGTGGCAATACCAGGGGATAGTAGAACAGAAGACAAAGAATTGGAGAAGATCATAAAGTGTCAAGATCGAAAATTGAAGCTGAAATATTATGGCATAAACTGGCCATGATGGTTGCTTTGGTAATGGACACACTGGGCCATACCCAAAAATCTTGGACAGCACCTACATAATGTGCGCATTGACAAAATTTCCATCTATGAATTATAAAAAGCCACATTACTTGAATCTGCACATATACTACACTGATACATTACAACATCTTAGGTTCTTGGATAGAACGTGATGCTTATGAAGACCAATACCAGCCGAAGAACTGGCAGCTGTAATTTCACACTATTGTGAACAGATAATATTATATCATTGGAAAAGAAAAAAAAATGCAGTGTGTGCAGTATCAGAGAAGAGGCCCTTCATATAGCTGATGTTGGATGGGGCTGAAATTGTCAATCACAATTCTTAGGATGCCACACATTAACTTTGCATGGATAGCAGCACCCAGACATGTTCTGGGTACACAGTAAGGATGTGCTAGGGAAGTCTCAATTTTTATTTCCCTGATGGCTCTGGGAGTATAGAAGAGCAGCAGTTTCAACTTGTTGCCAGAAGAAATATGTATCAGAAGATTGGTTGTCCACTCTGCTGCTCATTGTGCATGAAACCCAGAAACCGAATGTTTATTCCCACCAATATCTCTCCTGAAAAAGAGGTTTCACATGTCTAAAAGAGCTCTTTCTCCCAAATATTTGACGCCTTTGGCAGCTGCAGCTCTGAATCCTTCTGTCCTGCCATCTGGTTTGAAATACTTGATGGAAGCTAGGGGAAAGATATGCTCCAGAAGCATAACCAAGGCTGACTTCAGTGGATGGGCAAGAGGCACCCAAAGTAGATACAGGCCTTCAAAGGTATGAGAACTACAGGGTTCCAGTAGAAAACCACATGGAGATTGCTATTCTTGCTGATGCTGTTACTGTTGTTCCCAAACCGCAAGCTTTCAACTTGGTAAAAAGTATATGTCAAGTTTCCCTTGTCCTTGAATCTAATGGGGTGTTACATAAATGTACCAGGAATATTATCCCAGATTATTGAATTCCACAAAATAATAATTTAATGTTTTTCATTTTCTCTTAAAGTCTTGCAGAATGAAATAAGTCAAATTGAGTTATTGAGCCTCATGTAAAATGACCCAGAAATTAGAATTAATGCTAATGAAATGTACTAAATAAATTGATCCCAAATGTTTCAGCAGTGCAAAGTCTGTGCACAAATTCCATACTGAAGAAGCTGGGCTAGTTATAAGATTTCAGAGCTATGGAATTTCTTAGGTGAGTGACCCATTCCTTTGAAGCAAGACTTCCTAAGGACTGGCTCCTTGATGTGGAAAATGATGGAGACTGCACTGTAAACTGACTTGGTTGATTATATAAAATTTATATCCTGATATTCAGTGCCAGATCAATCTTTTGGGAAGAGCAGGATATGTTCTTTGGAATGTTCACCTTTGTGCAGGATGGTAGATGTAGGAAAAGTTATCAAGTCAATATAGCAGGTTTCCCAAACTGTGAAGTAGACCTTGGGAAAGTACAGACAGAATCTAGAGGAGTTGTACATTGTTATAATAAATCCACCTTTCCCAAAGTTTCATTGTGTGTTGTTTCCATTGTTCATTTCAGTGTTTTTTAGATGAGTATGTTAAGATTAGATTAGAGGGAAATAGGCTGGAAAAAGGTTTAAGAACTCCTGCAATATATTCAATAGCTGGGATTGATGGAACTTGTAGTCCAATATATCTGGTAGGTATGAAGTTGGGATGATTTGGTCTGGAAGCCTTAGTCTGGAAACTTTTCTTGCCTCTGTTGAGAAAAAAAATGAAGATACAGAAACTAAATATGATGCTTCATCATTGCAATGTCTATCTTCTGCCAATGAGAGATGAAAATTCCTGTGTAATAGTAATAAAACTTGCAGGGATGTCTGATTAAATATCAAATAAATAATTGCTTATTCTCACCATTGTTGCTCTTTAAAATGTGGTAGCAGATATGGGAAGTTCATGATCACTTTTTAAAAATTAAATATACTTGACATCAATGATTAATGATGTTTGTGAGATAAATGGGACTTCAAAATACTCACGTTCAGTTGGATCATATCTCATTATATTAGAAGTATATTAACTGATAAATGCCTGCTAATGGCAGAGAAAATGTAAAAATAAGTCCTCTTAACTTATATTCATTTTAGATTCTTTTTTTTTTAAAAAAAAGAAGACTGACTCTGCCCATTCTCCAATTTTGAAATATATTGATTTCCTGACCACTGAATAAACCCAAGGGAAGGTAAACTGAGGCAAATTGGCCTTCTGTGAGACAGGGGCTATTGAGACTTTATCAACTTTAGTTCATCTTACTTAAGGCGTTAATAACAGTGGAAAAACAGATATTGTGCAAGTGAATTTCTAGAGGAAAGAAGCACTGGAAAATTTTTCTTCCAGATAAAAGCCTCTTGCTTTTCAAAAAGTCCATCAGAAGATAATGATTGCACTTGTAGACCGAGAATTACCATTACAGAAAATTCATTTCTTGGCACTTTGCATGTATATCAGATTGGACAAATTAAAATATGTGCAATAGAGAACTTCAGCTGGGCCCCCATCTTTTTACACTGAATCTTGGAAGAACTTAACTTTGAAGTTATTTGGATCAGTTAACTGAATTCTTCCAAAAAATAGGATTGTGATCATTCATGTAAAATTGGAAGCACATGATTATAGTTCAATGAACAGAACCAGAAAGTGGAATAGTCGTAAAATTCTTTGAGCTCTGTTTAAAACCATACATAAAAGTCATGAAATACAAATGTAAAATATCAGAAGGAAAAAAGAAAAAGAAAATACAGAATGGAAGTGTCTAGCAGACCAAATACTGCATTAGAATAAATTGCAGACGGAATATGAATCATTAAATCAAGCTTAGGCAAGTAGGCTGCTCTGAGTCTGCATAAATTTATTATAAAATAATAAATAAATAAATCTAAAAATCATTTTATTTGGGGCTGCAATAGTAGACATTATTTACTAGAGAAAAAAATAACTATTCTATTTAAAACAGCCATTCACCCGAATCATGAAGCATAATCCTCAACTGATGTGAGATATGTATACACACACCTACTGATGCAGACATACTCATTTATGGGTATATTATGAAGAAAAATATAATTTGTGAATTATGATGTCATGGTCAGGTCCACTGATGACCTCTTGAGGAAATGGTGCACCACCACCTCCTTATCAGAGGGTAGGTCCACCCCATCACTCAGAGAGGAATTAATCACCACTAGACCAACCACACTTCCCTCTGTGGTAGCCTTCACCAATCAGCAGGGACATGGATCAAATACAGAGGTAGCTGAGCTAACAGCCATGAGAATCCTGTCCATTTTCTCAGGCCCAACAGGATCAAACTCCCCCAAATGACCAAGGCACCCAGACCTCTAGTCTCCAGAGGACCTGCTACAAGGCCAAATACCAACTTAGAATGAGTCCATTTAGCTTTATACACCAAATTCCTTGCATATTCTTCACCATGACCTTATAAAACTGTAACTATATTAGGGCCTGTAAATTATTTGAAGGGGGAAAAGAATGAATGAGGATATGGGGAGGAAAGAAAGAATGAGGATAAAGAAATTATTATCATTTATTTTTATAACCATTGCAAGAGCAAAAAATATTGGTGATGCACTTCAGATGTGGCTTTATGTCAACTGTGTGTAAATTAGCTAAATGGAATAAACATGCAGAACAGATTCTCAGAATACAGATTCTCAAAATTCTTTTCATATGAATTTTTTGTCTAGTGAAGGACTGAAAACATCATGTAACTTAGTTCTGGGCTGCAACAAGAAAGTCTGCAGAAACTCTCTTGGATAAGATTTTCCAGCTTTCTACATTGTTTCCAGAAACAATGTCATGGACCCTTAGTTTTTGTACTGGATGGGAAAGAATAAGTAATTGTTATGGAAGATGTGTGGTGTAATCGCCCACACTCTTTTTGGTTCAGATATGTAGCTATCCTGTGAATGATTACAGTTGCCATACCATTGTTTCTTGTAAGCATCCATGATGTGAGAAAATGTTTAATATAATGACATTGTGACACCCCGCTCCTTTGCAATCGGAAAACAAGAGTTAGGAGTAGTAGAAGATCCCTTATAATATTTCTCCCCTTTAAACAGAATCCTATTGGCTTAAAATATACTTCTCACACAAGTACCAATCTATTCCAGAGTAGTATCATATCAGGCTATAGGTAAGGACTCATAGGATGGATTGTTCCACCATATCTGTTTTTAAGGTAACCTAAACAGCACCGCCTTCTTACTAATATGGGGCAACCATTTAAATTTCATATCACAAACACCCTGACTACAAACAAGTTGGCAGAGGGAAAGAGAAAATATATTTTCTAGAGGAAAGTTGCATAACCTTTCACTCAGAGTTCTGAACAAAATGCCATGAAGAATTTAGACATAGCCATTTTTTCCCTTTATTACATCTGTTATTATTTTGGGTTCGGATGCTTCTTGACATTCCACTCCAATCTTAGTCCTATGTAGAAAAAAGAACTATTGTCAAAAATCAGTGAACATTTTGAAGAACTTGAATCCTCCTAATTTCCAAACTTTTGATCAACATGTCTTCGTATTCATGAAATTATGTGATTACAGCCATAACTTTAAGCAATAAAACTGTATCTATAGTTCTTCCTAACAGGGAGAATGAGATTCAGTTCTAAGATAACTAGAACATAGATAATTTTAAGTATCAGCAAGGCAACTGACTCATTTACACAATGTTTCTTTTTTTGTCTTACAGATCAGTAAAAGAAGTTTTTTTTTGTCAATACTGTGCCTTCACCTTTGACCTTGCTTTGTAGTCTCTTTTACATGCACTTATGTCCATACCTATCAGATGATATTCAAGGACTATTTTAAGCTAGAGCCTATTCAATGTCACAATGTTTTGTGGAGATTTCAATCATCCAGGTCATGGTTGTTCCAAAGGTTGCTTTTCTAAAGGCAACTGAACTTTCTTGTTTTTTTTTTCTTGAAAATGTTTTGCTTCCTATCCAAGAAGAACTGAAGAAGCTTCTTTGTTGAGAAGTGAAACATTTTCAAGGAAAAAAGAAAACAAGAAAGCACCTTTGGGATAGCCAATATCACCTTAAGACAGGGGGGTCTCCAAACATGGCAAGTTTAATACTTGTGGACTTCAACTCACAGAATTCCTCAGCCAGCCATGTTGTCTGAGGAATTCTGGGAGTTGAAGTCCACAAGTCTTAAAGTTGCCACATTTGGAGACCTTTTTTATTGTTTAAAGCAGATGTAGGTATTCAACTATCTATATAACCAGCATTGGACTGATGCCTAGATGCTGGGTAAAACTGGGTATGATGCCATTCCCCCCCCCATTATTATTACCAGTTCAATAAAGTATGAAAAGGTAAAGCAGGGTATCTGTTTTCTATCCCTAGGGTCTAATAATAACGTATTTTTTCAGTTTTTTGTTGACAAGAAGCCAGATTTGTGATCTGATCTCATAAAAAAAAACAACGACCAGAAATTCAATTCCATTTTGGCGTCCTTACAGCATGATATGGTTCTAAGCACAACCTTCATTCTATGCATAAAAGGACATCTCATGTTAAATCTCTTCAAAGACAGGAGAATGTATTTAAGTGTTTCGTTTTAACCAGCTTTTAATCTGTTCTGGGTTAAGAATTTTAAAAATGTTTATAGATTCTGAGTGTGTGCTGCTGTAGTTTTTCAATTTGGTTTTTAAAGTGGTTTTCCTTTGTTCATTACTTGTCAGTATAAGGGTATTGAGATTACGGAAATATATTTGTGAAGGAATGTAACATGTAAGAGATGCTTTAACATCCCATTCAATCCTTATTAAAAGAATAATGAATATTAATTAAATCAACTGGGGACGCGCTACAATTTCTCAGCTGCCTTTAAATACCCTAATTACCGGTAAATAAAAACAGCTATTTCCTTCTATCCTCCTCTTTGTTGGATAGCTACACTAATTTTGGTTGGAAAAGTAGCAAGTGGTAGAGAAGCAGAATGATGTAACTGTCTCAACCTAACACTTTTTTTCCTTGTTTTTCTTTTTTCTTTTAATTTTTTAAAACAAACACTTTGTATGCTACTCAAGAACAGAACAGCCCAGGCATTACTTGGATTTAACATAAGCTTTCCATTCAAAAACAAACAGAAACCATGGGACAACTATCAAAGAAGAGACAGAATTCCTGGTTTAATAACATAGGAACATCTGAACCTACTCTTGACTCAAATTATTCCATATTTCCACCCTTAGGCCTGGGAATATAGTACTGGTATTACAGAAGTCCCACAGGGGATGGATAGATTTCTTTTCAGTTAGCAAATGGAAGACGTCAAAATATTGCAATTTTGATGATAGCATCTCTGTGACTTTAGAAATGCTCTAGTGCCAGTTGTGTCATACCTCCCAAAAGAGCCAGCTCTTATATAAAGTTTTACATGTCAGCACTGCATTTAGATTGCTGCTATAATCTTTGTCTTCTGCTCTCCTAGTCTTTTTTTTTCCTGAAAGGAAGAGTTGCAATTGGCAACATCAGCAGTAGCAGAACACAGCCCACCCTAATTGTTGCTTGCAACTACCTATCTTGAAGGAGCCTGGGATTCAGGAGGATTCCCAAAGCATAAATCTGCTCCTTTAGGAAAAAGAACACTCCACCTTGAGTCATTGAGGAAGTAGTCAGAGAGCCAGATGGTTTCTGGACCAACAGCAACTTAGTTTGGGTAGGATTCTACTTCAACCATTCAGATCTTTACAATTTCCAGAATGTATCAGGTTAGGACTTGGCTCAGGGTGGAGATTTAGAACTTTCCCCAATAGAGAACCTTCCCCAATGGCTTCATGTGAATGATCAAGAGTATGGGAGAAAGAATTCAAGCTTGCAACACCCCACACTGAAGCAGTAACTAATGTGATCTCTTTTCTTCCCACTGACTGGAAACCTCATACAGGAAGAAGCAGAATCACTGCCCAATAGTGCTAACCTTAAACTTTGCCATATTCTTGTTAAATTTATATCCCAAGCATAGTTTTCTTTCAATTTAAGCTCTACATTTCTTATCGTTTCGAACATTGTTCATGTGTTATACATAATTCTAGATCACTTTTGCTTTTGTTTAGGCTGTTTCTAAGAGGTTTGGGGTGGCTTTTTCAAAATGTTAGATGCTGATGGAACTTAGCAGTGATACTACTTATTAAAGTATTTTCCTCTATCCAATATTACTAGCAAGACTATTCTTGGAATGGGAAAGTTGCTTAACTTAAGGTTTGATTAACAGAGACTTTGCAGTCCTCACAGAAGCAGATGGTTCCATCTTTCTTAGCCACTGAGACAGTGGGTCTTGCCCCCTTAAAAAACTTATAGATGAGGTAATGCTGCCCTCTTTCAGTCTTTCCAATTCTATTTTAGTTCTGTCTTGAAGGACATAGAGAACTTTCTGGCTTAAAACTGGTTCAGCTGGTAGCCTTGTCGAACAGAAACGTATGCTTTTCTTCTATTTATTAGCTTCTCCTGATCTACCTAGTATGCAATACGTTTTGAAAGTTTCTTGTACAATTGAAACTTATGGTCTTAGACCCTTATAATCTTAAATTCTTTCAGCCATTTTTGATTATACACTTTAGAACTTCCTCTTGTGCTATTAACACTCAAGCTTGCCGGCTATTCTTTGTGTATCTACAATAGGTCCTTTATATGTGGCTGAACCTAATAAGGGAACAGTTTTTTCAGAGTAAATTTTTAATCTTGCTTTTTCCATGGCTACTGTATTCAGTCTCCTTTCTTGTATTGATAAATTCTTCAAAGGGCATCCTATCTATTTTCTTGTCTACAGATTGCTTGTTAAATATCACAATAATTTCCTCAGTTGCCATTTCCTCTTTCTTTAAAGAGAAGATTTTTTCATCTATTCCAGTGGTGGCGAACCTATGGCACGTGTGCCAGAGGTGGCACTCAGAGTCCTCTCTGTGGGCATGCGCACCATGCCCCAGAGATGGCAACCGTCCCTCTTCAACCAGCCGCCCGCTAACTCACTGAGGTCCCACGTGGCCGGATGCATCCCAGCATGGCTGGTTTCCCTCCCCCCTGCCCTGCCTCGCTTGTCTTGCCTCACCCCACAGGACGAGCCTCCTGCCCACCGTCCCACCTGTCAGAGACCCCCTGGATCTCCCCCAACCTTGCCTGGCCCCCACAGGCGTCCTTTCCCATGAGCAACATCGAGGTGATCATGCCCACATTGGCCACACCTACCCAATCTGACATGACCACCACAGCCACGCCCACCCAGTGGGCCATACCCACCTGGCACCCGGTAATAAATAAGTGGGTTTTGGGTTGCAGTTTGGGCACTTGGTCTCTAAAAGGTTCGCCATCACTGATTTATTCCTTCTTCTTTCTCCTCCTGGATATAAGAATTTATTCTGGATCTCTTGGGACTTTTGGTGGCTGGATCAGACTATTCCATTGGAATTCCTTTAGCCAATTTCCCAGCATTGGTGATAATGGGAGACAATATTCCACATTCCTAAACTTCTTTTGGGGTTTGTACTTAAAGTCTGGACTTTTTTTGGAGGTTTTTTTTTTTTAACATAATGTAGGACTTGGCCATTTTTCAATGCTGCTTCCACAGCAGTAGCCAGCTTTACAGCTTTGCCTGAGGCAAGATCTGCATCTGCCAGTAACTCAATTTCCACATTGTATCCATCACAATGAAAACATTTTGTATCTTTTCTGGAATATTCTAGAATGTTCCACAATGGTATTTGTCTAGACTAGAGTATATAATTGTCATACAAAATATTGCCCACCCATATGTCCTGATTGTAGAAAGTTTTGTAACACCCACACATATTAAGAAAGTTTGCTTCTTTGGCTTATTCACATCTGAGATGCCAGCAGCTGCTGGACCATGGCCTAGTCTCTAGACATAACACTGCCAGTCTCATTTCACAAATTCTTCAATATGTGGGAGGGAAGGGAAAGAGCATGATAAATATGTCCATCAAAAGCATGGAATGAGGCTTACCAGTGTGAAACTCATATAATAAATGCGTTGTTTATTTTTTATTAGATTCTTTCAGTATTTTAGTAGAGAAAAACCTTTCTGTTTTGTATACTGGGGGATGGTGGGACAGGGGTTAGATAAATAAATGCATCCTTTTTTTAAGAATGGAAAAAATATTGCATAATAAACTAAAAATAAAAGACTTGTAGCTGTGAATCACAGTAAATCATGGTATTCTACTCCGAACCAACTGAACAACAAAGTAGTTTTGTAACTTTTTTTAACCTCAGAATTATCCAGAAATATGGGCTACACCGCTGCCTTAATGTGTGCAAGACAGAAAGTATTCTTCCATTTTTGATTGTTAATATTTTATTCATTCTCTCCTTTTTTTTTGTCTCTTGCCTCTAAACTATGTCAGTTACTACTTTGGTATCAGCTGGGAAATGGATACCTTGGTCCTTTCATTTATCATTTCTAGCAATGGAATTAATATTTTTTTCAAGCTTGCATTTAATCACTTTATTTACATACTGAAAATATCCCTACTTACGGATTAGCAATAGATTTTTCTCAAGTTAATAAAGCTCTGTGACGGATTTCACTGCTCCAACCAGATTAGAGAATGAGAATAGCAGCTCAGAGATATCCTTGCACAACTTTCTTGTTGCCCACTAAGCTTCCACTCCATTAGACCATATTTTTAAAATATTCTTTTAATGGAAAATAAAGGAAAAGCTGGAATGCTGCAAAGCAAAATGCCAGCTAATAACGTATTTATTAGCAGCAATGACTTAGGCCTGACATAGGCCATTAGGAGTAACAGAGGTTTCTCTGCTGCTGAATTAGAATGCTATCCACCCATCCCATACCAGTCACAATCTCATACCAGCTAGCATTTTTTGATTGTTACTTGCTTTTATTGTCTTTGTGCCCAGTTGTTGCTAGTCCTTGATTTCTCCCCAAGAGATATATGACAAAATCTGCCAAATTTCAGACACTTTGAGAGAATCCTTGGAAGGTGTCAGAATAAGGAGAAGATATTACTTTGACACCAATGCATCTAAAGACTACTAAAATCTGACTCATTCACAGGGAGAGAATGGCAAAAAGTTAAAGGATGCATGGAAGAATGACTGGTTCTTGTGTGTCTGTGTGTAAGGCAGGGCAACATGCAGTAAGGGAGAAAGAATTTAACAGAATGACAGTATTAGGGGCAATAAGCAGTGTTTGCCTTGGCCTCATTGCATGTCACCTAAAATGAGTACGATGCACAATTGAACAAATGTAACCCTCATTTAAAATTGGTTCCTTATTCTTCTTCATTTTGAAAGGTTTCTATTAGTGTTCTTAAGTGTGAAGCTTTCCAGCAAGGGTACTTCAGATCACAGCTTGCAGGACTTTTTCAGAAAAGCCATATTTTAAATTTTAACTACTTTCTTTATGGGTGGTGAAGGGAATAGTTGAAAACTGTTTTGGCATTAGCTGCTTGGGGTTACATAATGTGATGAGGCAATTATTTTAGGCATCTGGCTTGTCAAACTTTTACAATATAATAAATTCTGCTCCTGGATGGAAAGCCTAAAGCAAGCCAACAGTAAAAAAAAAAAAAAAGGCCAAGTTTACTTTTTGTCAGCAGAGAAAATGGAGCCAAAAGGGGTATCTTCACTAAGCCTGCTTCTTGTCAGCTGGTTTTTAATTAGGCATTTGACAATAGTCGAAAGTAATTTGTAGAAATAGTTAAAAAGTTCTGCTTTGTAGGTGCAGCAGCCAAGCATTCCAGACTTTGCAATAATATGACTCTCAAGACATCACATTTCGGCCTTTGCTGGCCACAGAAACATTCCACAACTAACAGGCATAAGTAGAAGGCTGGGTGCAGTGAGATGGCCCAAAGTACTGAAATCAGTCCTATAAGAATCTCTATTTTCAGAAAAATAGCTGGAGTAATTGAAGAAACTTTTGGCCCTGATCTTTTTTCTACAACGTTTCTTTCTTTTTTTAAAAATAAGTTCTATTAATTTTCCAGTTTTACATCCAAATAATTAGGAAGCAACGTGGTGATTGGGTAGTCAAAAGTCCAATAACAAAATCTTTTGTACACATCTCGGGTTACATCAACAAAATTTCCCTCTCTATTGCCCTTAATTACTATATCACAATCAAATTAATACATTTCTAATTATAACACAATCAATTAAAACATTTATCAATATATTTTTGCTTATACTTATCATGTCCTGTTTTTGAATTTTACCTAATTTCAATTACAATGCTCCAATTTAGCCTTTAAGATCCATAATTTCCCCTATTTCATTACATAGTAGTTATCATATCTAAAATGCACATATTACTTAGTTAAATACATTCTTATCTTATTTCACAAATATATTCTATTTTTCATCCTAGTACCTCATCACTTACTAACACATAATATCCTTTATGTCTCAATCCAATTTCCATATTATAATTCAAAACTATATTCTAATAAATCTAAATCCTAAATATTAAATCAATTAATATCTTTTAAAGTCTCTCCTTAGCCCATTAAATAAAGTTTTAGGCTCCTCCATTGTAAATCAAAGAAGACCCATTTAGCTTTCTAGCTTTTTTTTTGTGCCAAGCAGGTTTCCATACCAGTGCCTTTAAATCCTCAAATGGCTCTCCCTTCATTCCTACACATATTATATGAGTCAAAGGAGACCATCCAGTTGACAATTTTTCAAAGGAACTGGCCCCTTTGTGATCATTAAAATGTTGCTCAAAGAATTCAAGTCTCCATGTTTGGTTCAGTATATTTATCGTCAGTTCAATCTGGTCTTCTTCTTCTTGTTGTTTCATCTTAACATTCTTAACATTAACCATTTTAAGATATGTGGACTTCAACTCCCATGCTGGCTGGGGAATTCTGGGAGTTGAAGTCCACACATCTTAATATGGCCTAGGTTGAGAAACACTGCTCTACAACATGCCTTGATCTGCAGGAGACAAGATAGCCAAAGCATTTGATAGCTTCTGAGGAAAGAGAGTTGCATAGTAAATAAAAAACCCATTTTAATCAATCTCTCTGGTCTCTTTCCATGTGTTATTATTTTTCTTACGTGCAGGATTGATTAATCACTAAAAATAAGATCCACATTTATTGGTTTTCATTTTTCTAGTCTCACCATATATCTTTACAAGTTTAAAATATCTGGGGTAGATAAACTTTTTGCAGCTGGAGATTTTAATTATTGGTATTTTGGGGTCCCAAGAGGCACAGTGCTGATCTGAAGAGGCATTGCTGAGAGACTTCACTGTTTTTTTAGGGAGCCTGGAATCGCAAAGGATTTGAAGATAGCAACAGTAGGGGCCAAAGGCCAAAGGCCAAAGAAGGGGTCGTGACAGCTGTCAGCCTTGACAGCTTCAAGGCAGGGTTAGATAGATTCATGGATGCCAAGTATATCGGTGGTTATTAAAACGGATGTCCATGTGCCGCCTCTATGTTGGTTGAGGCAGGCAGGATTCCCTTGAGTACCATTTGTTGGGGGTCAAGGGAAAGGGAGGGTTTTGCCTTCTCTTTCTGCTCAAGATCCCCATGTACAATTGGTGGGCCACTGTGTGACACAGAATGCTGGACTCGATGGGCTTTGGCCTGATTCAGCATGGCTCTTCTTATGTTCTTAGGCTGCTCTGAAGAAGGTTATCATAGAAAGGGAAATGATGAGGAGAAGGCACTGGATAACTGTGAATATTTAATATTTTATCAAATTCATTTTATCTCTTATTGATCCCTTTAATGACCATCTAGCAAGAATCAGGCCTTTTAGGAGCTGACAAGTATATTGTTGAAGCTTCTTTATTTGTTCAGTATCTAAACCAGAGGCAGCATTTTTGTGGTGCTCCAAATATCATTTAACTAAAGGCCCTTCTTCCTTTTGTGGTTTAGAACTAGTGGATATTGAATGTATGGAAACTACAGGTTCTCCATCTTTGGTGCAAACATTATACTCTTCTGTGAATTTTTTCCACTAATGTAATTTTTATCAACTTGTTATCTCAGTCTGAATAAAAATATTTAAAGCTTCGCTTCTTGATTGTGGTCATGTACAGGTCATGTACAACCATTTGTTTAGTAACCATTTGAAGTTACAATGACACTGAAAAAAGTGACTTATTATTATTATTATTATTATTATTATTTATTAAATTTCTATGCCGCCCTATTCCGGGAACTCAGGGCGGCTTACAGCATAAATAGAAATCCAATACAAACTAAATAGTACATTTATAAAAATAAATATATAAAAAGAAGAACCCCTAAATTAAGAACCATTCATTCAGCAAACATACACACAGACATACACTGGCTAGGGGCAAGATTTCAACCGCCCCAGGCCTGCCGGCAGAGATGGGTCTTTAGTAGTTTACGAAAGGCGGAGAGGGTGGGGGCGATACGGATCTCCGGGGGGAGTTGATTCCAGAGGGCCGGGGCCGCAACAGAAAAGGCCCTTCCCCTAGGCCCCGCCAGGCGACACTGTCTAGCCGACGGGACCTGGAGAAGGCCGACTCTGTGGGCCCTAACCGGTCGCTGGGTTTCGTGAGGCAGCAGGCGGTCTCGTAAGTAACCTGGTCCGATGCCATGTAGGGCTTTATAGGTCATAACCAACACTTTGAATTGCGTTCGGAGACCAATAGGCAGCCAATGCAGCTCACGGAGTGATGCTGAGATGTGGGCATTTCTGGGCAGGCCCAACACTGCTCGCGCGGCTGCATTCTGCATTACCTGAAGTCTCCGAACGTTTTTCAAAGGTAGCCCCAAGTAGAGAGCATTGCAGTAGTCGAGCCTCGAGGTGATAAGGGCATGAGTGACTGTGAGCAGAGACTCCCGGTCCAAATAGGGCCGCAACTGGTGCACCAGGCGAACCTGGGCAAATGTCCTCCTCGCCACAGCCGAAAAATGATGTTCCAAGTTTAGCTGTGGATCGAGGAGGACGCCCAAGTTGCGGACCTTCTCCGAGGGGGTCAAAAGCTCCCCCCCCAGGCTGATGGACGGATAGATTGAATTATCTTTGGGAGGCAGAACCCATAGCCACTCCGTCTTGTCGGGGTTGAGTTTGAGCCTGTTGAGACTTATGACTATTACTTACACTAATTAACATTGCGGCCTCCCCATGATCACGTGATCAAAATTTAGGGGTTTTTTGCAACTGGCATGGATTTACAAAGGTTGCAGAGTAAATGGATCACCATTTGCAACTTTCTCAGTCGGCTTTTGACAAGTAGTCAACGGGGGAAGCCAGATTTGCTTAGTAACTGCATGATTCACTTAAACAACTAGGGTGATTCACTTAACAACTGTGGCAAAAAAGGTCATAAAATTGGGCACAACTCACTAAAAATGCCTTGTTTAGGAACAGAAATTCCTGGCCCGGTTGTGGTCGCAAGTCCAGGACTATCTGTAGGAGTATCCAATTTATACGAAGTTTTATATCGAAGTTTTCAACCCTCTTTTATTGTTTTTCTCAAGAAAGAATTTTCTCCAACTTTAAAACAGAAACAAACTTCATAAATTATCCACTAATTAATTCAGCGTGGAACTGAAATTACCAAAGTCCTGTGAGCTTTATTTCTGAATACCAGATTGAGGCCTAGCATTAAAAAAAATAGAGCAAACATTTCCCAATATCTAGATAGCGAGGTAGCAGCTGGACCTAAGACTCTGAGCATATGTAGCAAATCAGACCCAGTGAAGGAAATCTGTAGATCTTAGAGGGAAACAAAGAAAAAAAAAACTGACTTTAATTATGGATAGATATAAATCACTACTCAAAGGAAAAATAAAATGCCTAAGAATTAGCTGTAGAAACAAAAAAAAACATGGGATAAAAATGAAGGAGGGTGAAAGAATGACATAAGAGAAATAGGGACAGCTAGCCCATATCAGAATAGAAAGCTTGTTTACAGTACATAGGACATGGCACTGGTTAGAGAAAAACTGATATTTCTGTCTGCCAAAACAATGAAGCCCGTGATAATGAGAGCCCTCTGGGGTTGAAAGGGCAGGCAGGGGCCTGATCTGCAGGCCATCTTGATCTACTGCTGGGGTGAGGAATCAAAGAAAGGAGAGAAACATCTCTTTGGAACTCTGATGATGTTAATGAGAAGTTGATGATGATGGTGATGAGGAGTGAGCCCAGGGTGGATAAGTAAGTCTGAAGTTAGGATGCCTCCACTGGTGCTGGGTCTGATGATAATGGACTGGTTGAAAAAAAGTGGTAACTTGAAGTCTGAGTAGTAGTTTGAAAGGGAAGGAAGGAAGGAAGGAAGGAAGGAAGGAAGGAAGGAAGGAAGGAAGGAAGGAAGGAAGGAAGGAAGGATTACCCTCTCACAATTTTTAAATCAGATTCATTCAGTTTTGGTGTCAGAATTTCCAGCCTGCATAACTTTAGTGTCCCAGCCAAATTAGTTGGGAATTTGGGATGTTGTGATGTCAAGGTATCTGGAGAACTTCATATTGGAAAGTCTGTTTCTAGGTCTGAAGAAGAAATGCCAGGCAATTCAAGTGGAACATCCTGCATCCCATTTAGCTTAGGCCCAGGTGAGGAAGCCAAAGAATTCACAGAAAGGAGGGACTTCAAAGAATATGAGACAAGTTCTTCATATCTTATCTTTAAACCAGCGGTTCTCAACCTTTTTCAGGCCGAGACCCCACCTGCGCCGCGCATGCGTGGCGCGACGGGCCAAATTGCGCATGTGCGGCACAACGGCCAAATCGTGCATGCGTGGCGCACACACGACGGGCCGAACCGTGCATGCGTGGCACGACGGGCCGAACCGCGCATGCGTGGCGCGACGGGCCGAATCGCGCATGTGCGGCACGACGGCCAAATCGTGCATGCGCGGCGCACGCACGACGTGCCAAACCACGCATGCGCGGCTCGACGTGCCGAACCGTGCATGCGCGGCACGACGGGCTGAACTGCGCATGCGCAGCACGTGCGACGGCCTGAACCGCACATGCGTGGCACGACGGCCCGAACCGTGAATGCACGGTGCGACGGGCCAAATCGCGCATGCACGGTGCGCGCGACGGGCCGAATCGCACATGCGTAGCGCACGCGATGGCCCGAACCGTGCATGCGTGGCGCGACGGCCCGAGCTGCACATGTACGGCGCGACGGGCTGAATTGCGCATGCACGGTGCGTGCAATGGGCTGAACCGCGCATGCGTGGCGCGCGCGTGATGGCCCGAACCGTGCATGCGTGCCGCGATGGCCCGAACCGCGCATGCGCGGCGCAACGGGCCAAATCGCGCATGCGCGGTGCGTGCAATGGGCCGAATCACACATGCACAGCGCGTGCGACAGCCCGAACCGCGCATGCACGGTGCGACAGGCCGAATCGTGCATGCGCGGCGCGCGTGTGACGGCCCGAATCGCGTATGCGCAGTGCGCGCGCGACGGCCAAGGGGAAATGGGGGAAAAAATGGACTGCAGTGTTTGGCGACCCCTGTGAAACAGTCGTTCAACCCCAAATGGGGTCGCGACCCACAGGTTGAGAACCGCTGCTTTAAACCCACCAAGTCCCTGCAAATATATTTCCGTGCGGATGCATAGAGCATTTACCAGCAAAATTTATGACACAGCCTTAAGAGATGTTTGAAGAATATCAGCATGAAGCATTAAAGTATTTTAAACCATGTGAGGATGGCAAAAAGAAATAATTACTGCAGTTTGAATATTGCTTGATTACATTACGTTAATCTGGCAGGGCTTTATAAAAAAGCAGCCACTGCATTGGATGTTATCGTTTTTATGCTCTTTGTATCATCATTTTTCTTTCCTGTGTCTCTCATAAACAATCATAGACAATCATCTTAATCCTACTTTTCCAACCTGGAATTCACCAGAAATGTTAGGACTGCAACTCCCCAAATTCCATTCTAGAAAGTTCTAGACTAGACTGCTAGTTGTTCCATAATCCCTGTAGTTCCAACTTCAGTCTCTTAAATGGTAGTTTACACATAGGGTAGCAGAATGCTTTAAGGCTTATGCATGTACATTACAATGAGAAGTAAGGCATCTATTTCCCACACATTTCTTTAACAGATCTAAGGGGAGGGAGTTTCCAGGAAAGAAATGGTGGATTGAAGACAGCTCTGCAAAAAGTAGAATCAATGACTAATAGAATGAAGAGCCGGCAAGTAGACCTGCTCTTCAATCATTCTTCTTTGAACAAGCAGAGGACTTGAGATTGCTCATATGTATTCTGGACAGCTGTTCCTTGAAAAGAGATTACAAAACAGAAGACAACATACATACATGCATATATGCATACATACATACATACATACATACATACATACATACATACATACATACATACATACATACATACATACATACTGTCTATATTAAATATTCCAGTTTGCTGTTACTGAAATGAATGTGATACTAAGAGATTTAAGGCACAAAACTGTTTTGAGGGTCTGAATGTGTAATTTGAATCTTACCGTGTACAGTATACACACACACACACACACACACACACACACACACACACACACACACACGGAGTATATAGCAGATGTTATTATAAAGATCCTCAAACATCACAGTTCTAAGACACTTACAAAAGGAAACCAAACACACAAACTTTTTGTTGCTCTGGATGAGTTGAAAACCCTGAACACAATGCTTGACTTGCCTTTACATTTCTTTGTCTTGACCATTAGATGCCAGTATATTTTCGCAGAACCTAATCAAATAACCAGATTTTACATTATTTTTCTCAGAATGGAGAACTTTCCACTGAATTGTCTTCAGCTAAAGATGTTGCCAATAGTTCCTTCTTTTCTATAAAAACCATACTTTTGTGCTTTTAGCGATTTTCAAAAACATTGCCAATACCTTCCATTAAACGTGCCAACCAGATATTTTTCCATTACCATAAATAACCTTAGATTGACCTCTTACAGTCTCATTACAAAAAGCTAAATTAAGCAATGCTGTAATGGTCTTGAAAAGCGTTTATGTTCATAACTTCATGATCATATTTATCCATTTATCTCCATGTGAACTGGCAAAGCAGAAGTACTACTACTTGCATGGAACAAGTTCTTGGGAGGGGGATACAGTGGGCATTTTCTGACATACTCGTGCTCCATGTGTTTGCTTGAAACCTATAAGCCAGGAACAGGGAGAAAATGATACCATTTTGTCAGCAACTTCTGGGGAGCCCAAGGGAAAAGATTTGTTTACTTAACACAAAGAACGGGGAACTTATTTGGGTGAAGAACTGTACTGGCTTCAAACACAAATGTCAAACTGCCTCCTATACTTATCTTTAAGAGGACAACTTATCGTAAAGAAACCCTACCACCTGGCATTATTGTTCACGTGCATGAGAAGGGATGGATGAACGAAGACATTATGGCCATTTGGTTTGCAAAGGTTTGGTCCAGAAGACCTGGAGGGCTCTTAAAGAAGTCAGCTCTACTTATCTATGATAATTTCCGAGCACATTTAACAGAAGAGATAAAAAGGATTGCATCGGATTTGCGAACACAGCTAGCAGTTATTCCTGGTGGACTTACAGGTCAGCTACAGCCACTGGATGTTTCAACTAACAAGCCATTTAAAGCGCTGATGAGAGAAGAATGGAGTAGATGGCTTGAAAAAGCAGGTGATAACTTGACACTGACAGGAAGAGTGAAAAAAACCAACCATTATTGAGGTTTGCAGTTGGGTTCTAAACTCATGGAAATGGCGTCAAGAAAGAGGTTATTGTGAAGTCCTTCAAGAAACGTGGAATCAGCCATGCCATGGACGGAACTGAGGATGATCTCATCTATAGAGATGATGACTCAGTAGAAAGGGATGAAACAGAAGTTGAAGAAAGCGATATATTTGAAAGTGAGGAAGAACAAAGCAGTGTTGCAACAGAGGCTGAGTAAAGAGTATGCCACCCCTGCTGAGCATTGTACCGATGCTATGGATGGCCCCATGCATAGCCACTTGTTCTGATTGCCACTAAAGATGTGATCTGTTTTTATTGTTTTAATTACCAATAAAATGGAAAATATGCGCAAAACTAAAGATGTGGTTTGTTTAATATTTAAAATGGTGATTTCTGAATTTGTGTTTAGAAAATTGGGGGGCGTCTTATACAAGGGTGCGTCTTATAGATGGAAAAATACTGTAGAAAAAAATCAAATCTTATTACTGTTATATTGGCAGAAAAATGGTTAGATGATTCTGGAAGATTCTATAGGTTACTAGGAAGCCCTTGCCTCCTGTCGGAGATGTTTTTCTTGTCCTCTCATTTGTTTATCTGTTCTTTCAATAATCAGACATGTGCCTCTATTCCACCAATCAAGGAGCTGGAAAAGTTAGCATGCAGACTTTGGGGAACAACTTGCATCCAACCACACAGAGTTTAGGTGGGATATCTATGTCAGCTACAAATTACTGCCAAGATATCATTAGGAATGGAAACTCAGGGTATTATGAAGGAGGGGACATTAAAATAGCTAATTGGAATGTTGCCTTTTCTTTTCTTAATCACATTTTGTTTTACATATCAGGGTTTGCTTCGTAAATGCAAAAGGATGCCAAATTGGAGTTGAGGAGAAATTAGATTCCTTTTCTCTCTGAGACTGAACACTATGGGCTTAGTGGAAGATATGATGTGGCAGACACTTTTTAATCTCTTCTGATTTATTATTGGAAAACATGCTGATAGGTAGCTGTGGTATTTTAATTTATTTTAACTTCAAGATTAATTGTAAAGAAATCAGTCTGATTTGCCCATAAGTTTATTTTTTCTGGCTGGTTTTGCAGTAAGGCCAGAAAGATGTCAAGAAAGCTCTGAGAAGGGATTCCATACCCTCAAAAGTGCCAGAAATTTTCTTTTGCAGGAATCTTGTTTGCATATTCTGCACAAAAAAAGATATATGGGAAGAAGAAATCTTTTTGCCTGTATCAGCCCCAATCTAGGGCTATCCACAGGCAGCAGTCGCTACTGCGACAATCATTTTTATGTTAAATTAGCTGTACCTGGCCACGCGTTGCTGTGGCTCAGTCTGGTTAAATGGAAAAGAAAGAAAAGTTCACTCAGCCAATCGTGATTGTTGGAAATCATAAATGGATCGTAAATGGGAAACATTGAAATGGAATCGTAAAATTGTAGTGTGTGTTGCTTTTATATCCAACAGATGGTGCTATTTTTCAAAAAAAGCATCTTTTTACCTGTCACAGGTGTGACATCTATATAATAGTAGGTATATAAAAACACACACATATTTGAATGCAACGTTGTGTCAAAATTTGAAAGCAATCGGTGAAGAACTTTTGGAGATTTAAGATTTTGAACAAATGAACATTTACATTTTTATTTATATAGAAAGATTTGGATTGCTAACAAAGAGTTAAAGGGAAGCCGTTAACTCTTTGTTAGCAATAAATTTCACACACACACACACACACACACACACATACATATAAATATATATAGAATGATAAAACATGGGACGACCTGTTGCCCTGAGGAGAAACATATACTGTACATACATACATACATACATACATACATACATACATACATACATACATACATACATACATACAGTATTTACATCAAGAGGCTAGGTCTTCAATAAAATGGATTTTTTTCCCATGTGGAAACTTGGCGTAAGAAATTACTATGACATCTGGAAGGCAAGTTTCCTTTTAGGCAGCCAGGTTAGATCTTGAAAGCAAAGTCTTCTGGGATCAGACTTTGCTAACATAAGTGTAGAGGCTGCTATTCCAGCCAAAATTGCATTGCTACCATCTAAATCATTTTTAACAGACTTGGCTCTTTAATTGAGATTTGGGAGGTGGAGGCAGGAGAAAGCCAAAGCCGATTCTGAAAAAGGTGTCAGAAAATGTTTCTCTGAACAGTCTTCTGCAGGCATAAAAATGAAAGGTAATTTTATTAAGCACTTTTTCATTCTCACCCACTTTTCATATTTGCCTACTAAAAAGATTAATCACCATAGATTTCAAGTGATTAATCATATTAGAAGTAATCTCGAGCTGTTATTCCCTGTTTGGAGGTGCATGAAATGTGTTTATTTCTTCTAAATGTGTTTATTGGATCTAGGTATACCTCAGATGTTTTGAAAAAAAAGAAAAGAAAAGAAAAAGAATCTAGAGATAACACCAATATATCTGAATTTGGCACATGCCAATTTAATGTTATAGCTGTACTCAGAGATATAGTGTTATTAAATTAAATAGATAGCTCTCTTGACTTTGCCAGAACATTGTGCCCGGTTACTGCTGCATTGATCTAGTTACATTTAGGTTCAGTAGTGTTCAACCTTGGCAACTTTAAGACTTGTGGACTTCAATTCCCAGAATTCCCCAGCCAGCATCGGAATTCCCATTCTGGAAACTGAAATCCACTTGACTTAAAGTTGCTAAGGTTGGATGCCCCTGCTCTAGCCCTTATTTATTGAGGGTTCTCTCCTGCTCTGGTTCTTAATGGTGAAGCCAGAACTGGGCTGAGCAATCCTTCAAAGAGAGGATTAGGAGATGGAATCCTACAATAGGTCAAATTTGAAATATGAATCAAAATAAAAATAATAGAGAGCTTTGTTCAATCACGTAGACCTTGCAGTAACAGGAATTCAGCCTTTTGAGAGTGTGCATTAGAATGGTAGAAGAACATTTGCGAAGGGGGGGGGGGAAGTGGCTTCAGAAAGCACTGGCAATGGGAGGAAGCCAAGAGGGGTCTCCTAAGCCCAATACTGAGAGAAGAGAAATGAATGACTGCTATGTTACAGGTTAGTTGGATAGAGCTACACATTTCAAAATTGTGTATAAAACATCACCATACATCACCAAATATCACCATTTTGCCAGCTGATAAAGGAAGATGCGCAGTCATCCTGAACACAGATGACTACAAGGCCAAAGTCAAAAGTCTTCTGAAGGACATTGCCACATACCAGACTCTGAAGAGAGATCCCACGGGCAGTTACAAAAAAAGGTCATTGATTTCTTGCAACAACTACTAAAGGACAATGCCACTGACAAGCCACAATACTACCATCTTTACCCTGGCGAAGCCATCCATGCATATATGGACTCCCCAATATCCACAAAGAGGGAACACCACCCAGACCAATTGTCAACAGCATCAACTTTGTCAACTACAACATTGCAAAATATCTAACTACCATATTAGTTCCTCTAGTTGGCAACACCACTGATCACATCAATAATTCACACAACTTCAAAAGCAAGGTTTGGAAAATAAAACTGGATGCTGATGAGACCATGGTTTCCTATGATGTGACTTCACTCTTCACTTGCATTCCAACAACTGAAGCTGTCACGGTAGTGAAAAAACATCTGCTACAAGACAGCACCATAGGTGACAGAACCTCAGCCCAGACCACATATGTGTCATGCTGGACCTCTGACTGACCACTACCTATTTTAAATACGGTGAAGGTTTCTACAGACAAAAACACAACTGAGCCATGGGCTCACCTTTGTCCCCCATTGTGGCCAATCTCTACACAGAAGAGGTAGAAACCAAAGCCCTAAACTCCTTCACAGGAATTCTACCACTTCACTGGTATAGGTATGTGGACGATATTTGGGTCAAGATCAAAACACAGGAATTGGAAGCATTCACCAAACTTATCAATTAGGTGGACAGATATATCAAATTCACACATGAAGATGTTAAGGAAAATAGTCTAGCTTTCCTGGATTGTGCTGTGTACATTAAGGAAGACAGAAGCCTTAACACTGAAATCACTGACAGAACCCCCCCCCACATACAGATCAATATTTACATTTTGATTCACTCACTGGAACACAAAATGGGAGTTATCAGAACCCTACACCACAGAGATGAAGGTCTGCCTACCAGCAAAGACGGAAAAGAAAAAGAACTAAAACACATCAAGGAAGTCCTCAGAACTTGTGGCTATTTCAAGTAGGCCTTCATGAAATTTCAGAAAAGACTTAGCAGGAGCTCCATAACAGATGAAGAAAACAATAAATGAAGCAACCTAGTCATTCCATACTTTGCAGGAATATCGGAAAAGCTCAGGAGGATCTTCAGCCAACACAACATACATGCACACTTCAAACCCAAGAATACACTAAGGCAGAAACTTGTCCACCCCAAGGACAAAACACCCAGACGCAAACTGAGCAACATGGCTCAGTAAAACATATGCAGTAAAAGGCAGTGAGCCATGTGCAGTTCTGTACATTGGGGAAACAAAACAATAACTTCATAAACGTATGGCACAACATAGGAGAACAAACCCATTAGGACAGGGGTGTCAAACTGCCGGCCTGCGCGCTGGACGCGTCATTCGGAAGCCACGCCCACCCCATTGCGGGCAATGGCAAAACTGTCCTGATACGTTGCGCGACATTACGTGATGTCGCGAGTTTGACATGTCTGCATTAGGACAAGAGTCAGCAGTCCATCAGCATTTAAAAGATAAAGGCCATTCGAAAACAGCAGAGTCCACATTTTGGACAGAGAGGACCGTCAGTTTGAAAGAGGGGCCAAAGAGGCCATCTATGTCAAAACTGAGCAGCTCTCTTTCAACAGAGGGGGAGGGATACAACATCATCTATCCCCAGTCTACAACACAGTCCTTTCAACAGTTCCAAGAAGGCTCCACGCACATTTGCACTACTCAGGTGACCCTGAAGGCACACAGATAAGCCTCCAGGTAGCATTAATGACTCGCTAAAAGAATGCAAATGAATAGCTGTCTACAAGGAGTATAAATCTTTCCATTTCCCCCGCCCCCCATCCAGTCAGAGCCGAAGAAGCTTTTTGGATGAGAAGTGAAAGGTCTTCAAAGAAAAACAAGAAAGTCCAGTTGCCTTGAAAAAAAAGCATCTTTGGGATAACCATGACCTGGATGACTGAGAATCTCCATAGAAATAGCCAGTAGGTGGCACTCTTGACTCACTTTTCAAGGGTTCAGGACAGATGGTTGCTGGCACAAAAAAAAATATATTGCTTCTTCAAGGTTCATTTTTGTCTGATTTAGACATATGCACAGTCTTTCCATATAAAGTTGGGCAGGAAGCTGGGCCTAGAATTGTTTTTCTTATTTTAGCTGAATGAAAAGACCAGCAATGTCCCAGGAGCAAAAGGTAAAAACTCTGGGATGGGGAGAGGGGGTTAGCCCTGCAGCATTCCTGGCATCGCTATGGAAGGCTATTGTGGTTACCTTCTTCCAAGCTATTCTGGTGATGCATTTTACTTCCCAGCCTAGCCTACAGCTCTGGCCCTCCCTTGCAGTCTCTGATCCAAGTGCTAAGAAGGCCTGGTCCTGCTTACTTTCCAAACCCAGGCCAGGCCAATCAGCACAGCTACCTAGTGCGATGTTCCAAGAGCTTTTGCTTAAACAACAACAAAATGAGGATAGGGCCAAGATATACAAAGGAGTCTTGTCTTACTCAGTAGTGAGATCGTATTGCTGGAGAGATGGTCTCAAGCCTCATTTGCATCTTATAGTAATGAATGTGTCAGAATAGTATTTTGTTACTCCTTCTGAGCAACGTTCATAATAAACTTATAGATATTATTCCAAGTAACTAGGATAGAACCACGGTCCAAGAGACTGCAAACGTAGACTATGGATGGCTACTTTCCAACCTGCTGTCTTCAGCAATATTACTTTCACAGCCCTCTATAATAATGTTTGGGATTAAAATGTTTGTCTTAAAAGCCATAGAAAAATCATATTTTTCCTTCATTCTTATTTGACTTCTTCCCTGGAAATAAAATGAAGCAAAGAAACATGTGCTGGAGAGGTCAGTGGGGTTAGTAAACAAAAGATCACATTTAAACTCTGTATATTCTCTCTTTTTCCTACCTTATATCCTATTCCATCATTTGTTTTTCGGCATAACAATTAGACATTTCCATGGAGTTGATCAGCAGAACAAGAAGACAATTGCCTTTTCTTGATATTGCTCCCTAATGAGTAATGTATAGTATAGTAATTTCTGTACTTCTACAGCTGCTATTTTTAAGGTATATTCCATATATCAAACTGTATCATGGGAGGCAAGACAGAAACTACTGTTGTACAGCTCTAATGGGGAACTTATCCCAAGCACGTACCATAGTTCTTTTTTTTTTTCTGTAGGCAACCCCAGGTTCACTGTAGTGCATCTCACACCTGCAAGCAAAAATGAGGAATGCAGTGTAAGTTCTGTCATAAATAATAGGGTAGCTACTGTCTTGTCTTCCCTGCTACGTTTGCTGAAAATGGCAGGGACCTGTTGGAGAACTTCAAAGCAACGTGTTGAAAGAGGCACAATGTGTGACTTAGCAGTGCTGGAAAACCAATGAAGCATGGTCTCAAACCTAACCAAGACAATAAAATATGTCCATGTGATCTTTTCATCCACATTCTGCCTTTTGTTCAGAAGGTGAAGACAGGATACACAGCACTACCTCTTCCTATTATCCTCCTCCCCCAACAATAAGCTGATGAAGTTGGATTAGGGAGAGAGAGAAAAAATAACTCCAAATCACCCCATGAGATCCTTGGCTGAGGGTGGGCTTTCTAATTTAAGTCCATCATGAAGTAAGTCTTATAAGGATGGGGTTGCCTTCAAATACTGTAGCTTAGTGACAGCTGAATCACTTAGAATCAAGCCATCACTTTGCTCTGGCCAACTCTTGATAATTTTCATAAAAGTTTGTTCTTTTCAGTCTAGGATTCAACACTGCCTCTAAAGCCCCCCCTCCCCGCCGCCCCACTGTTTTGACAATAACATCATCATCATCATCTTCATCATCATCATCTAGATTTATTATAGGTGCTCTAATCCCAAAAGCATATTTCTACTTTCATATATTGTAGATATGTCAAATTCTCCATTCTACAGTATATCAGGTGATGACATATATTTTGTAATACACCCTGTATTCTTTTACCGATGTCTCATTCTGTCTTCAGTACATATGAGAACTGGCTGTCTTGGGATTTTTTTTTCTATGCAGTAATTGTTATTTTCTTCAGGCCGAAGACTACACAAAATTAAATGGAATCTCAGACCAAGATCAAATCACGCATGATCATTCTCACTTGACAGTACATCCTAACTGGACCGGGATTTAGTGTGGTATATATGCACAGTATGGAAAAAAAAGTCTCTGTGTGAAGGAGATCTCTTGAAACAATCTAGATGTACAAACAGAGAAAGCCAGAGAGCTATTTATATAATTGTCCATCTGTGAAATGATGAGAGATATAGTCTTGGATTAGGGTGAAGGAACTCCAGTTTAAATAATCCATGATGATGAATTGGGTGAACCTGGTCAAGCATTATTTCACAGCGAGAACTACCTTAATAGTTTTTTTTCTCCCTGAGGATAAAATGAAGATGTGAAGAATCAGGCTACCCTGTGCTACTTCAAACAAACAAACAAGCAAACAAACAATTATATACATACATACATACATATGTACATTTTCTGCAATTGGATAAATCCATGGGAAATATTTTCCATGCAGAATATATTTCACAAGGTCCTACATGGAGGCTATTATGATATGTGGCCAGACCTACATTGGAACCAGAAGTTTCCCCCCACTATAGTTAATGGAACATTTAAATTCATATTTCTTGATCTGTCAGCAGTTAGTTTCTTTTCATTTAGTTGTAATTAATTGCATATTCATTTCAGGCCATGCTTTTTCATATTATGTAAGAACTGTGACAAAGTATGTACCACATTGAGGAAAAGGGAAATGTGAAATATGAGTTGTTATTTGGAGAACTCAAAATGGTAAAATACACTCTCCTCTCTCTAATTCCAGTTATGAAAAATGATACAAAACTGCTGAATCAATGACATTTTCCCCCAATAGCTGGGCAAATATGTCAAAAAGAGTTTGATATATAGTATAGAACAGATGATAGAGTATCTTAAAAGTGCTGTGTTGGCTTCTGGAGGAAGAAATGATGAACTGAAGGTAGCTGTGCAAAAAACTGATGACTGTGGCAAAGAATGAAAAATTGGTGAGTAAACCAAACTTGACCTTTGGATGAGAGGACAGAAGATCACCCACAGGCATTCCAAGCACTTGCTTCTCATGAGGATACCACAAATCAGAAATCCCTGACAGATTATGAGCACTGAGAGATGATGGAGATAAAATCTTGTCCTTTTAAAGGACACTAAATTTGCAAAGTGCCTTTTCTAATCACTTTTGAAAATTGCTTATTTATTACTTTTAAGCTATTGGAAACCTTCGGATTAACAAGTCTGAAAATGCCAGATGGGTTTGCCTTCCATCCTTAACAAAACAAACTTAACTATAAGCTTAAAAAATTAAACAATTTGAAAGAAACAGCTAAATAAGAGTTTGATCTTAGAAAGTTATAAATAGATTAAGGATCCAGATAAATCTGTAATGAGATTTTGGAATTATAAAGAATCCTTCTTGTGCAGAATAGTTTTTGTTTGGACTCTTTGCAAGATGCAATAAAGATAAGTAATTTAAAAAATTGGACACTAGAGGGAACTAAAGATTTAATTAAAGGAGAAAAATACACAAACCTGATTAACAGCTAATTAACTGGGACTTATAAAATAACATAAAACATTATAACATTGAAAATACTGAAGGGCATTTTTGAAATATAGAATCACAAGCTAGTATCAAGAATATCAATAGCAAAGTTTGCTTCTATGGATAAATTGTGTCCAAAAGATGTTATGGAAGAAATGGTAGTTGAAGAATAAGTTTCACTTGGCAAGATGGAGATGGCATCAAAAGTGATCTATAAATGGCAAACTATGAAAATAATATGGAAAAGGATACATATAAAACAAATGGGTTGATATATCAAAAATAAAAAGAAAACAGAAATAATAAACAAAGTGAGTGACCTGGGTAATTTAAAAAAAAAATTAGATTGACAGAAGAGGCTTTTTATAGCTTTGAAGATTATTGTGAGAAGTGACTAAAAAGAAATTAAGAGAAATCAAAATCAAATTATTCAAAATAATTATTTGAATTATTGAGATTTAATAATTTACTGTTGCACATAAAAGGAAGAAATATAAAGCTGGTTTATTTGATCAAGATTAAAATAAGATATATTGTTTCTGATAACCCTTAATACCCCTTCTACTGACACTAGGACTGAAAAGATGATGCTTTATGGATTTGTCCATAGGCAAGATATGGGATATTGGATGAAGACATAATTGAGGGTAAACTAAAAGGGAGAGAAGAATTACAAAATTGTTCTGAATTATACTTCTTCTGATGAAAGTTGGAAATCAATTCTTTATATATTTATTTTCTCTTTCTTTACTATATTCTTTTATTCTATATTCTTTTCTCTTCTTTTTTTCTATTTTCCACATTTTTGCTTCTTTACCTTTTCCATTTTTTCCTTTTTTTAAATTTTTACTATTGCTATTGCTATTACTATTGTAATGAAATTATATACACAAATGAAAAGTGCTGTGCTGTGACTTTTATCATTTATTTTTCAATCAAAATTTTCCCTTGATCTAAAATTATCATGCAAGATGACGTGTATTATAAAATTGTATGTTAATTGAATGTTGTTATCACTAGGATAGGGGTGTCAAACTCACTTTTGACACCCCTATCCTGCGTCTTCGGAGAAGGGCGGCATATAAATGTGAATATTAAATTAAATTAAATTAAATTTTTACTGAGGGCTGCATCAGCATTATGGTTACCCTCAAAGGGCCAGTTGCTGTCCCCTTCTTTCCCTCAGGCTTGCCGCACAGAAGCCTCTCCTATCCTATCCCCTTCTCTCCCTCAGGTTTGCTTCACTGACATCTCTCCTCTCCTCCCTATTGCCTTCTCTCTCCCTTACTCCTCCGCCTCCTTCCCACCAAAACCCCTCTTTTTATATCCTCTCCTCTCCTCCCCCATGTATTCACTCACTGCCTGGCTGGCCTTTTCATACAGCACTCATCAGCTGGCTCTGCGTGTGCTGATTCTGGGATCCCCGCCAAGCTCCGGCAGCCTCGCAGCTCCAGCTGACTCTTTTCCTGAAGACTGCATGTGGCTGCCGGCCACCCCCAAGGCCACTGGAAACCTGATCAGCCAGAACTACAAGCAGCGATCCCGGGGCCTCAGCAGAGCTCCAGCAACACTGCAGCTCCAGCTGACTCTCCCCCAGGCCTCTCTGGTGTTGCACTACTTTAGTCAACCCTCCCGCTACATACTCAATCACCTCCTCCTACTAATCTGTTTGTGGGCCAGATCTAAACACATCACAGGCCAGATATGGCCCGTGGGCCTTGAGTTTCACATGTCCACACTAGGATATAGATATTCCTTTCCCCCACCCCAATACATTATTTTTCAGGAGCTTTGGGGCAGGCAAAATAAGTTTTCATGTAATACATAATTAATTTATGGAATTCATAACTTGCTACAAAATGTTGTGATGACCACTAGCTTATGCTACTTCAAAAGCAGTTAAACCAATTCACTCTTTCTTAACAAATGTTAGAACTAATGGAATATGATCTTTTTGTTCAGATGCAAAGTTTCTTTATCTGAAAACAGAATGGAAGAGAAGAAAATTTGGCTGCTCTGGGTCATTGAACAGTCCCAGGAAGAAACCATTTTCTAGGTGTCTTCTTATGCCAATGTCAGATAATGTGTTGACATTGTTCTGATTTTTAAGCATTTTTATTTGTGCTTTTTATTAATGTTTCAATGATAATCTTATTTGTTGTGTCCTGAGCCTGCAAAAGCAGGCTCAGGACGTTGCATTTGTCCCGGGCATTCTAAAAACTGCCCGGGAACCAGACAGAGCGGCACCAGCCTTGTGCGCATGTGCAAGGCGCGAAAACGCTCTGTTCCTATTGGTTGACACTGTCCGGGTTTCTGGCCATATAAAAAGGCCTGCGTGCCTTTTGCTTTTGCTTAGTTGTTGTAGAAGGAGAATAAAGTGTTTGTTCAGCATCGCCATGTGTCTTCATCATTCGCACGCGAACGAAGTACACAACATTATTGATTTGTTTTTATTGTCCCATTGTGTTTCATCCTTTGACAGGATGCCCCTTGGTCTTCACACAGCCTGCATGACTTCACAATATCTGGTCACACTATATCCTTTGATTGGATTCAGTTAAAACTATATATTGTAAAATTATCCATAAATCTAAAAGAGCACTTTGAATCCTCAGTGATTCCAATTTGCTAGGTTAGAACAATATTAGACAGAAGAGTCTCAAGAATAAACATATTGCTTTAATATCAGTAGTTAAGGCATTAGGCTAGAAACCAGGAGCTTGTGAGTTCTAGTCCCACCTTAGTCATGAAAGCTGCCTGGGAGCTCTGAATCAGTCATTCTTTCTCAGCCCAGCTAACCCCACAGGGTTGTTCTTATGAGGAAAATTTGCTTTTTTACGGAAAATCCATTTCTCATTGAGAGCTTCTTTGTGGAGCTCTTAAACCAAGTATAGTGCTGCTTACAGAATAGCATGTGGTTGCCATGAGGCAATCTCTGTAGGAAAGTTGAGCGTTGCATTGTATCAGTAGGAAGCCTCTGCAAAAAACCCAGAAATTTAAATTGGGTGCTGTTGGGCTAACTGGGAAGAAGGCTGAGTCCTGCATGTTCCTTGGGTGGCTAGATGGGTAGTAGGCCTTGGCTTCAAGATGTAACAGCCCCCCCCTAAAGATCTGCTGTCCAACTTTAGGCTCTCTTGAGGGGCTGAGTGGCTATGTGAGAAGCAGGCTGAGGCCTGCAGAATTCCTGAGAAGCAGGATGCGGAGCATGGGGTGCATCAAGGGGTGGGGGGGAAAGGCCTTGGAAGGCCTGGGACAGGTGGACCTCGACCTGCACTAGGCCTCCCAGAGCCTCTCCTATCCAAGGCACCATGTGCTTTGCTTAATGAACCACACATTTGTTTAAGAGCCCCATCAGGGACAGCAGGGGTTGTGGGTTAATGGCTGTCACCACTTGTGACCATAATGGGCAGGCTCCATTATGGTTGTACGTTGAGGACTACCTATGTGCATATGAAACTGAACACTGATGCAGTGGGTAGGGCTTGGATTGCAATGGCACAAGTACCATTTGGCCTGTTTTGACTTAGCCTGAAAAATGTTCTTGTCTGTTTTCTCTTGGCCTTGGTAGAGGCATCTTTTCCAAATAGGCTGATGGTTCTGAAAGCAAATTCATGCATTTTTTGAAGTTCACTAAATTAAGCCACCCTGACTGCTAAGAGTACACATTCAAAACACAGCAATAATATTTTTTTGGCAGGTAGTTAAAAATAAATAGAAATAATAATGTATTTCCTGGCCTAAGGAAGAAGCTCCTGGAACTAACTTACTGGAAATAACATTTGCTATGATAATACAGAGTTCTGGTAAATGTTTTGTTTCAGATGCAAGAAAGTAGAATCAAGAGAGGAAGCCTTTATACCCACCTTGTTCCAGTTTGCTGTCATGAGGATTATTGGCAGGATTAGTTTTTTTGGGAAAACATCCTATCCCCAGTAGTAGGAAGTGATTGATCATGTGTGGCAGTCTAAGTCAGGGGTCTTCAAACTTGGCCTTTTTATGACTTGTGGTCTTCAACTCCCAGAATTCCTCAACCAGGCACGCTGGGTGAGGAATTCTGGGAGCTGAAGTCCACAAGTCATAAAAGGGCCAAGTTTGAAGACCCCCTGGTCTAAGTAGCCTAATTCTCCAAGTAAAAAATTGGTAGGATATTGAGAAATGAGACCATTTGAGAACAAAAAGAAAGCCCATCACAAATGAGAACCATTTGCTATAGATCTGCTGTGAAGGACTTTCTCCTACCTTCCCTTATTTATATATTATCCTGCAAAGTTGCATTGAGAAGAAAGGGGGGGGGGTTGCATAAGCAGACCCTTCCCCCAATTTGTTAGCTAGAGGAGGGCAGAGACAATACCAAAGTGAATATAAGTCTCCAGTCCTGTCTGTATACCTTTAAAATCACTTGAAAGGAATTGTAAATAGGGTTGGGATGAGGATCTGAACCTGTGTCAGATATTATTTCTTTGCCTAGTTAAGATTTACTTCATCTTTTCACTAGATTAGTTTATTTAAATTTTTAATACCGTTGTTTTAGTTGTATATGTTAACTAATCTCACAATGTGATTGGTATTTATAATTTTAATTATTTATATGAAATTAAGGATTCCCTATCCAACTGTGCAGATATGTCTATAGATGTGATCTTTTTGAGAATCTGCATTAATAAGGCACTATTTTGTCTGTCTTGGTTGTATGAAGAGATCCTCATGTTCACGGAATTCTTGTATGCAACTTTGTGCGGAGAAAGTTACCATGAGTCCTTGTTGTAAAATAAAAAAACATATTTACTTAACTTTTTGAGATGCAAATTTCTCCAATATATTTAATTTAATCACAAATTCCTCCATTCTTAAAAAGAGAGAGGGAAAGCAAACTGAGGAATTCCTTTTGGGGAATTTATATTGTTTTCCAGTTACATCTTTACAAATGGCTATTTTGTTTGATTTTTTTTCTTTTTAAAAAACTAGAGAGGCCATGGAAGAATTGCTATGGTAGAGGTTACAAGTGTGTACTAATGACACATTTATTTTACATACACTTTATTAAATTTATTTTGTATATGAATTGATATGTGGTATTAAAACACAGAGAGCATAATTTGTAGTTTTAGCCATGATCTCATCCTACTGGTCAATAACTGATGAATATATCAAAATGTACCAATAGTATTTGAAGTAACAAAAGGGTTCATTGAGGTTAAGCTGTGATGGTGATGTAACAAGCATATAGAAGCTCTAACTATCTCAGAGGAATATGTTCACATTTTACACTAAATTTTCAAGAAAAGCAGCTGATGTACTAGCAAGAAAATTGTCAATATAAAACTACATTCTTCAGTTTCTGAATAGTTGTAAAGAAATCTATGTTTTGGAAATCAAACTATTAAAATGTAAGTAAAATGTAAAAACAGAGCTCTTCAGATTGTGAATTAAGAAAATACAGCATTAAACATTACGTTGCTGAAAAACAGAATTGCCCTACTGTACTTAAGTGATAACATTTATTTGCTTTGTGCACCATGAATTTTGTTCTTACTTATGTAAATATCTTTTTAACTATTCAATTTTCTCTATTACTGTAACTCCCCATAATATATGAACCTATAATTGCCAGAGAAAATATAGTCAAGAAGATATTTACATAAGCGACAAGCTTCATAACAGAATAAACACTGGAGATACATGTTTGCATTGGAATGCAAATGACTTAACTAGAGAAACACAATGAAGGGCCTCATTTGGAAAAAGGAATTTGTCAGTTGTATTTATTGGTTGGTTAATTAGAGTGATAGAGATGAATCAGGGCCAAAGAATGAAAGAGGATTAGAAAGATGCATCCTTGGTTTAACAACACATAAATTAAAAAGTGTTTGGAATCTCTGATAGTGGTATAACAAAATTAGTAAGCAGATTCTGCTACATCAAGGCATATTTTACATATGCATATTATGCTGATACAGTGCTGTGCCCCTATGTCCCTACCACATCTCAAAATTCTTTAAAAGTTGAGATAATTAGTTTTCAGCTGAAACATTGCTCCAGGAAAAAAAATGTAGTGAAGATTATTTTGCCCAGGAACTATTGATAAAATATCTGTTTTACCTGCTTCTAAAAGATTTCCTTCCTTTCAACTAAAGCAAGGGTCTTCAAGGCATGCTGGCTGAGGAATTCTGGGAGTTGAAGTCCACAAGTCATAAAAGACCCAAGTTTGAAGATCCCTAATTTAAAACTATGATGTTATCTTCTTTCTTTCTAGTTGCTCAGAAGGACTGTTTTACTGATGTTGTGTCCTGAGCCTGCAAAAGCAGGCTCGGGACGTTGCATTGGTCCCGGGCATTTCAAAAGCTGCCTGGGACCGGACAGAGTGGCGCCAGCCTTGTGTGCATGCGCAAGGCGCGAAAACGCTCTATTCTATTGGTTGATGTTGTCTGGGTTTCTGGCCATATAAAAAGGCCTGCGTGCCTTTTGTTTTTGTTTGGGTGTTGTTAGAAGAAGAATAAAGAACTGTTTAAATCGCCATGTGTCTTCATCATTCGCACGCGAACGAAGCGATGAAGGTGGGATCCTTTGCAAGCTGAAGAAAAAGCTTTAAGGACTTACCCAGGAAGTCCTGAAGAGGGGAAGACAGCATTTGAATCGGCGTCCCAGCCTGCCAGTATAGCATCACTGGAGGGTGAGCTCGGCTAAAGAACCCTTTCCCCAATAGCAGTTTGCAGAGGAGCAAGTGGTGAAGTTTGTAATAGTATGATGGCGAAGATTGGCCGTTTGTCTGATTTTGATGTCTCACACCCAGAGAGATGGAATTCCTATGTTGCAAGGGTGGAGAATTACTTCAGAGTAAATCAAATTAGAGAAGACGGCTTGAAGGCTGCAACTCTTTTGTGTGTCTGTGGACAGGAAGCTTTTGAAATCGCTGAGAATCTGGTGGCCTCTGCACCTCTGGAGTCAGTAACATATACTGACTTGAAGAAAATGTTAAAGGAACACTTCCAGCCAAAGTTATCTGTTATTGCTTGGAGGCACGTGTTCGAGCAGAGAGATCAGAGGTCGGGTGAATCTGCTGCGGATTTTATTGCAGCCTTAAGGCAAGCAGCCAGACCTTGTGAGTTCAAGGATCTGGAAGAGAAGCTGCGAGATCGCTTTGTATGCGGTTTAAGGAACAGAGACTTACAACAGAAGATTTTTGCAAAAGAAGATGTCTCTTTCCAAGATGCGCTACGAGAGATGACAGCTGAGGAAGCAGTAGGCAGGGCTGTGAAGGCCTTATGGCTCACCAAGAACCCTCCAGACACAGCCACCGTCCATCAAGAGGACGCTCGAGAAGGATCGGAAGTGGATCCTGAAGAAGAGGTGGATAGGCTTCACCAGCCAGCTGAAAGGAGACAGAAGGAGTGTCCGGACAAGGCCCCAGCATCTCTTCAATGCTTCAGATGCGGAGGACGCCACAAGCAAGCGATGTGGCAAGGCCACATCGGATCTGTCTGTTTGGGTCACCAGAAGGTCCAACCTCGTGAAGTATTGCGTCTGAAAGGTACCAGGGTCCCCAGCCAACATAGGGTGGGTTTCTGTGCATCGCGCAGGAATATTTTGAGGACAGGGACACATAAGCCCCTTAAGAAGAAACTGTTCATTAACGTAAGGTTGCAAGGGGTTCCCTTATCAATGGAGTTGGACACTGGGTCCGCTCTCTCCATTATTTCTATTAACACATTCAAAAGGATATGCAGCAGCAGTGGCCTTCGAGTTAAACTCAGGCCATGCAATCTAATACTTACAGATTTTCAGAATTCTATGGTGTGTGTTAAGGGGGAGGCCATCCTTAGAGTACAGCATAAGGATTTTGAGATGTGGTGGTTGTTGGGGGTGAACGCTCGAGTCTTATTGGACTCGATTGGTTCGAGGGTCTGGGAATCCAGGTAACTGGGCTGCACCATTTGCAAACGTTGAGCTTCACAGAAGTCTGCAAGGAGTTTGCAGATGTGTTTAGTTCAGAGCTAGGATCCTACAAGGGGCCTCCAATTTCGCTACGGTTAGACCCAACCATCATGCCCATCAGGGTTAAGCCTAGGACGGTACCTTTTGCCCTCAAAGGCAAGATTGATGCTGAACTGGACAAATTGCTCCAGCAAGGCATTCTAGAACCTGTGGATTCAAGTCAATGGGAAACTCCCATAGTAACACCTTTAAAGGCTAATGGGGACATACGTATATGTGCAGACTACAAGTACACACTGAATAAGGCACTGCAACAGCACGCTTATCCAGTGCCTGTGGTAAGTCACATTCTGGCCTCCCTCAAGGGGGGGCGCATTTTTGCGAAGCTTGACCTGGCACAGGCCTATCAACAGCTACCTGTTGATGAGGCAGCTGCAGAGGCCCAGACTATTATAACTCACAGGGGGGCCTTCAAGGTCAAGAGACTGCAATTTGGGGTAAATGTAGCCCCTGGCATATTCCAAAGTGTCATGGAGAGCACACTTCGAGGTATTCCTGGGGTCTGTCCCTACTTTGATGATGTCCTCATTGCTGGGGAGTCATCTCAAAATTTAGCAGAGTGATTAAGAGCTGTCTTGTTTCGTTTTCGAAAAGCAGGCCTTAAACTAAAGAAGGATAAATGTAAGATTGGAGTCACTTCTACTGACTTCTTAGAATTCAGGATAGATGCTCAAGGCATTCACCCTGCTGAAACTAAATTGCAAGCTATCCAGCAGGCCCCAAGCCCTAAGTCTAAGAGTGAGCTGCAAGCCTTCTTGGGGCTATTAAATTTTTACCATACATTTCTCCCACATAAAGCTGCAGTGACAGAGCCATTACACAGGATTTTAGACAAGCAGGCTCCTTGGCAGTGGACTAAAGTCCATGACAAGAGTTTCAATGAGGTTAAGGCCTTGCTCTCTTCTAATGCTGTTTTAGCGCATTTCAATGAGCAACTGCCTGTTTGCATCGCATGCGATGCATCTCCTTATGGGGTGAGAGCTGTACTCAACCATCTGAAGGCTGATGGGACATAGGTCCCTGTGGCCTATTATTCAAGGACTCTGTCTTCTGCAGAGCGAAATTACGCTCAAATTGACAGAGAAGCCTTGGCCATAGTGGCTGGCATTAAGAAATTTCATGATTTCTTATATGGCCGCCATTTCACTGTCTATACTGACCATAAGCCTCTGCTGGGTTTGTTTACCACTAACAAACAGACCCCACATATCATTTCTCCTTGTATGCTGAGATGGTCCATTTTCCTGTCAGCATATGACTATACATTAGTTCATAAACCAGGAAAAGAAATGGGTCATGCAGATAGCCTGAGCAGATTACTCCTGAATCAATTGGAGCCACATCCTGCTCCAGCCATTAATATTCTGTCCATTCAGGAGTTGCCTGAGTCTCCCCTCAGTGCTAGGGATGTGGCTGCAGAAACTGCCACTAATCACACGCTTACATGTGCTGACATGGGTGTTGTCAGGATGGCCTGACAAGTGCCCAGATACTGAGTTTCAAAGCTTCTGGCACAAGAAACATGAGTTTTCCACTTTCAAGGGTTGTCTGTTATGGGGTAGCAGGATAGTGATCCCAGCCTCATTGAGGTCTAGAATCTTGATCTCTCTGCACGAGGGACATCCTGGCATAGTCAGGATGAAAGCGCTTGCGCGCAGCTATCTTTGGTGACCTCGACTCGATAAAGCCATCGAGGCCCAGGTGCATGGGTGCCAAGTGTGCCAACAGTCTCGGCCTGAAATGCCTCAGGCCCCAGTACATAGGTGGGAGGAAACTCAAACCCCATGGTCTAGGGTGCATATAGATTATGCTGGGCCCTTTCAGGGGCAATTCTTCCTGGTTGTTGTTGATAGCCATTCCACTACTGTTTCCTCCACTACTACTGCCATGTGTCTTCATCATTCGCACGCGAATGAAGTACTTAACAACTGATGTCTTCCCATAGTGGTCACTTGGGGAGTGATTCAAAGCAGGAGTTTTTCTCTCTTCCTTTGAAAAGAAAATGTGTGATGGAATGGTATAAAGGTAAAGGTTTCCCTGTCCAGTTGTGTCCGACTCTAGGGCATAGTGCTCATCTCCGGTTCTTGGCTGAGGGAGATAGCATTGTCCAAAGACATTTTCCATGGTCATGTGGGTACATTCCATCACAGTTGGGGAAGAAAGTGAACAGACAAGGTGCAGATTGATTATTGCCTTTTGTGCTGTCACCTGTAATAAAAATGGTTTGGTTGGCTTAATTGCTAGGCAAAGTGCAGCAATGAGGACAGATGTGAGGATGTTTATGCATTTTTAAAAAATGTAGAAGTATGGATGGCAAAGCTGGAGCTTATATGGAAATGCCCACAGAGGTTTATGGTAGGAATTGTACAAATTCGTTTTTTTTATTAGGACTATTAAAGAAAGAATATTTCACTGAATGTCTGTGCTGTGATTACAATTGAATTCATTCATGATCTTTCATTCAAAGAACTGTTTTCTGGCAATATGTTGTACTTTCCCAGCTGGAAGACATCTTGGACAGTGTTTGGTTATACAACGTTTTTAAATGAATAGGGGAAGACTAAGAATCATCGGCTGGTCTGCTGCTGATTTGCTTAGTCACTGAGCTCTCAATGGATCAGAAGGAACAGAAGGAAAGTTCTGGGCGCACAGCGGAAATCTGCTAAACTTGGAGAAAATGACATTCCATGGCCTACAGCCTTTTGTGTTCTTCAGTACACATGATCAACAGCAGATTATCAATGATATTAAGCATCTGGACTAGTTATTTATAATGTATGCAGTCAGTAAATTCAGTCACAAAAGGTAACTCAAACAAACCTGTTCCACAGAAACTATTATCCCCATTTTTTTGAACATCACTTTGGTCTTTTCTATGTCTCTCTGTTTGTTTCATTGATTAAATCTCCAGAAGCTCCTCATTCTAATCCTAGGTGAGGAAAACATCAATTAAGTATGCTAGGCTTTCATGCTTTGAGGTAATCCCAAACTTTCTCGTAAAATGTAGAAATATTAAAGGACAGTTTACATTAATCTTGGACTTTTGATTAAGCATTCTTATATCCTTAGTGTTAACATTAATATTTCAAAAATATGTTATTCAAGGATTTTTTGATTTCCATTTGGAATAAAAGCCACCACAGACTGATATCTGACAATGGATTCAGAGAACAGTAACAACAAATTTAAATGAGGCAAAGGTTCTATAAATGCATTAGATATAAATCAGAAAGTCTCACTTGCATTAACTTTAGAATAATGTGAAAGTATTATGGTGCAATTTTTTTCCTACCAAAATAATCTTTGTGGCCTGGCAACCATTTTCTTTTTCTTGCTTTCTCCTTTTTCTCTGCATACAATATAAATATAAACCATCTTCTTATAAAACAATTAAAATGTAGCGGATAAAGGACCACAAAATGTATATTTTCCCCTTCATTTGCAATCTTACTATGCTGAGAGAGAATATAAATTAGAAAACACTAATTTTTGATGGGTCGCCAGAATCTGGTCATTTCAAACCCCATGAGAATATGACACAAACTCTTCTGATAATGCCAAAGATTATGCATTCCAATTGCCTGTTCCCTGGAGTGCTCACAAGCAGACATGGAGCAATAACACCGTCCCCCTTTATGTTCTCCAATAATTAATATTAACTAGTAGTCAACAATAGTTTAATTATCATAAATTTGATTTACCTAACCCCCCTGTAAAGCTAAATGGGAGGTCATATATTCTATGTAGGGAGATAGGCGGTTAAGGAATCTGAAATATAAATAAATAAATAAATACATAAACAAATAAACAAACAAATAAATAAATATGCTTTTTTGTATGCTCTAAATGTTTTCTCAGCTTCTTTAGATGACACTAGGGTTTCATCTCTCACTCTGTCTTCCTGAAATTGACTTGTATGTTTATTTATTTGTATCTATCCTTTATTATTTTTTACAAATGAGGCAATGAACATATCCAACACATCTTCCTCTTCCTCCTATTTTCCCCACAACAGCAACCCTGTGAGATCTGATGGGCTGAGAGAGGGCAACAGGCCCAAAATCACTCATCTGGCTTTCATGGCTAAGGCTAAAGTGACCAACCGTCCTCCTTTAAGGAGGACAGTCCTCCTTTTGTGAGTTCTGTCCTCCCTTGAAAAGTGTCCTCCTACATGTCCTCCTTTTCGACATTTGAAGACTAATCTGCAGGGCTTTTTTCCCCTCATAGAACGCTCAGAACGGCATTCCGGCACCTTTCTTTCATGGATTTTTTTTCAACTTTTGCATGAGCTGTGCTACTCCCCCTATTGGCTTTCGAAAGCCAATAGGAATTGCTGCTGAGCACGCCAAAACACCTGGCCAACAAACTTTGCACATGTAAGTTGTCTGCAGCAAAGGCGAATTGGCAGGAACTTTGCACCCCTCCCTGCTACCCAACTAAACCATCTCCTAGTTAGTCCCAAAGATACCTGGAGGAGACTGGAACGGTGACACCATGGTAACTTTCTCTTGATCTTCAGCCCTGCTAGGGTAATAATGGCTGCGGGCGCAAGAGGCAGGGGTGGCGGGACTGCTGTGGACGGGGGTGTGAGGGGCAGCAGTGGCCGGCTCCCCCGTGCTGTGGGAGCCGCAGGGCCTGCTCTACATGGGGCTGCACAGGATGGGCGGTGGTGCTGGCAGGGTGGCTGCAGGCGGGGTGTGTCAATGGCGGGCTGCCCCCGGGGTCAGAGCCAGCGCAGCTGGTGCTTTGGGAGCCGTGGGGCCTGCTCTACACGGCGGGGCAGCAGTGCTGGCAGGGCAGCTGTTGGCACGAGCGCAGCATGTAAACATAATTACAATATAAAATGTTACAAATGTTTTTTATTATGCATTTATCATATTATAGTGTATTCTGTATTATTGTTGCAATGAATAAAATGTTTCTTTTATTTACAATATTTTTTTCTTCAATTTATTTGTGTCCTCCTTTTCATTGTAAAAAAGTTGGTCACCTTACTAAGGCAGAACTTGAATTCACAGTCTCCTGCCTTTCTAGTCTGATATCTTAACTACTAGATCAAACTGTCTATTAACTTTCCCTACATAGTTATTTAGATAACTCTAAATTTTCTGTTCCCTCTGCATCTTTAGTTTCAAATGTTTATAAATCTCCTCTTCATGTAATTATCCTACCCTTTGATAACTTGTCCTATATTTCTTCAAAAACTACAATGCCTTTTCAAAAGTATTACTTTTCTACAATATTGGTACTGTAGGACCAAAAGTACCGGTCCTATAGTGTATAACAATAATTCTAGTATAAATCACTTATACAGTTACATTTATAAAAGCATGATTTTATTTTCAGTTCAGTGAGTTTCATAAAGATCATCACTAAGAAATTTACATATTTACAGTTTGGCCAATATCTCTTTCCTGGAATTTACTGATGGCTCAGATTCATTAGTAAAGATATAACTTAGTTATATGCAATATTTACCCAAATATTAGGCAACTTATTTTTTGCATATTAACCTCTCATTCATTTAACCCACACAGTAGCTTCTTAATTCATTTAAGTTCTCTGTTAAAATATAATTAACTGTTTGAAGCAGGCATCTCTTTCCTCCTTTTCTTCTTTCATTCAGTCACTCTATAAGTATTGTTGATAGTAACATTGTACTCTTAAAGGTATTACTTGAAATAAACAATATGCATAGCTATATTAATTTAAATCTACATTTCCATGATTGTAAATTCAGGCTATTATTTTTAGATCTCTGAAGCTTTTGCCATAGAAAATTTCCAGATATAAATGTATGAGGTTTTTTAAAAATCATCATATAATTATTTATATCAGGTTTGATAAACATTCTTTTGAAATAAATTATGACAACAACTATAAACTCTCTGGAGAAATGAGCAACCAGTCAATTCATGCTTTGTGATGGTGTTCCTAAGAACAAATACTGTATTTGTCTTGCTTCTCTCTTTTAAAACAAACATTAGCAAGAACAATTGTACTACCGTACGATTTTGGTGTATGAAGAATCTTAAAGATCTCAGCATTCTTGAAAGAGCAATTTATATAAAAATAAAAGCAGATAGCCTTTTCTTGCTTTATAGAAAATAAGCATTCTGGTTTATAATAACATCACTATACTTTCTGACTTTTGGATTTCTTTGCTTTTTGTTCAACACTGCTGGTTTTGATTCTGGGTACCAAAGCTATTCCAAGTTTTCTCTTTGTCTTTTTTAGCATGTCATTTGTAAATGATCATACTTTATCTGAACCTTGGGAGTATATTACTCTTTATCTTCCACTGGTGGAAGATAAAATTTGTATTTGATTTCAGAGGGCCAGATTTTAGAACAGTGAAATATGTTAGAATCTATATTGTAGAATTAATCTTACAGCTGCAAAGAACTTACTAGGCCCAATACATCGGAACAGTATATTATTATGAGGTAGGAGATGATTAAACTACCCTTCTTATTTTACAGTTAGAGGAAACAGAGCTATGCAAATCTTGAAAGGAGGACTGGGTTTTGGTGAAATGTTAAGCTCCTTTGCAAAACAGCACGGTTGCCTTGCTTTTAAGAGTGGCCTAAGTGTTTGCTATATTGCTTCCCCTCCTCCTTTGGAGCACTACTCACTTCACACTACAAGACAACACTGAAAGAAACCCAAGTGCTTCAGGATTGCTTGCTGTTGAAGAAGATGCAGGCTAGTGGGCTTCTGGGAACATTGGGTGGTTGCCCATGGTTTGTGCTGAAGGTAGTCAGCCTGGACTCTACTTGTGTCCTGCCAAAGATCTTCCAAGATGAATCACTTGGGAGTGAACACTTAACTCGCATTATTCAGAATGGACTTTCCCCAAATCAAAAATTTTGGTGGTCCCTGTGCAAGAGTCACAACTTGTCTCTTCACAATGTCTTGCCACTTTGGTAAATGATCAAAAGGATGCATCCATAGTCTCTGGCAGCATTGCACAGAGCAAGGGACACCTCCTGCAACAATTAGTGGAAAAGACCATTTTAGTTGTTTCATGAGAGTGAATTGGGAAGCCTCTTCACTAACCAAGCCAGTAAAGGGAACTACAATTAAGAATAGGTGAGAAATTTGTTATTTTATATTTCAGACTGAATGTACCAAATTGGTATAGTTGAAACCTAGAAGCACCTTCAAAACAATTATTCTGTAATATTGACAATTACCCAAATTTAATAATTTAGTTATCTGAATTAACTATCTGAATAATTTAGTTATACTATTAGGGAAAGTATGCTTTCATTTGTCATTTATATAAGATTTTTAATATTTAAAAACAAGTTATTCCAATAATTTAAATAAAGAAACTTTATAATAAAAACTTTCTTTGAGGAACATTCGCTTGGAAAAATGTTCTTATTGGGAAAGTGGATACACTAATGCAGATGTAGATAAATGCTCAAGAAAATGCTTTTGAGTTTACGTGCTGATTTACAGAAAGCTAATTGATGTGGAAAATGAATAGACTGAACATTGGGGCTGTGTAAACATTCAAAAGAATGCTATACAAACTGTAGTTAGTACAGGTGAGGTAATCCTCAGTACATTAAATATATACAATAATGTGGATGATCTTTTGAAGCTGCCATGCTAATCTACTAGAGGAGGTGGCTGTTTTAAGGCTTGAAAAAGAGTTGGCCTCATGTGAATTTTGGGAAGGACCTTTTGGATACTTTCTCCAGATCCAGTGAATATAAGATTGGAAAAATAAGAAACAGGCTTGACACAGAACTCTGCTGAGTTACTTGTCTTGAGATTGCATCTGATTTTTAGTTTGATTTCTGTTTTTCATAATAACTAATGGGTAAGCCAGTTTTGTGGGAACCTAATTCCTATGGAACGCTCACAGAGTTTAAAAATGGTACTGTTTGTTCTAGGACACTTGTTTTGTGCCTGACCTCATGGTTATAAATCAACATTTCTGTTAAGACTGTTTACTGAGAGCCCAGTATGTGTTTTCTTATTAGTTACAACACTAATCTAAGATAAAAATGCCTTATTTTTTTAAACAGTACACTTTTCAAATGTCCTTTTGGCAATTAAGTGATCAAAGCCATTTTGCGACATTAGCCTCTACTGGAGTAGACTGGGGGTGTAAAATTCTGTCAGTAAAATAAAATAAAAATTGTAAAACAAATTTGGTTGTAATACTTCTAGTTTCAAACCTGTAATACCCCCCTGCTCTGTCTGATGTGCCATGCTTCCTTGCTTTCTTATATATTAATTATTCAACATGTGTGCCACCCCAATTCTGAACACTTACATATAATAAACCTTAAGTAGTCTTTGGCTATTATAATATAACCTAATGCAACATAAGAGAATAACAAGGTCTGATGTTACACTATTTGGGTAGCTGGTTGTTCAAGTGTCCCCACATGCTTCTCCGAGGAATCATATTTTAAAAAATGCATTAGAGAGTGGGTGATCTGAATATCCAGGGGTGGGGTGGGGGATATCACTGGGAAGCCTTAGTTAAGCAGCCTGCACCAAACTCTCACCAGGCCCATCCTTTCTATTTCTGAATTTTTAAGTGATTTAAATGTTTATTTCTCTTCCCCCACACTATTACCTCCTTAGGTGCCAGTTCTTGGATGAAGAAGACCCACTGATCAAAGGAACCATTTACCATAGCTTTTCTTCTCTCCTCTCTTTCTCTTGCTTCTCTTCCAAGTGGAAGAGTGGAAATAAGGAGGAGAAAGGGTTCTTCTTTCCCAGTCCTACAGGGGAACTAGCAACAGAATCTCTTCTCTATGCAGGTCATATTAAGCACTTTGAATTGGTCCTGAAGGTTGGTTAGTAGCCAGTGCTGTGATTTCAGGAATGGTATTACTTTGCTATGGCAGCCTCGCTGCTGCATTCAAGACTAGTTGCATCTTCCAGGCCATCTCGCTGCTGCATGTAGAGCAGGGGTGTCAAACTCAATTTCATTGAGGGCCGCATCAGCATTGCGGTTGCCCTCAGGTGGCTGGGTGGGTGTGGCCAGGGTGGGTGCAGCCCACTGGGTAGGCATGGATGGAGTGGGTGTGGCCTACATCGTTCGTGTCAAGGGTGCCTGTGGGGGCCTGGGCAAGAGTGGGATAGATCTGAGGGTCTTTGGCAGAAGGGGGTGGGACCGGGGCAAGTGCCAAGGCATTGTCCACTGGAGGAGCCTCACTGTTCCTCTCAGGCCATGTGGGGAGCTTATGGAGCTAAGACTGAATGCGTTTCAGCATAGATGGCCACCACAAAATTGTACATTGGCTCTGGGCTGGCCTTGGCCAGGGCCAAGACAGTGGGGGCTATTCCCTCACTGTTTCCAGGATGGCTTCGCGGGCCACATGAAACCACTTCGTGGGCCGCATCCGGCCCCTGGGCCTTGTGTTTGACATGTCTGATGTAGAGCATGTTACAGTAATCCAGTTCAAGGGTGATCGAGGCATAAGGTATCATCTCCAACCCAGTTCAACCTGCCATTAGATAGAATAACTGGGAACTGCAGTCCCAATATATCAGATGGAGGCCAGCTATAGGAAGGCTGATCTCAAGGCTTCAGAATCTGACTCTGAAGTTCTAGTGATGCAGCACTAATCATCTCTTGGCTGTAGTAGAAGCAGGAACCTGTTGTATCTTCAAGCAGCATTTATATAAGTAAGGGAAAGGGATCTCCACTGTAGTTGAAATAGTCACACAAAAACTTCAATATATTATTTAAAATATGAAGGTTAAGCTAAAACACTCTTCTTATGGGGGAAAGTTTTTTCCTCCCATTATAGCAATAGGGAGCATTTATTTTTCACAAGGGACAAATCAGTAATCTTGCGGACAGAGGACATGTTTCATCTCAATACTACTAATCACCAGGGTTGTGCTTAGCCACAGGGCATGTGCTTTGCAGAAGGAAGCTTCCAGGGTTAAACCCTGGCTTCCTCAAATAAGACTGGAAAAGATTCCTGTTACAACTGGATTTATTCAGCTGGGTGTGATTGATTTATTAACCTCAATAGGTCCCTAACCTTTACTCAATCATATTAGTATGCGGCATTGATGTAATATTGTTCATGTCCTGGTGTAAAGAGAATGAAATCATAAAAGGCACACAGTAAAAGGCACACTGCGGCTCATTTGGCATGCTATGAAGGTCATGCTTCCAATGGAAAGCAACCCAAAATGAATGAAATCAGAGTGGAGCCATAGCTCAATGGTGGGAAACATATGTTCCTTACGCAGACCGTGCTGGATTGGGTCTCTGGTATTTCCTGCTAAAAGGGTAGGGCTATGAGAAAGCTCTGGCTGAGATTCCATGGGATTTGGACAAATAGATATGTTTTCTAATTTTGTGTACAGCCATTTTAAGCAATAAGAATGTTTTTCAGTGGTAATCAATGGGAGAAACTATTGACTGTATTTCTGCATATGATAAGAAAAGTCCAAGCTTAGCTATGCTGATTGTTTATACATCTGTGGAGAAGCATTCAAGGAATTCAAGTTCATTTTTCTACTTTAAACTAAGATAATAGCCAAATATTCTAGGATACAGAATGTTTAATTCATGCATGAGTAGGACATACTATAGCTGTGTTGGGTTTCAAGGAAATTCCTGTCATGCTTTTGGTTATGGACTGGGTAATTTCAAGCAAATGAGTTCCCCCCCCCAAAAGCTCAGTGACCAAGCCTGTCACTACTGGGATTTCATGTTTAAAAATGAGATAAAGTGTCTCTTTTTCTTACAAATGATTTGTCAGGCTTTCTGTATTGCTAGCACCTCTCTTCTATTAATGTAAGACAGGGTTTCTCAACCCTGGTTATTTTAAGATGTGTGGACTTCAACTCTCAGAATTCCACAGACAGGTTAAATGAGCCTGTGAAATACTGATTTCTGATGCCACTTTTTCATTTTATTCTCCTTTTATTCTCAGTGTTCTATTATATTGATGGTTTTAACTACATTGCACAGAGGTATTATTAAGAGATGGGCAGCCATATCAATGGAATAAATAAATAAAATTAGGGTTTTCTCTCTTTCCATGTTTTGATGAGATGGGAAAATCTAAGAAGCTTCACAAAGTTTGGCCAATTTACATGAACCATAGAAAAGGAAAAGTCTGTAATGCAGTGAGCTCTCTCCATATCTGTCTGGCACTCTTTAGGCAGAGCTATATCATAGAACAAGCTAGCCTTTCTCCACTTGTTCTGGAATTCCAACAAAAGGCAGACTGCAGCCGTTTTCAGAAAATTTCTTGTCCTGAAAAAGGTTCCTTGGTACCGATGCATTTGTTCAGCAAACTTTCCAAGATTTTCCATCTGAAATACACTGTGTAGAACTACATCCACTCTGATGCATGTATATAGACTGACTTATAGTATTGATAGTAATTTAATTTTATCTACTGCATTTCTGTGAGAACAGAAAGAAAAATTTCTCAGTAATATTTTTATGCTTGGGGAAGAAGAAAATAGTGATGGAAGTTTCATCATTATCTTCAAGCATTTGAGAAATACTTTTACTAGCCAAACAGTAATAATATCCTTCAGTTTCCGGTAGTAGTAATTAAATAGCAATTAAAATATATTAAGGTAAGGAATGGCCTAAAATGATGGAAAATGCTGATAGTGTTCTGATATCAGTGGCACCTTTATTGTTGAAGATCAAATCTTACACAATCTCATGTTTTAATCTATGACTGCTTTGTATAAATTTACAATCTTCATGTATCTTCCTTTAATTGTGGACAATACTCCTATCTCTTGTTTTAACTTTGTTTTTTAAACTGTAAATATTTGAAGAACTTTGGTAGACAGTGCAGCAATATATACATATAATAATCCAATTTTATAATAAACTACAAGCATCTTTCAAGCAGTCTGGTTAAAGAGTCAAAGTTGTGAAGATTTAATGTACAGTAGTGGAGTTATCCTACTGTATATCTTTAGTATAAAGATGTCATTGCAAATCTAGGTTAACCTTAATCTATCATTGCTTCTTTTTTAGTTTCTCTTGTAACTGCAGACAAGAATTTGAATCAGAGTTCTGAAATTATGTACTCAAAAATAATCTCAGTGTTGTATTTATTGATTATAATCATGTTCATGCTTATTTGGCAGCAGGTACTGGATTCAGTAGGAATTCTCCTGAACTTTCATAGTAGCCCCTTAAGCGTCCCACATTTTAAATATTCAGACAGTTTCAAATGAGGAAGAAATGGTAAAGCATTCCTATTAAATGGTTTTGACTGTGGAGAATTACATTATTGAAATATGCGTGAATCAGTTAGCAGATGATTTTGCAATCAGGTTGGCAAAGCATTATATTTACTTTCATCACCTATAAAAGATGCCTTCCAATCCCCCAAAAGATTACTTGAGGAATCTTGTGTTTTTGATTCTTGAATTTTGGGATCAATATGGCTACAACAAGAAAATATTAAAAATTGTTCAGCTGGTACATTATGTAATATATTAGGCTGTGCACTGTAATCAACTTAATATTCCCAATGCATTTTTGATACACTGAGAATTTGGATAATGTTGTTTGTGTCTTGGATTTGGCCTTTTAAACGATGCAATAAATCACAAGACAGTTCAACTCTGACATTGCCGTGTTGTTTATTATGCACAATACATCGGGTAATCATTATAAGAATAATTTCCATCACAATAAGTTAAATGGAAAATTTATTACCTTACCTTTTTTACTTATGCATTTTATAGCTCAGTATAAAAATACGGCTCTTAGATAAATTTGTTTTCAGATTCTGAAAACTATGAGTTTAGTTTACCAATTTAAATAATTTTGCACATGATATGTTTCTAGACAAAAATAAAATAAATAGATCCAATGCTGGCATTCTACATTAGTTATATATTTTTTCCTTTTAAAATAATATGATTGATAAAGACCTGGGCTACAAGTGATAACAGCCAAATGCAGTCTTGTATCTTCCAGATGTGTTGAGCATCCAAAATTGCCAGCACCAAAACCTTTAGACAGATTGACCATTAATTATGGGACTTGTAATTCCAATCCCTCAATGGGGAGGGGGAATGACTGTACCCAAGTTCAGAGCGAAAAGACCTTTAAAAATACTTAGTATTGTATTACAGGTTTTACGAGGACTGCTTCTTAATATGATCTTATGTTTAATGTCGATTGTTTTAATAAAAAGAAAAAGAAAAAAAAAGAAGTTTGGCAAACACCACACGTATTTTTTATTGCTGCTTTCTGAGTGTCCATCCCTTCAAACAGCCATTAAATGAAGGCTGGAAAAAAAAAAGATCTTGGACAAAGGATTATAAAGCCCAGAGACTGAAGGAAGCATTGGAAAGACACTCATAACATTTCCTTGATTTTGTTTAACGTGTGGTCCAACAGAGATAAACTTGGACAGATTTTGTTATTATATCCTACAGTGATAAAGTAGCATTTTTGAATCACTGCAATGTCTATTTCTTGATATGGTCTAACACTACTGGAAACCTCTGATGCATTTCCCATATAAATAAATCAGGCAATGAAAAAACAATGAATATGGTTTTTTTAGGGAGAATATGGTTTTTTTATGAATCATGTGGACAATTACTTGACAGATGAGTGACACTGATTCCATTTTCTTCATGTCAGTTTACTGGATTTATTCAGTCCGTTCTCTATTTAAGTGCTCAATTATAATCAGGTGATTGTGGTAATAAAAATCCTCTCAAGATTAAGAAATATTTTGAGTGAACAGATCTGGAGATATTACAAGAATTGCTACTATATATGCTTTCATTTTTCTAGTTCTTGAAATGGGATTTTACCTGGAGGTTGTCACTATCAAGTCACAAATTAAGAGAGCAAATAAAAAAGCAGATGCTCTCCTATCAACTCCTCACTCCAACTCTTTGTAGTCTCTGATCCCACTTTTGTTTGAAACAGCTTATTAAGGCATGAGAAACACATTACGTTATACTTGATGTTAGCCAAAAGGCCAAGAAGCCCTAGGATAAGTACAATAACAACTGCACACCAAGAGTACAGATCTCTTCAAGTTATTAGCGAGATATGTGCCTCTAGGAAGAAAAAGGCAAATAAATATATCTGTTCATAGGTATTTTAATACTTCCTTCAAAGAACCTTGGACCACTTCATAGCAATTAAACCTTGTGCATTTATATGTACAGTATATGCATGTGTACCAAATTTTGGCTTTTAAGTTCCATTGAATTTAATGTGAGAGTTTTAAACTTCTGCCTCATTTGCCCACTGAAATCAGTGGTACTTAGAGACATTTATCTTTATACTTTGCCTTTGATCTTCATATTCTTCCTCTGGTTTTAAAACTCATTCATACCTGGTGTAGAGATGGAATTCTATTGTGACAAATTGGAGCAAACAAAGAAAAGTTGAAGGACATTACTTGAATCTACTAGTGTAAGCTGAGGAATAAACACCACAGTCTTGACAATAGTAGCACTGGCAGAATGACAGTTGGAGAGTGATCCAAACATTTAATCCCAAATTGGAAGGAAATTTAAGTAATCTTAGATGAAAGCCCAAGCAGATGGTTATTTAGAATCCAAATAATTTAAAAACAGATACACTTCAAACAGTTTTGAAATAAAAAAAAATAGGACAGTGCTTAAAATTCATTTCTATTTCTTTGAATTAATAGATGAGATAAAATGAGAATATTTCTCATAAAGCAGTTTAAATCAGCAAACGTGGGCAGTCTGTTCCTATTTTTCCACCTAAGAAGAAAACAGTCTTTCTTCAAGTCTAAATTCTAAGAAGACGTGTGATCCTTATATAAAGTTATTTCTCTGTGGTAGTCCGGTTTAATATAGATTGTTGGTCATAAAAGAGCTTCCAAGCAAAACTTTAAAGTGTATTTTTTTTTGGGGGGGACATATTGGATTACTAGAGTCAGGGCCAATCCCAGAACAAAACATTGCCCCATCCTTGTTTGATCAACTGCTGAATTAAGTCCCAAAGGTGCTTTTTAAAAGGCAACTGGACTTTGTTTTTCCTTGAAGATATTTCACTTCTCATCTAAGAAGCTTCCTCAGTTCTGAACTGAAGAAGCTTCTTGGATGAGAAGCGAAACGTTTTCAGGGAAAAGTTGCCTTTTGAGAAAGCACCTTTGGGATAAATATGACCTGAATGACTGGGAATCTCCATAGACATGTTGAATTCAGTAAGATTGTTGTTAAATAAAACAAGGAGGTAAAGTATTTGGAACAATACTAGCCTGGACAATGCAAATAGCCAATGGGGATAGAACTTGGCATGATCTTAGCCTGGCTTTTAATAAACACAGAACCTATTTTGAGTCATATAAATACCGTATAGTCATGGATATTGTAAATTAGGACTGCAGCTACAGATGTCCTTGTCAGGCATTCAGTTTTAAAGAAACTTAATCTAGTTATGGATGTCTGAAGGTCAGTTTTTGCTGTAAAGAAACCTAAGCATTTGGCAGGAGGGGGTGTAGAGAGAAGCATAACTAAGGTGATTATTAGAAGGCAGCAAAACAATACTGAAAATCTAACTCTTGGCTGCATCCAGTGATTGCCCAGATTTTTATAATCCAGTCATGGTAGCCTTCTTGTTGCTGCAACCAATGGCCCAGTTCTGTCCAGGAGAGTGCCTTGAGCCACCACGGCTATTGTTCCTCCCCAACAGCAGGATGTATGTGCAAGACCCAGAGATCAGATGAGATCTGGTCCCCTGAATGGAGGTCCCTCTAGCTTTTTAACTGATAGTAGGATTGCAGAATAGGAGTCCCATTTGAGAGATTTAACTTGTGGCCCATAGAGATCTACTGATGATCTTGTTTCTTTCCAAGCATTAAAATATAACAACAGTACTAACTCATCTTCTCTATCCTGACTCTCTCATGTTGGCCAAGCTACCTAACACGCGATGATATAAATATGAACGGCTGAATTACTTGTACCATCTAAACCACAGATGCAAATGATCTCAAAGAGCAGAGTTCAATACCAGACTTTGATCTGAACACAAAATGTATTAGACAGATGTGTACTATTTCCCTGGGTCCTTAACAAACTGTCAAGTAGATGATCAATGTCCAGATGTGGATTTAATCACCAGTAGAGTGTTTGTTGAATGGAACTGATGGCACAATGTTTCCTGCAAATAATGAGAACAGAATACAGTGCCATTGGGATGGAACCAGTGCTGCAAGTTTTGGAATAATTATTTTTATTGTTAAGTTAGTTGTTGAATAAACAGTTTGCCACAAATACCTCCCCCCTGTCAGCCTGCCATATTTAGTGCAAGGTTTTGCTTTTCATGTTTATAATTATTGATTTAGGTATATCATCATCATCATCATCATCATAAATAATATAAATACAACAACATAATAAATTATAATATATGTAAGAATATTTCTCTCAATTACCATTTAAAACTATTCAATGACAATAACCAAACTAATCTGCTTTACCAATGAATCCATATAAACTATCTGTGGAGATACCTTTTATTTCACTGAAATTTTGAAAGTGGTGGAGCAAACCTTTGCAATCTTAACTATGGGGACTGGAGAAGAGGGAGAGAAAAAAAACTTACCAGGAATAAATAACAAATTTATATTGCAACAAAAACAAAAAACTTTTTTTTGTAAGCTGTGACCAGTGCATTCTGCCAGAAATAAACTTGACTGGTTTATTCTGCCAGGAATAAGATGAAGCCTTTATTTTTATTTTTCAAAATCTTTCTTGTGATGTGTCTACAATTTTCTGACACTTGACTGATGAGGGTAAGGGAGAGGGGGTTTTTTGATTTCCTTCTTGTCTCTCCAGAGTTTAATTGCGCAATATAGTCACTGGTGCATATTATGATGCCAGAGTGGATTAAACTATAAATAAACAAAATCAATTCTTCAGAGTTGTTCTCTTGTTCTCAAAGATTGCCTTTACTGCTCCATATTGGATAAAAATAAATAATTACAATTAAATTTATACACTACATTGCCTTTGAGGATATAAGGGCGATGACTGTAGACATGTGGCTTTACAAAAATGGAAATGGTGAAAGATACTATTCGTTAACAAAAGGCCAGAATAAATTAAGTCTTATAATAACAATATGGCATGTCAATACGGATTAGAGGATGACATTATATGTGAAGAGCCTATGGATGCATAGGAGGTGTTTCACAAGCATGTATAAATTCCATGACTGCTGTACAAGTGTGACAATTATAAAGCCATTTTGTATTGGAAAATTATTGCAGATAATTTCTGGCTAGATTGTATCAAACACACTCCTGTCAATTCCTACATCCAATTAAGAGCAAAACCCTCTCCAACATTGCTAGCAAAAAAAAGAGCTTAATGTTTATTGAATAAGCATCAGCAAATAGTTCATTGAAAAAATCCCCACAAGATAAAAGCCAGATAAAAGCAGGGTAAAAGAGAGATATAAACAACAGGCAAGAATCTACATTTTTAATATAGCTCCAGGTGTGTATCAAAAAGCAGCTGTAAGCTACCAGTTTTATTTTTCTCATGTGCCCCTCAGTGAGAATTCTCATAAATTATGACTTAGTATGGTATGTAATATGGTACTTACTGTATATAGCAAAATGCATTATACTGAAGCTGACTTTCAACTAATAGTGGAAAATTCCAAGGAACAGTAGATTCAATACCCGGAACACAGAACAAAATAAAGAAATAAGCTGGTATGAAATGTTATTCTGATCAAGATCTTTCAATAAGAGAACAGAAAATTATGTACACACACATATATTCACACAATAATATTTATGCATTTATTTATTTGTGTATATATGTATGTATGTATGTATGTATGTATGTATGTATGTATGTATGAATGTATTTAATTTGTTTGCAACCCATCTTGCTATTTTTCTGGTAATGGTATATAGGAGTGACCTTGGGAGACAGGAGTAAGAGTTGCAGCCTTGACCACTGGCATACGAAATTATCTCAGTTCATGGAAGGAGAAAAGGAAGCATTTCAGAAGGGACCCTCCATAATCAAAGGAGAGGAGTAGAGAAATACTTTCCATCTGGCAAGAATAAGTTAATGTATCCTTACAATGAAGGATTGTGCTTCTTGTCTGGACTATAGTATTGTTTTGATAATTTTACAAAAGCTAAGTCTTGAGGTAAAATGATAATTTTAATAACTGAATACTGTCATGGAGCCAAGGCTACTGCATCTTACATGTCATCCAGATTCCTGATCTTATATTGGAAAAGTCAAGTTTCCATAATTATTATCATTATATGTAGGACAATTATGTAATGTGCATTGTCTGCCCAATTTCCAGATGTTTTAAGCTATTGGCTAGGACACTGAAATCTGTATCAAGTTGAAGGATATTGGCTTACATTTGAAGTTAATGTTTAAATTTACTTACATGGTTAGCAGTAGCCTTGGAATGATCTAGAGATAAACAAAAGAGAGGAACATGCAGAGATAAGGATGGAGAAAAAGAAGTCAGAGGTTAAATCAAAACAACTCTTTGATTCTTCGTAATTGTCATCATAGCCTTCCAAGTCATACCTCAGTATTAATTATTGTCAGTCAAGTAGTGTCAAGTTGGGCACGCAGAATTACAGCAGGAACGGGAAAGTACTGAAGCAGAATTTGGGAGTCCTAACACAAGGGAACATTTTTTTTCTGCTTATGCATGTTGTTGCTTTTAATTATAATTTTTTAAAATCATATTTCTAATCTGGTTTACGATCATAATCTATTTAATTTTCAGCCTTATTTCTAATTGTTTGCAATGATTTATTGGTGGTAAATTTAATTACAGAAATGCTATTGAGATCTCAGATGAAGAGAAAATGGTTTATGAAATAAAATGAGTTTATCTAAGCAAGGTTACAGTGTTCAAGCATCTGGTGAAAAATTAATGGATGACAAAAATCTGTATACCCAAATCCATTGAAATGGACTTTTTATGTGAAACATGTAGGCTGGAGTTATTATTCATCAGTGAATAGATTCAACCTTATTTCTCCATTTGTAACAGAACATATGGACTGTATCAATAGTCTTTCCAGGTTTCCAATGTTATTTTAATGTTTGGTATAACTGCTAGATCAAAGGTATGCTGATAACATAAATACTTCTGACTTCACCTGTATGTTTTCATCACAGTAAATGGGATCTTTACAAATAGGTTATTATTATAAAAGTTAATCAAATTTAAGTTATTTTCCTATACTGTTACTGTTGTGTCCTGAGCCTGCAAACACAGGTTTGGGACGTTGCATTGGTCCCGGGCATTCCAAAAGCTGCCCGGGACCAGACAGAGCGGCGCCAGTCTTGTGTGCATGCGCAAGGCGCGAAAATGCTCTGTTCCTATTGGTTGACACCGTCCGGGCTTCTGGCCATATAAAAAGGCCTGCATGCCTTTTGCTTTTGCTTGGTTGTTGTAGAAGGAGAATAAAGTGTTTGTTCATCATCGCCATGAGTCTTCATCATTCGCAAGCGAGCGAAAGACTTAACAGTTACTATATGTTTTCAATCTCACTGTCTCTTTCTCTCTCTTCATGTAACCACATTGCCTCCTTGCATTATGCTGAAGTTAATTGTCCCTCCTCTACCTGACATAAAGGTGTCATTATTATTAAAATACACAATAGCAATAGCACTTAGAATTATATACTGCTCCATGGTGCTTTACAGCACTCTCTGAGCAGTTTACAATGTCAGCATATTGTCCCCAACAATCTGGGTCCTCATTTTACCAACCTCAGAAGGATGGACAGTTGAGTCAACCTCAAGTCCATCAGAATCGAACTTCAGACTGAAGACAGAATTTGCCTGCAATACTGCCTTCTAACCACTGAGCCACCAGGGCTTTATAATTTCATGGAAATTAAAACAGATATTAATTTCATGGAAATGCTAGGACAGAAGGTGTGGTGACTCCCCCAGAGGTTTTCCCAGATGCCTGTCTGGATGTCAGTTCAGAGGAGGATGAATCAATCCCAGGCACGTTAGGAGGGGAGCTGGTCAATGGCTCTGAGACAAGGGTTGTAAGTCCAAGTGAGCGGGAGTGGTTGATGGGAGAGAAACTGGATGAGCAGCTGGCTGAGAATGATTTGGTTGAAGCTCAATTGCAGCAGGACAGCCCTGAGCCTTCAGATGGGGAAAGCATGTAGTTGTAGCCAGCCAGTGATAAGGGAGAGGAACTGCCTTCTGCATCTCATCTAAGAACACATAGTTTATATTTATGTTTATTTATATTCACAAAATACTTCAGTATGCAACATCCCTAAATTTCTCAAGAAACACATATTAATTTTTTTAAAAATGTTTTCATGTTACATACATTTCCCTGATGTAAACTAATCCTTTCCAAACATAATATATTATTTTGAAAAAAAAAATCTTACTTCTCAGACCAATTTTTCATTAACCTTTTTTTTACTATAGAAATATAAATATCAGGGCATTCTGTTCTGTGATGCCATCCAAATCATCCACATCATGCCAGTGTTATTTTTGCTGACTTTGCATTTACCAAATCTGTGGCCGGATTACTTTATGCTACTGCTACTGATTTCAGTTGCAGATCTGCAGTTCCCCTTAAGTAACTGAAAATTATTGCTTATTTAAAAACAGAAGCAGAATTTCTCAAATGATGGCTATGACAGAGTAAGAAAGGTAACAGAAGTTGAGGTTGAAGCTTGAAACTCATGCTACCTCATTTAAGTAACAGTTAACAACTGTTTAGCATGTTGCCCAGATAGGCTACCTTTACACACAAGGAACAAAATCCTAGGACTACAGGGATCTTAATTCAAATTCATGAAATATACAAAGTGACTTTTGCTTTGAGGATAAATATGGAGAGATAAGCCAATCTACACAGACTTCTTTATTCCTTTTTGCTAGTTCAGTTGTAGTGTTCATAAACTGAACCAAACTAAGTTAAAAGGTGAGAATAGAGAAGACAATAAGGCCAAGGGAAGGAGGCAGCTAATAGTTAGGCCAGACCCAAGTAGACTAAGAGACTTCAGTGAGGGTTAGAGAGGAAAAAGACAACGTCATGGTGGAATACAGGATCATTTCGGTTTTTAAAAAAGTATTTTATTACTTTTCTATCATTAAATTCATTACTGCTTAATGAACAACGTGTTGTCTGGGTTGATTTTTGCTTAGTCATAAAAGTTAAGTTCTTATTCTCTGTTCTGTTTTAGAATCAGAGACATCGAAGCTAGGCAGGAGTAACAAAACACAACCTCTTTATTGAGATCACAAACAGAACAGAACAGCAAACAAAATGGCTTTTATACTCTTTTATGCTCCCTTTTGCAGGGACAGCATCCGCCTATCAATGCAAGGCTAGTCTCCCACCTTGCACATGCTCACAAGGCTGGAGACAGCCTGTCTGGTCCCAGGCAACCACATGGTCTGCCCGGGCCTTCTGCAGCCTCCTGCGTCTGCTGAGTCATTCAGCAGGTCCAGGACATAACACCCCTTCCCCCTTGGATAAAACAATAAGTGAATACTTACTGTTTTTATAGCAGCATACATATACATGTGTTCAATTAAGCATGTTGTTATTTCTAACACAGTGATGCCTGCACACAGGCAGACCCAGTCATGACATTTCTCATATTTACAAGAATACCACATATTGTTTAATACTATCAAACAAAACACCCTAACTCTGAGTGTGCCCTTAGTTCAAGAGAACTATTAAGCCTCCCTTACATACATTCTATTTTTTCATAAGACTACTAGGCCTGTCCTGGAATTGACAAGAACCTTACATAGTCTTGTAAATGCTTGGGGGGACCCCTTGCTCGCTCTGATCTTCTTAGAGCTATTGTGGGCGCCTGGCCTGCAAGTTTGCCTGCCAGGCTTGGCAGACCAGGATGTAGATGCCCCCTTGAATCCAGTGACCCTCCATCATACTGACTGGCCAGAGCCTGTAACCCCAGATCAGAGTTCCTTGGTGGGGTGGAATTCCCCGAGTCCACAATGGACCCCTCTTGGGAGCACTGTTCCATGAGCCCAAGACCAGCAGATGAAGAAGCCTGTAGTGCCGGTTGACTGGCCAAATCCATAGACCCAGTGCCTGAGTCAGGAGACGCCTCGTAAGCAGAACCCCCTTCTGGAGCCAGTGTATCCCCACTTTCAGGGAGAGACTGTGGTCCACAATCGTAATCGTGGTCTTCCTCCCCTTCGAAAGCAGAGCCAGGGGCGGAAGTGTTGCTGGGAAGCCTCCAGCGTAGTTGATCGATGTGCCATCTTAACACACGACCATCATCCAAGGCCACTTCGTATGACAGTGGCCCAGAGACCTTGCATACCACTGCAGTCACCCAGAGATGTCTAGGTCCATAGTTCCTTGCCCAGACCGGATCGCCCACCTGTAGTCTCCTAGGTGCCTGTGGCTGTGACACCTGTGAAGCCACCCGGTCTGGGTGCAACCTGTCCAGTTTGGTAATGAGTCTGCGACCCCAGCGGAATTCTGCTGGGCTCTTCCCAGTGGCAGTACAAGGTGTGGTGCGGTGGCAAAGAAGAAAGTCAGCTAACCTATGATGCCAGTTGCCGTGAGTGATTCTCTTTAAAGCATCTTTAATAGTACACACCATACGCTCAGCCTGGCCGTTGGAAGCTGGATGCAACGGCGCAGATGTGGCATGCCGGATCATGTTGGCTTGAAGAAAAGCCTGAAACTCAGAAGACATGAATTGGGGTCCGTTGTTGGAGACAAGGACGTCTGGAAGACCATGTGAGGCAAAGATTCCTCTCCGCACCTGGATGGACCTAGCAGTAGTAGTGGAGGAGGCAGGAACAACCTCTAGCCACTTGGAATGGCTGTCCACGAGGAGAAGGAAGAATTGCCCCTGAAAGTCAATGTGTACCCTCGACCATGGAGTATGTGTCTCCTCCCACCTATGTACAGGGGCCTGAGGCATTTCAGGCCTTGACTGTTGGCACACTTGGCACCCATGAACCTGGGTCTCGATCTCTTTATCGAGCCCAGGCCACCATAGATAGCTACGCGCAAGCGCCTTCATCCAGACAATTCCGGGATGATCTTCATGTAAAGATTGCAAGACTCGAGTCCTCAATGAGGCTGGGATGACTACTCTGCTTCCTCACCAGACATACCCCCTGAAAGTGGAAAGTTCATGTTTCCTCTGCCAGAAACTCTGGAATTCTGAGCCTGGACACATGTCAGGCCACCCTGACAACACCCATGTCAGCACACGTGTAAGCGTGTGATCAGTGACAGTTTCTGCAGCCACGTCCCTAGCATTGAGGTGAGATTCAGGCAATTGCTAATTGAAATGAGCTAACATAGCATTTGAGGAAAGCAAGGCCTTGACCTCTGAAAAGCTCTTTTCATGGACTTCTGTCCACTGCCAAGGAGCCTGTTTATCCAAGAGCTGGTGTAGCGGCTCAGCCACTGCGGCCTTGTGAGGTAGAAATGCATGGTAAAAGTTTAACAGTCCCAGAAAAGCCTGAAGTTCGCTTTTGGACTTGGGACTTGGGGCCTGCTGAATTGCTTTGAGCTTGGATTCAGCAGAATGGATGCCTTCAGCATCAATACGGAACCCCAGAAATTCAGTGGAGGTAACTCCAATCTTACATTTCTCTTGCTTCAGCTTCAGCCCTGCTTGGCGGAAACACAGCAGGACAGCCCTCAGCCTTTCAGCTAAGTTCACAGATGACTCCCCAGCAATGAGGACGTCATCAAAGTAGGGACAGATCCCAGGAATACCACGGAGCGTTTGCTCCATCACACTCTGGAATATTGCAGGGGCCACATTAACCCCAAACTGCAGCCTTTTTACCTTAAAGGCTCCCCAGTGCATCACAATTGTTTGGGCCTCAGCCGTTGCCTCATCAACAGGTAGCTGTTCATAGGCCTGAGCCAAATCAAGCTTTGCAAAGATTTGACCCCCTCTTGAGTGAGGCCAGAATGTGGCTCACCACAGGCACCAGGTAAGCATGCTGCTGCAATGTCTTATTTAACGTACATTTATAGTCCGCACAAATTCGGACTTCTCCATTGGCCTTCAGTAGCGTGACTATAGGGGTTTCCCATGGACTAGAGCCCACAGGTTCTAAGATGCTCTGCTGGAGCAGCTTGTCCAGCTCTGCATCTGTTTTGTTCTTTAGGGCAAAAGGCACCCTTCGGGGCTTGATCCTGATGGGTGTGATGGCTGGGTCTAAATGTAAAGCAATGGGAGGCCCCTTTTATGAGCCAAGCTCTGAACCGAACACATCAGTAAACTCCTTGCAAACTTCTGCAAGGCCTGATGTTTGCAGATTGTGAAGTCCAGTCATTTGAATCCCAAGGGCCTCGAACTAATCGAGACCAATAAGACTCGCACGATCACCCCCAACTACCACCACATCTAGCAGCCCTTCAAAACTCCTACGCTGCATCTTTTGCATGGCCTCCCCCTTCACGCTGACTCTGGAATTCTGGAAGTCAGTAAGGATTAAATTTGAAGGCCTGAGGTTAACTCATAGGCCACTTCTGCCGCAAACCTTATTAAAGGTGTCCAAGGAAATGATCGATAGAGCGGACCCTGCGTCCAACTCCATTGATAAGGGAACCCCTTGCAACTTCATGTCAATGTGAAGCTTTTTTTTTAGTGGCCTGTGAACCCCGGTTTTGAAAACGCTCCTACGGGACGTGCAGAAGCCCACCCTGTTTTGGCTGGGGACATTGGTACCTTTCAGAGGCAATTCTTCTGGAGACCGGTTCTTCCGGCGACCCAAATAGACGGGGGCAATGTGGCCTTGCCTGCCACATGCCCGGCAGATAGCGGAACGGAACCGGCAGTCAGAGCGCTTGTGGCGACCTCCACACCCGAAACACTGAGGGACTGAGGTTGTCTGCTGTCTACCTTCCTGAGGCCTTCTTCCTGCTTGCTGCTGAAGCCTGTCTACCTCCATCTCTGGTTGCTCTTCGGAATCCTCCCGAGCGACCTCTTGATGGATGGTACTAGGCGTTGGGGGGTTCTTGGCAAGCCTCAAGGCCTTCACTGCTCCACCCGCTGCTTCTTCAGCTGCAATCTCTTTTAACGCATCTTGGAATGACACATCTTCTTTTGCAAAAAGTTTCTGTTGTAGCTCACGACTCCGAAGCCCACAAACTAAACGATCCCAGAGCCTCTCTTCTAGATCCTTGAATGCACAAGGCCTAGCTGCTTGTCTTAAGGAAGCAACAAAGTCTGCAGCAGACTCACCAAGCGTCTGATCCCTCTGCTCGAAGACTTGCCTCCATGCAATTACTGAGAGCTTGGGTTTGAAGTGCTCTCGCAGCATCCTCTTTAAGTCAGTATACACAATTGATTCCAGTGGTACTGGGGCTACAAGATTCTTTGCAATATTGAAAGTCTCTTGCCCACAGACACACAGCAATGTAGCAGCTTTAAGGCCGTCTTCTTGGATCTTGTTTACTCAAAAGTAATTTTCTACTCGAGCCACATAGGAGCTCCAGTATCAAATTCTGATAGACGGCCTAGCTTTGACATCATTACAGCCTGAAGCCTCTTCGATGCCTCTTGCTGCAAGGTATGAGAAGGGGTCCTACAAAGCCAAGCTCACCTCCAGCGTTCTCGTACTGGCAGGCAATCACTTCCTCTGGACGCCAAACTTCCCAGCGCTTCAGGCCTCCTCTGGTAAGTCAGCCTAGCTTCTCCTGTTGTTCTTCTTGCAGCCAATCCCACCTTCATCGCCAATGTTCTGTTTTAGAATCAGAGACATCGAAGCGAGGCAGGAGTAACAAAACACAACTTCTTTATTGAGATCACAAACAGAACAGAACAGCAAACAAAATGGCGCTGGCCCTTTTATACTCCCTTTTGTAGGGACAGCATCAGCCTATCAATGCAAGGCTAATCTCCCACCTTGCACATGCTCACAAGGCTGGAGACAGCCTGTCTGGTCCCAGGCAACCACATGGTCTGCCTGGGCCTTCTGCAGCCTCCTGAGCCTGCTGAGTCATTCAGCAGGTCCAGGACATAACACTCTCTATCTTGTTTTTCCAACCATTGATAAAATAAGTTCCATGTTTGAAAGTATTCTGTATCTTCTTTTTCTTTGATTCTCAATGTAAGTCTATCCATTTCTGCACAGTCCAGTATTTTCTTAATTATCGCTTCCTCCAATGGTGTTGCCTCATTTTTCCAATGCTGCGCAAATACAATCCTTGCTGCTGTTAATACATGTAGTATTAAATATACATTTTGTTTATCACATTTTTATGGAATTATGCCTAATAAAAAAAATTCAGATTTAAAATCTACATGTTTCCCTAGCATCTTTTCTAACCAAGTATATATCTTTGTCCAATTTTTTTTTGTTTTAACACATGTCCACCACAAGTGATAATATGTACCAGGATTTTGATTACATTTCCAACATTTATCAGACATATTTTTAAACATTTTTGCTAATCTAACAAGTTTTGTTCTATTTTTTTTATAGTTTCTGTCACTTCCATCATTGTAATTTTTTCATTTAGTATATTTTTCAGGTTCTCTGGAATTTTTGGTAAATTAGCATTTTCCAGATATTGTATTATTTTCCCCCAAGAAATTTCTTCTGTATCATATAACCATATAATTTTTCATAAAATTCTTTAACTATTTTTTTATTGCATCAATTTGAAATTGTAAACTGCCCTTCTCATCTTGCAGTTTATTTACCAATTTCTTCTCTCTTTCTTTTTTCAGTTTATAGGCCAACCATCTTCCTGGCTTATTTCCATTTTTAAAAAAGTTTGTTTTGCCCTTTTAATTTGTTGAGCCAATTCCTCTGACTCTATTAGGTTTAGTTTGTGTTTTATTGTCTCCATTTGTCTTTTCACAGTTTTCTTTTGTGTATTTATTTGTAATTCTGACTCCAGTTTCTTAAATTCTTCCCTTAATGTTGTAATTATTATTGTTTTTCTAAAATATGCTCTAAAATATGCTTTGGTTGTGTCCCATACATTCTGAGTTGATGTCTCTTCTTTTTATTTTCTTTAAAGAAGAATTCTATTTCCTTTATTGCTAATTCTACAAATTGTTTTTCTTTTAGCAGGGATTTATTCAAAGTCCATCTTGGTTTCTTCTTTATCTCCTTCCAAGTCAGCTTTATTGGATTATAGTCTGCCCAAATGTTAGGTTCTACCCCAATCTCATATATATTAGTTCTTAAAGAAGAATATATTAGTTCTTAAAGAAGAATTCCATTTCATTTATTGCTAATTCTACAAATAGTTTCTCTTTTAGCAGGGATTGATTCAAAGTCCCTCTTGGTTTCTTCTTTACCTCTTTCCAAGTCAGCTTTATCAGATTATGGTCCGCCCAAATGTTAGGTTTGACCTCAATCTCATATATATTAGTTCTTAGCTCAGCGGACATCCATATCATATGAATTCTAGACCAAGAACACAGGATCATTTCTTTGTCAGATGACATGGAGTCATGCACTCTCACAGAAACAGTGAGAGCCAGTCGGTTGTCCTTCAAATCTTTGGTGAAAACTTTCATCCTTGCTAAACTAAAATTAGTATTCTCCACCAACTGCTACTAGAGAAAGAGCAAATGTTTCATAGCAAAGAATCCATGTTGCATGCCAAATAGAGGTCCAGCTTTTGCTGTGGTTGTTACACATCTTCAACTTCAAATGGAATATTTAAACATTTGGAAGATTTGTCTAGTTCAGAAAAAATGTCATGCATTTAAAATACTTCAGTAATTCTCTTCAGAATTAAGGGAATGATGGTTTTCTGTTTTTCTATTGTTGATTAAAGAAACATAACGATAACTTTGGACACCTAAAGACACATCTCCATTTAATCCATTAAATATTAAAATTCTGGACAGCTTCTACACTGAAGGATGGGTCATTTCTGGAAATCTTGACAAAGGAGCCGAAGGAATTATATCTTTCGCAATGAATGGAGAGGTGAGCTGTGCTATTTTTTCTGATGAGGAATGAAGTCTAATTCAACAGACATTTCATAATCATAGGGTTTGCGAAGCAAATTCTTTGTCCTTTGTGCATCAAAGTCTGCTTCTTCTCTGGTATTTTAGGAACAAGAGGAGCAACTGTTTCAATTTGCTTCTGGGCCCATTCTGTTATATGTTACAGATGACAAATAGCAGACATTTGATGCAAATAGGATTAACAGAGTTGGGGTTTTTTTTTGTAATCACATACAAGTTCTCTTGCACAATCAAGGACTTATAACCTAATATAACCCATTCTGATGCATACCATCTGTTTTACTGTGACTCAACATGCAAAGGTATTAAAGTGTCTGTTTGCTAATAGGTGAATAATTGCTATTGTTTTCCTTGGCTCATAAACAACAACCTTTTCTTTTAAAGCATCCATAATGGATAATTTCAGGAATGATATTACGGTAACTGTTAATGATAGATGCATTGTGTACTTTTTCACTGAAAGAAAAATAATAAAAGTGAAATGCAAGCTTTATCAAGAGCACTGTTATCACATTCAATGAATCTTGCATGCTAAATTATCCACTTTGTTCTTTTGCTTTGAAATAAACATTAACACTATTCCACAGGCAGGCAGTGGATGAAGCCCCTGGCTGTACTAGAGTTAGTGTTGCTTTAAGGCTTTCTTGAGCTGTATTAGATCAGCCTGAAGAAACGTTTCTGCTCTGCTTGTTCATATACTTCATTATTGATAGTGATTTTTTTGATTAGACTGTTTTAACACATGCAGTTTTAACATATGTGAATGCATATTCATTGGCCACAGAATTAATATTGGGCAGGAGGAGAGACTGAAATTTGCAGAAACAATGAACCAAATTATTTGATAATGGACATCCCGGAGCTCTGTAGTAGCTTACTTGTGATTCAACTGTTTAACAATGCACCTTTGGCAAGTTGAAGACACTCCATACTTCCAAATCCACTTATATAAAGCCTGCATTGCATGAAATAGATATCAGGGAAAGGGAAGAAAGAGTCTCAAGCAATAATATGTTAATACCTTTTAGATGTAAAATATTCAAAATGAGAAGAGAACATAAGCGTAATGTGTACTTGTTAAAATGTTAATATGGAGAAAACAAAAATGGGGTTTAATTTCAGTTCTACATAAATACAATAAGTTGTAAATTTGAATTGTGTGTGTCCAACTTATTCATATATGTACACATTCCTACACATGTGAACCAGATGGGTGCATTTTGACTATTTTGTTGTCGCAGTTGTTACTATGATTAAGTTGTGAATGACCTTTTCAAAAGCCAGAGGAATTGTTTTTGAAGAAGTTCCAAATCCTACACTTCTTTGGAACATCCTTTACCCTTTTGTACTTCTTGCTTAGGAAAGGATCGTGTGAGGATGAGACAGAGAGACATTATCCCACCTCAGTGTAAAAAGGGCCAGAGAGCAACTACATCCTTACTCTCTTTGCAGACAGGGGCTGTGGTGGTTGGGGATTTGGCCTAGGGATAAAATAAAGCATAGAAACAGTCCAAATTTGTTCTTCCCCCAGTTGCCCAGTTCTTTATATCATGTAAGCCTACTAGGGGATCTGAAGAATTTAGAGACAGGATTTCTCTGTACCTCTGTAAAGTACAAGAAAAATGGCCTGAGAGAATAATATTTTGTTCAGTTCAACAGTGCCGAGGACAACCATCTTGGGAAAATTAGACTTTAGCAGCATTATTAAAAAATTGCTTCAGACATACATATCAAAAAGTTAAAGGTATATTACATGACAAATAAACGGAAAATATTTTTATACATTACAATGTGCAATATGCCTCACAAATAACTTGCATCTGCATAACTAACCTATTTTCATTTCCATTCCCCACTTCATCTCCTCCCAATTTAAATCCTACATTGGTCAAGCCTCTCTATTTATTTGATATGTGAATTAATAATAATAATAATAATAATAATAATAATAATAATAATAAAGTTGGAAGGGACCTTGGAGGTCAAGTCCAACCTCCTGCTCAGGCAGGTAACCCTATACCATTTCGGACAAATTGCAGCTCATAAAAGCCTATGCCTTTTAAGAAAATGTATTAGTACTACCAGACTTCTCCTGATACTTTTTCTCCATGTTCTTGAATTGTATAAGAGAAAAATACAGGGTATTAATGTAATAAAATAAAATCTCAAATTATAATATATGAACATATGCATGATAAAGCATGATCACTGATAAGGTTATATAAATATGCTTCCAAGAAATGATAATTTGGCTGATACTAGTGATTTCACTCATATAAAGTTTCTGTCTGGCAGTTTTATGCTGAACTCATCCTTGCCATATCAAAATGGAATTCACCAGTAACAAATAAAACAACATAATCATCAGTTGAACATCATTCCTTCAATGTCACAGATTTATGAGCTGAAATGAAAATTATTATACTAATTATTTCTTTACTTAACTATAAATAACACAAGAATATTTGATGACAAGGACTTCTGGTTTGCCATTGCGGCTTCATGGACGCTGGAAGACGAGCTCCATCTTTCACGTCTGAATTTATCCCACTGGGGACCCTGGAAAGTCACTCTGTAGGGGTGACAAGCAAGGAGGGGACTCCTGCTTGATTGCGGGAGAGTGGTGGCCCTTCCGTTTGATCTGGGGAAGCCCTCCAAACTGGCGGGGGAAAGACCGGCCATAGCAATATGGCTCGTCACTAAGCTGCTGACAGCTGAAATCAAAATCACCACCAAGCATCTTTAAAGCAACTCAGATGAAGCTGGGTGAGATCTGATCCTCTCTTTAACACTTTAAGTATTTTTTCTTGTAAAAGCTCCCAAAGTATTTTTCCCCCTGTGAGGAGAGAGGGAAGGGAATTTCTACCCCACCCTCTAAGAAAAGTGGGGACTAAGTACCCAGGGGAAACAGAGGAACTATAAGAACAATTTTAATCTAATTGGATGTATATGCTTTTGAAACTTGGGGACTAAAAGTGTTTCTATTCTTACTGGAGACGTTTGTTTTTATCTAAAAAAAGAAATAAGACTTGAAAAACTATCACAAAAACTTTGGACTTAAAAAGCTTTAAATGGCATTGGTGACATCTTGTGGTGAAGTATGGTATTACAATTTGTTATTGCCTAAAAGAAACTTGGCTTGAAGCCCAGACTCCAGAAAAAACTTCTCTGACCTTGACAGTTACCACCTGTGAAAAACTCAGCTGCAAAGAAGGAACTTCTGGGTGGCATATCTGGCCTGTTTAAACTATGAATGTAAACTTTTACTGACTTTCAGAGCTATACTTGGGGAATTGCTTTCCTATTTCTTTACATGAAAAGCATATGTTATTATACAAGATGATGGAATACCTTGGACTATAATCTCTTACTTGACAAACAATTTCTACTATAAAGACCACCTATAACACATGAAATAGATGTTCCATACCTAGCTATAAAAAACAATTTCTTTTAATGTTTAATTCTAAAATCTTCAACTTAACATACTACCAAGAGAATATGGATGAAGATCAGGAAAAAATCCTTTCCATGTTGAAATTAATACACAAAACCATTCTTTCAGCTGGTGACAAAATAAGATGCAACATAAAGGAATAATAAGGAGGCAATGTAATGAATACAAATGGGCTAATTCTTCCAAAAAAACTTAAACCAAATGGTTTTTCTTAGTCCAAATAATATATATAATAATAGAGGGAGAACTATTTGATGATTCAAAAAGACTGACATGGAAGGTTAGTTGGCAAAGAAAGAAAGGCAGAGTAAGGCTGAAGAAAATAATGGTTTTGATTTATTAGAGGGGGTATCATATTACTAACTAGAAGGTTGAATATAGTGGAAAATAGACAATTTTTAGAAAATAAAGTAACATTATAATTGAATAGGTAAGATATGTAACAAGACTAATAGACTTTGGTATGAAAAGGGAAAAAGGGAGATAAGGGAGATTTTAGTCACCTAATATAAAATATTTGGAAATCAGTTGAAAATAAGAATTTTGTTTGCCCGATATGAGATAATAAATATTACTAGAAAAAGAGAGGGAGTATTTGAGCTTTTAAAAATTAGACCTACAAAATCTATGTATATTACTGATTTATTGGTTAACCCAGACAATACATATAATGGTTCTGATTTATTAGAGGGAATACTGTATTATTAATTAGATGGTTTAATATGGTGGAAAATAGATAGCTTTTAGAAAACAGAACAAGACTATATTCAAATAGATAAGATGTGTATTTAGAATATTAGATTTTGTTATGAAAAGGGAAAAAGGAAGAAGTTGAGATGAGGGAAACTTTGGTTACCTAAAGCTTGGAAATTATAAATGCCAAATGTTAATTTGAATATTGATTGGAAATTAAAGCTTGGGAAAAAAGCAATAACAGGACATTGATTGGATATAAAGATTGAATGCAAACACAATTAAGATATGTATAAGCTAAAAATTATTGATAAATGAAACAAAGATGTTTTTACTTAGTTGATAATAATAAGAACTGTTTTAACCTAATACGAGATAGTAGATATTAAGGGAAAAAGAGAGGAAATATCTGATGTTGTAACTTGAGATTTATACTAAACACTTATGTATGTTATTGACTATTGATTAACCCAGTCACCACATTGCTTTTTAAATACTTAATTGTAAAATTAGAAAATTATGCAATTTTGCATAGTTAAGACTTGTAAGAGCCAAAACTAATATTAAACAGTGCAAATCTTAGCTCTTTTGATGATAAGTAATAAAAAGACAACTTAAGGTTAGGATTGATAACTGAGCCATTTTATACTTCTGCAAAAGCAATCAGAACAAATAAAAATGGCCTTAGGCTTTTAGTTCTAAGTTAATGCAAATGTTTAGAATATTTTTTCTTGGCATTTTTTTTCTTGTTTGTTTATTATGAATAAGTGTATGATATTTACACATACGATTTTTGAAATCCAATACATATATATTTAAACATCAATAAAAAATCAATCCAACATTTAAATAATATTTTTGCTCTTTTCAATTATTCCTCACTAAAAGCCTTAAAAAGGAGGATTATCTTTCCCAGTTTCTTAAACATTGTTTATTTTATAAGCCTGCATCACCTAAACAGAAACAAATAAAACAAAGGCTACATCTGGATTACACTCCTGGGCAGCTTCAAGCCCTTTCCTTCAGCCAACTTGACTGCTACTTGGTTTAAGGCAGTATCTCTCAACTTTAGCAACTTTAAGAAGTGTGGACCTCAACTCCCAGAATTCCCCAGCAGCCTTGCTGGCTGGGGATTTCTGGAAGTTGAAGTCCACACAACTTAAAGTTGCCAAGATTGAGAAACACTGGTTTAAGGAAATCCAAAATCCAGCTTGAGATATGCATGTGTCTGTGCGTCTACGTATGTGCACACCCTGAGACATACATTTTACACCAAGTAAAAATATTTACACACAGAGAGAATTAAACTATTAAATTATAATATATGAAGTTAAAGTAACAAAGGGCACATATTTGCAGGCAGAACAACCAAGCTTAAATGTTTCTTTCTTGCATTTTCCTGCCTTTTCTGAGTAACATCTGCAAATTCTATTACAGCAGATCTTTCTTACTCACATAATGATTACAGCATTTGCCTGTTAAGTTGGCAAAAATGTAAAAAAAAAAAAAGACCCCAAAACATTTCACTTACCCCAACAATTACCATCCTCCCCCACACTGCCTATTTTTCCATTGGACCTAGAAAAATGATGAAATAAAGTTGGACTTGTTTGTTGGTTTGCTTACTTACTTAATGAGAAGCCCGGAAGCAAAATAATTTGCTAGGGAGAGAAAAATAGTAATTAAAAAATCCTGCTGTGGTTTAAACTAGAGCTATTCTGCATGTTAAAATCATTATGCTAGTATGAAAGAATGCTGTAATTATGTTAAGCAAGTACATTTAAATTTTAATAGAAACATGTTTTGATTAAAAATGCCTATGAAATGTTTTATAGTATTAAAAGCTTTCAAATGATGTATTAGAGTACACTACCTATATTTTAAATTTAAATCTGCCCATAGTTTGCTGTTTATATTTGGTTGTTTAAATCTGTATGATCTATCTTTAATATTATTTTAAATTGGTACTTGCACATGCATTTTTCCTTTACTGAATAATTTTAAAACATTAAAAACAACTTCTGTAATAGAATCTTCAGCAGATATTTTTCAAAAAGAGCAAGCAAAATGCTATACTGTAGATAATAATAATAAATAATAATAATATTATTTAACTCTAGTTGAAAAAAAAAGTGTAGATAATTGATGTGGCAATACCAGGAGATAGTAGAATAGAAGAGTTGGAGAAGGTTACAAACTCTCAAGAAAATTAAAATTGAAAGATCATGGCATAAATTGACCATGGTGGTCCCAGTGGTTATTGGCTCAGTGGGTGTCATGTCCAAAAATCTTGAACAGCACACAGAAATTCTGAGCATTGACAAAATTTCCATCTATCTATTACAAAATGCCACACTGCTTGAATTTGTACATATACCATGCCAGTACATTACAGCATCCTAGGTTCTTGGGAAAAAACTTGATGCCAAAACCAACACATGATGAAGGTCAACACTAGCTAAAGAACTGGCAGCTGTGATTTCACATTTTGTGTAAATAATAATAACAACAACAACATCAACAATAATAATAATTTATCAAATGTATATACCACCCACCTTCCAGCAACTCTTGGCAGTTAGTGCCAGGGCTTGACTTAGAACATTTTCAAGCTCATCAAGCAAACTGGGTAGAGGTTCTAGAGCAGGGGTGTCAAACTGCCGGCTCACGGGCCGGATGTGTCATGCCAAAACTGCATCCATCCCATTGCCGGCAATGGAAAAAAAAAGTCACGATACATTGCAACACGTCACATGACGTTGCGAGTTTGACACTCCTGTTCTAGAGCTAACAAAGGCAGGAAAACACTACTTTGAAAATGGAACAGATAAATGAATATAGAAGCCATCTTTGGGGTGGGAGAGGGGGCTGTTTCTCCTCCCTGCAAATGATTGCTAGCCTATATGCCTGCATCAGAGTCTCATGGTGAGGATAATTCTGGAGTAAAAAAATAAGAATAGAATATTGTTTTGATGTAGGCTTTCATGGCCAGTATCTGCTGGGCATTGTTGGGCTTCAGGATTTAGTGACAGTGTTGAGACAACAAAGTTCCTGACATTTCACTGGTAACTGCAGCTAGCTTCTTCAGAGGGAGAGTGGTCTACTCAGCAGGCCACAAGCAACTAAAAGGGAATGACTGTTCCTCTCTTTATAACTGGGTGACTTGACTTATGTTTGGTCTTTAGGTGAGCTGGTTTCTGACTGGTACAGGTTGATGAAGACTGATCTCTGATTGGTTCTTTGTGTCCGATTTTTGTTGGTCAGTTTGGTGGCTACATGGCTAGTTTAGGCTAATCAGTTGGTATTCTGTATTTATGTGGCATAGAAACCATTTCAAAACAGTTATATTTACACAATCTGGCTCATTTTGTCTGCAAATTGTCTGTAAATTGAATGGGGTCAGACTTGATCAGTATTTAGATGAAAGACCTCCAGGAAAGCTGAAAAGAATGATCGGCATATCCATAATGTCAATCAAAGTCAATTCTGATTCAAGAGCAACTTTATTATGGCCCTTGCCCACATTTCCCTTTAAAAAATAAGGGAGAAATGTTGCATGGCTGTTGAAACAAAGATGTCAAGAGGGTGGGATCTTTTCCGCATTTTGAGGGAAGAGGCAAAATTGTGGATTTAAATATTACAAATGCTTATTACACCTATTTTGCCTTAATTCTGCAAAACATATCTCACTCATATGAAAAATCGTATCACCAAAATCTGAGAGATGGCAAATGTGAGGCTGAGGTCACCTACAATTTCATTTGCTTGATGGACAATAGTCCTGCTGTTTCCCAAGTTTATTGTAGAACATGAACAACTGAACCAGTTCCCACGATCCACCCATGCAGTGTTTTGACAGTGGAAAAAATATCACACATGATGTTTCATGTACTCTGTGCCATTTGTCAGGCTGACTAATGCAAGAGTGAAAACAGTGATTACAAGTAACAGATACAGTCCCCATATTTCTTTTCTGGGACTGAATCACCTAGCTATACTTTACATCAGATGTGAGATATTTTGGATTCCTCTGATGTAGTTCTTAATGGCTAATACTGGCTGAATTCACAAAGACTTTTTTAAACTATGGCTTGTTGAACAAACTACAGTGACCTACATTTATGCCATAATGGGTGATTTTCTTTGTCATGCGAAACCAAAAGCAAAAAATATATATCAAATAAAGGCAGTCCTCTAGTTACAATGGCAATGGGGATTGGCATTTCTGTTGCTAAGTGATGCAGTTGCAAAGCATGACGTCATGTGATTCTATTGCTTAGCAGCAGCAGTTGTGGCAGTCCTTATTGTTGTCTTAACTGAATCCCAGTAGTTGTTAGCGAGTAGCCACCCTGATCCAAGCTATTTCTGGTTTGGTCCCTTCCAGCCCTGAGTTTCTTTAAGGTAAGGGATTACCTACCATTGCCTTCTGTTGATCTCCCCCACCCGTCTACTTCCCCTCCATCCCTAACCATTTGACCATGCATACATCTGCTGCCACCAGTTGCCCGCACTACCCAGCTCTGCCCTGCACCACTGTGCACCCTGCACCCTGTGTTACTTCTATACCAGCAGGGACCTTTTCCTTGCCCTGGTGCCACCAGGGCTTTTCTTATGCCCTTGTTTGGGCCTCCATTCATATCCCACCCAAGACTTCTGCATGTGCCTCCATCAGGGCCTTCATTTAGAAAAGAAAGACAGGCTAGAAGGGTCCTTCTTTCATGCCAGAGCAACTGGGGCTGTCTTTCATGGGCCTGCCTTTTCCCATTTCAAGCATTAGTATGAAAGAAGGTGGCCTGAAGCATGCCCCAGCTGATACAGTGGTGCATGATGGAGTGAGCATAGTGGTGGTAGGCAGGGCGGGGCGTTGGAGACAGCAGTGGGCAGACAGTAGGAAGCCATCAAAAGGCTATTGTAAATGCAGATGCACTCAAGTGGGTCTGAATTTTGTTAGAAGACTGTGATGGTTCTGAGTCAGTGGCATTCAAAGACCAGTTGTAAGTCTCTTTGTTAAGTGCCATCATAATTTCGACATGCTTTGTAGTGAAGTGAGGACTATCTGTAGAAGCAACGGATCATTTTAAAAAGAGCAGGTAGTTACACAAAACCATTTCTCAAATATGTTCATGCCATTAAGTAGTCACTAAGTAGCCTAAGCCTATTTACCTTTCCAAATGTCCAAATCATAGGTATTATTTCACTTTTTCAAATCTTATGTGTGTTTGTCAAATATAGAAACTCAAAGTTAATGTAAAAATAAACTTGGCTGGAAAAATTCCTGAAGTTATTCAACTAATATCTTTTGGACCAAAAGTACCATATGTTGAGGAATTCAGAATTAACAATAAAACTAGGAACCTTTATTAAAATACAACGCTTATTGCGAAATTGTGCAATCTCTTCTGTAATCTCATTTAAAAACAAGGCAAAAGCTTTGATACAGTGGGGCAAAAAAGTATTGAGTCAGCCACCAATTGTGCAAGTTCTCCCACTTAAAAAGATGAGAGAGGCCTGTAATTGTCATCATAGGTAGACCCACCTATAAGAGACAAAATGAGAAAACAAATCCAGACAATCACAAGAATGTCTGATTTGGAAAGAATTTATTTGCAAATTATGGAAAGAATTTATTTGCAAATTATGGTGGAAAATAAGTATGTGGTCACCTACAAACAAGCGAGATGTCTGGCTCTCACAGACCTGTAACTTTTTCTTTAAGAGGCTCCACTGTCCTCCACTCATTACCTGTATTAATGGCATCTGTTTGAACTTGTTATCAGTATAAAAGACACTTGTCCACAACCTCAAACAGTCACACTCCAAACTCCACTATGGTGAAGACCAAAGAGCTGTCGAAGGACATCAGAAACAAAATTGTAGACCTGCACCAGGCTGGGAAGACTGAATCTGCAATAGGCAAGCAGCTTGGTGTAAAAAAATCAACTGTGGGAGCAATAATTAGAAAATGGAAGACATACAAGACCACTGATAATCTCCCTCGATCTGGGGCTCCACGCAAGATCTCACCTCGTGGGGTCAACATGATCACAAGAACGGTGAGCAAAAATCCCAGAACTACACGGGGGGACCTAGTGAATGACCTCAAAGAGCTGGGACCAACGTAACAAAGGCAACCATCAGTAACACACTACGCCGCCAGGGATTCAGATCCTGCAGTACCAGACGTGTCCTCCTGCTTAAGCCAGTACATGTCCGGGCCTGTCTGAAGTTTGCTAGAGAGCGTTTGGATGATCCAGAAGAGGATTGGGAGAATGTCATATGGTCAGATGAAACCAAAGTAGAACTGTTTGGTAGAAACACAACTCGTCGTGTTTGGAGAAGAGAGAATGCTGAGTTGCAGCCAAAGAACACCATACCTACTGTGAAGCATGGGGGTGGCAACATCATGCTTTGGGGCTGTTTCTCTGCAAAGGGACCAGGACGACTGATCCGTATACAGGAAAGAATGAATGGGGCCATGTATCGTGAGACTTTGAGTGCAAGGGCATTGAAGATGAAACGTGGCTGGGTCTTTCAGCATGACAATGATCCTAAACACACTGCCCGGGCAACGAAGGAGTGGCTTTGTAAGAAGCATTTCAAGGTCCTGGAGTGGCCTAGCCAGTCTCCAGATCTCAACCCCATAGAAAACCTTTGGAGGCAGTTGAAAGTCTGTGTTGCCCAGCAACAGCCCCAAAACATCACTGCTCTAGAGGAGATGTGCATGGAGGAATGGGCCAACATACCAGCAACAGTGTGTGCCAACCTTGTGAAGACTTACAGAAAACATTTGACCTCTGTCATTGCCAACAAAGGATATATAACAAAGTATTGCGATGAACCTTTGATATTGACCACATACTTATTTTCCACCATAATTTGCAAATAAATTCTTTCCAAATCAGACAATGTGATTGTCTGGATTTGTTTTCTCTTTTTGTCTCTCATAGGTGAGGTCTACCTATGATGACAATTACAGGCCTCTCTCATCTTTTTAAGTGGGAGAACTTGCACAATTGGTGGCTGACTCAATACTTTTTTGCCCCACTGTATAAAACTCAATTTTTTAAAAAATGTAGATGAATATGTCTGCTAGGTGGACTTTCAATGGAAGCTATTATGTTTCAGTATTATAAACAAAGGCGATGTAAAAATGTTCAGTGGTTCATAAAACTTGAATGGGCAAAGCCACGCTATTATGATTCGAAGGCATGGAATGTATTTAAAATTATGTTTTCTTTGGAATCAAGTCTTGGAGTTTAATATAGAGAGATGTTTCATTGTCCATTCATAAACCTGAAGGACAGTATAGTCTTACTTTAGAATGACTCAAATTAGCACATGGTATTGTACCAGTGGCCCAGTTCATACATGAATTTTACTGTTTTTTTAGTAGTGCTTAAAGCTGTCTTCCCAAACCTTTTCACTTAATTTACAGAGTGTGAGTGAAGGACAGAGGGATATTCCACCCAATATTTTGAGGCAGGAAGGAAGTAGAACTTTCAGAAAAGTTAAGTGCAGGTGAAGGAGAAATTTTTTTGTGTGGAAAAATGGTTTGGTTAATAACGAATTGACTTATCCTCTTACTTCATATACTTGGATGAAGAAAGCGGGTGGCTTAAGAGAGGAGAAGTGGGGGTCAAGTTCATAGCTTCTTTATTAAAATAGTATTGAACAGTTTTCAAACTGGGACAACACTTGTGTCAGAGGTTCCCTAACCCCCAGATCAAAGTCCTCACAAAATATATTGGAAAACCCTTTCTAGATTTCATTTAAGGAAGACTTTAAACTGTGTGTTCTTTTCTTTATTAACATGCCCTGTGCTACTCAGGCCTTTTATCTTACTGTAGTTACCATCCTACGCTGTGTCCTTCTGTGTTATTAGGGCTAAAGGATTAGTTCCAGGGCATCTTAGTTTTTCACTGCTTCATTACTGATCTTAGGAAGGTTCTGTTTTCTGTCCTCAGAGAGAATGAAATCTTGAACAAGGTGAGAATATACACTTTGACAATTGTTTGTAAAAAAAAAACTTCTTTCAAAAATATTTGGGCAGCAAATGACATTAGTCACATTTTCTTCATTAATAGTGTTTGTGCTATTATGGTGATGGTGGACTGGGTTATGAAAATGTATATGTATTTCTTAGCATTTTGAGATAGAACAGACTAGAAAAACAGTTAAAACTGCTACCTGTTGTGTCCTGAGCCTGCCAAAGCAGGCTCGGGACGTTGCATTGGTCCCGGGCATTCCAAAAGCTGCCCGGGACCAGACAGAGCGGCGCCAGCCTGGTGCGCATGCACAAGGTGCGAAAATGCTCTGTTCGCATTGGCTGACATTGTCCGGGTTTCTGGCCATATAAAAAGGTCTGTGTGCCTTTTGTTTATGTTCGGGTGTTGTTAGAAGAAGAATGAAGAGCTGTTTAACATCACCATGTGTCTTCATCATTCGCATGCGAACGAAGTACATAACACTACTGTAATATTGCTTTTATTGTAAGATTACAGTGAAAAGAGTCTTGCAATCTGAATTTGCCTCCCCCCACTTATTTTTATCTTCAAAGGAACTAGGGAGGGTTAAGTTCTTGTCAGGCAAACCAGGAGACTGTGAGTTCTAGTCCTGCCTAGGCATGAAAGCTGACTGCGATACTCTGGGCCAGTCCCTCTTTCTCAGCTCAATACACATCACAAGTTTGTTGTCGTGAGGAAAAGAGAAGGAACAAGGAGCATTAGGTATGTTTGCTGCTTTAAGTGATTTATAAAAATAATAAAAGCAGATTTTTTTAAAAAAAATTACATTACTGGCTTGGACACAAATTTCTTCTATCTTGGTTGTAGTTCTTCCTCCCGTTTCTGTAAGTTATTGCTACTGCCTATTATAGAATTTTTGTGTGATAATCTTTAGCTTGTTGGTTTTGTAAACTGCTTAGATTTGTTTTGATTGAAGCAGCATGTAAGCACTTATAGGCCAATAAGTAATAAAGTTTTATAGCATAATTGAAATAGCTTAGCAAATGAAATTGCACCTTGTTCAATTACTGTAGTATTATCTCTTCCCAGTTTATAACTTAAATGGTTTTACTCTGTTCTGTGCTGGAGACAGAACATAGAATAATAGAGTAAGTTAGAATCATAGTAGATGAGAATGAAGCGTGTCAAGATGGTGGCTTCTTCTGCAGGCAACTCTTTATTGCCACTAAAAAGGCTCAATCCACCAAGGGTCACTAGGGTGAAGAGGCTCAGCATATAACCAACAAGTCATTTCTCTTCCATTTCTATTTTCAGTTCATATTACCTCCAGTTATCTGTATATCCCCAGTCTTATCTACCTGTTCTCCTAAAGTAAATAAAGGGCAAACTACTGTATATGCATGCTGGTCATTGACTGAAATAAAGGTTAATTGATTGATTGGCTGAAAAGTATTAAATTTAAAGTATGGGGGAGAGGAAGTCTGCATAGATTTTGAAATGTGGTCTCTATTTTAAGCTGATATTTGAAATGGATGATAGTTGGTGAGCTAATTACACAGAGTAGAAAGACTCGCAAAACTCTGAAGATTGTTTGAGATCAAGGAAAACATGATTAGATTAGATTAGATCAGATTTAAGTAACAGATTGGTCTCCAGGAAGGCAGAAGCACTGGAGATTGAAAGACTGATCGTTGAAAGATCCAGCAAATGGTTCACTTTACTCAGGGAAACGTTGGCTCCCTTCTCCTCCAGGATAAGAAGTAATACGACAGAGAAGACTTAATCATGGGTTAAATTTGGGTTGGGTTGTCATGGGATTGCCATGAAAATTTGGATTTAGCAACGCAGTCCAGAGACAATTACTGAGTGGGGACCTGCTTTGTCCTATCTCTTGCTTCTGGCAAATGTCTGGACTCCAATTGTAACATTCCTACCCTTGAATTCCTTGAGTGGCTAAAAATTCTGGGAGTCTCTTCTCAGCAAATCTGAGGGAGCATTTTGGGAAAATTTGCCTTAGAGGATCAGTCAAAAGAGACAGAAGTGAAGGAATCTCAGGAAAACAGAAGAACATTTTCAAGCTGTACATCTGTGTAGAGCTCTCATTAATCTTCCTGCTGAGTTTCCCACAAGGAAGCTTTTCTTATATTAAAACCATAGAGCTGAGGTATTATAAAATAGCAAGATCTCTCCCCCCCACACACCTCTCTTTGGATGCTGGCTTTAAGAGTCAAGTAAAACTAATGCATTTTAAAACTGCTCATGAGAGCTGCTTTGGAGGAGCATTGCCCTAGAAAGAATGTGAAAACTGGAAACAAGAACATACTTTGGATGAAGAATGGTGGTTTGACCGAATCTTTGTGGAACAAAACCATTCTAAAATCAAGTGGAAATTTTTGGGATACACACTACCGGGAAATGCCTGGAGGACAGTATGGCTTCTTTGACTAGTGTCTTTTTTATGATATCTCTAGTTCTTAGGGCAAGGAAGAAAATGGTCAAACTTCATTAGGAAATTCTTGCAGTATGTTATTAATTAGATTGAAACTATCCTTTTCTCTGCAGGAAAAAAAGAAGGAAAAAGACCCAGTTTCATGCATTACTTAGCTGCCTTAAGATCAACTGCTTGGCTCCTTTACAGAGTTTCCAAGTCATTTCAGTGATATATTTTGCTTTTCAGAATATAATCCTTGGAAGGCGGCAGAAAAGGAAAGCGCTAAGCTATTGGTAGATCGCTGGAAGTGCTGCACAAGTGACCTAATTCTTTTGATGAGAGGTTCCAACCACTTACCAAATGCATCTGGCAGAAGGGGGATAAAATCATTCTCAGACAGTTCACCATCATGTAGAAATTATTCCTTTTATTTTATTTTTTTAAAATCCCCCCCATTGCTGGAGCTTCAGATAAGTTGCGGTCTTTAAACAACAAGGAAGCAAACTTGCGCAAGCTTAGGGTCTGACTTGAAATAGGTGAAGGAAATGTCTCTGGGGGTATCTTCTTAAGCTGAAAAGACAGAATGACGTTCTGCACACCTGCAAACCACATTCAGACTGAATGGGACACTTTTCTGGGCTTATGTACCAAAAATGTTCACCGAGGGAAGCCTGAAATATAGGAGGAAAAAGGAAAGGTTCATAGAGAGAACATCCTAGAATCTGACTATTTTGGTTATTAAGATTCGATTACAAATAATCTTTATCAATCCAATTATCTGAGAACTCCTATTAAGTATTTTCCCCCTCAAGTAACATGTATACAATTATATTGCAAAGATCCAGCTTAGTACTTTTAGTTTAGCCTAGAATCTACAGGGAGCCACTGAAAATGACAAAGTTTGGTCTTATGGTGTCTCTCAGATTCTGCTGCCATATTCTGAACAGCTATGTTTTCAAAACTCTATTCAAAGACAGCCCTACGTACTGTGCATTATAATAAATCAATCTGGATGCAGTACAGAAGAGAACAGAATAACAAAGTTGGAAGGGACCTTGTAGGTCATCTAGTCCAACCTCTTGCTCAAACAGGAGACCCTATACCATTTCTGACAAGTGGCTGTCCTGTCTCTTTTTGAAAATCTCCAGTAATGAAGCACTTACAACCTCTGAAGGCAAGCTGTTCCATTGGTTGATTGTTCTCAATGTCAGAAAATGTCTTCTTATTTCTAGGTTGAATCTCTCCTCAATCAGTTTCCATCCTTTGTTCCTTGTCTGGCCTTTGGGTGCTTTGAAAAATAGGTTGTCCCCCTGCTCTCTGTGACAGCCCCTCAAATATTGGAACACTGCTGTCATGTCACCCCTGGTCCTTCACTTCACTAGACTAGCCATGCCCAGTTCTTGCAACTTTTCTTGATATGTTTTAGCCTCCAGGCCACTAATCATTTTTGTAGCTCTTCTCTGCACTCTTTCTAGAGTCTTGACATCTTTTTTGTAGTGTGGTGACCAAAACTGGATGCAGTATTCTAGGTATGGCCTTACTAAGACTTTATAGAGCAGTACTAACATCTCATGTGATCTTGATTCAATCCCTCTGTTAATGCAATTCTAAATTGCATTAGCTTTTTTGGCTGCTCCTGCACACTGCTGGCTCATATTTAATTGATTGTTCACTAGGAGTCCAAGATTCCTCTCACAGTTACTGCTATTAAGCCAGGTTGGTATAATGGTGGCGTGTGGGAATGACCTTGGGAGACAGGAGAAAGAACTGCAGCCCGGACAACTTTTGTGTAAAAGATGCCTCATTTCACAGGAGAGGAGGGAAGAGATACTTTTAGTCTTGCAAGATTCTGTTAATTTAATCTTACAATAAAGATCATTAGTACTATTGTGCTTCTTCTTGCTTCTTCTCTGGACTACTTTGAAGGGCACAAATCAATTTTGCAAGACTGAAAGCATTTCTCTCCTTTCCTCCTCTTACTCTCTGGAGATCCAGGAACAGTTCCTTCTAAAATACTCCTCCTTCTGAGATCTCTTTTACATAAAGGTTGTCTAGTTTAAGCTATTACACCTGCCCCCCAAAGTCACTCTCAAATACCATTACAAGTTGCCAGTTTCTTAGGCCTCATCCTCATGACCCAGGAAATATATTGTTTTTAATATCAAGCCCTTATAATGTAGCTTGCTTCTTATTCTGACCACAGCTGAGAGGTTTAAAGTTGCCTTTAGCTGTTCCAGTTTTCAAATATTGTTTTTCCTTAACCCCTCAACACAATTTAGGATGCTTTAAGGATGATTCCTTGATCATGCAGTCAAGAATTGGAACTTGTTCACTTCCGACTGGTCATTTTATCCTGCTGTGCCATGCTCCCTCCCTTGTGCTGTCCTGCCTTCTGTGCCCATTATAGGCAGCACCTCCATAGTAAAGTCAGTACTTTACTCAGGGTTTACACAGGCTCTCCCCCTCCCCCGTGATCTGTTTAAAAATCACTAAACTCATTTTTATAAAAGCAGGACTAAAACTCTCTTGAACAAGTGTTAATCCTTTGCTGTACAGAACAAGTGTTAATTCTTTGCTGAGTGTATTCTTGTGCTGCTACTGCTGCAAAGGGTTTGTGTTTTCAGTTTTTTCTGTTTTTATTACTTGGGAGTAGGATGAGGTAGCATTGATGGTCCAAATCAACACTACTGATTCTTTAGCATCTCAGGAGCTCCTGATCACAAGGGATCAGGAAGGGGTAGATAGAAAGAAAAGAGTTTACTGGGTGTCCTTTATCTGACACATTGCCTGCTCTTGTTTATCAGATTGCTAGCCTGAGGTCCCTTTGTCTGCCTTTCTTCCCCAGCACACAGGCACAGAGCATGTGCTGTTTAAGTTTCCTCTGATCTGATGCAATTGAGTAGGTGCTGGGCTTCAACTTCCAACGGGGCACACAAACCCATTTTGTCTGCCCCACAAACTACTACTGAGTGCTGCCAACTCTGTTGCCAGCATGGCTATTCCTTTGCAGCACTAATCAAGGAAGAGGTCACTTGTCAGTTGCTCCTCCTCTGTGCTTGAGATCTTTTAGCAAGGGGTCTTCTGGATGTGGGTCTAATGTCTTTTGGAAGAGTACTAGACCCATATTCAGTCTAGCACAGGGGTAGGCAACCTTGGCTCTTTTATGACTCGTGGACTTCAACTCCCAGAATTCCTGAGCCAGCCATGCTGAGGGGAAAGAGAGAGGTTTCCATGATGAGTTATGTTGGCTCAGGAATTCTGGGAATTGAAGTCCATGAGTCATGAAAGAGCCAAGGTTGCCTACCCTTAGTCTAGCATGTGCCTCTGACCTGTTAGTCAAGCAATCTGACAAATGGCTAAACCAACTATTCCAGGCTTTTCCCTACACTTGCCCAATACTATCACATTAAGGACAGTGATTGATTATTGTTTTTATCACTGGCAGGTGAGAAAGACAACAAAACCAGAGGACCCCAACATTCACTTTCATAAATTGTCCACATTAAAACAGTAAAGACAGAACCATTTACTAGTCTTCATACTGAGGCAAAAAAGGGGGGGGGATTGGCAATGAAGAAAGCAAAGTTAATGATGGCAGACATTTCTGTGCCTTAAGGACTGGAGGACAGAACTTTTAACACAGCCATCTGGCTGTGCCCATAGTCTCTAAAAAGGGATGCAGCTGGGAAATATCACTTCTGGCCTTCGCAGTCACTTGGAGAGGGTCCCAGAAGTACTGCCAGATTGTGAGCTTGTTCTTTTTGAAACTGGCAATTTTATTTATGAAGCCTGGAAACCCTTTGCCATAAAGTATTGAAATAACAGGGAAGTTTTAAAGATTAAAACAGGAATATTAATGCTATGGGGACACTGTGTTAAGCGTAGTAAAAACTTTTCTCATGCTAAAAACGTGCAAGATGAATTTATATCTTACAAATGAGACGATTAGAATTAGACAGCATCAGTTGCACTATGGATCTTTTACACTGTTATAAGTTTCAGGCTAATACGTTATATGCTATTTTCCTGGACAAGGACCATTTCCTTCCACAAGAGAAAAATAATTTTTAAAAAGTTGCACTCTTTTAAATGTTACCCTAATATTTTCTGCCTTGAGGTGAATTATACTGGCTTATACAGTTTTATATGATGCAACACAATGTCCAGCTAGCATTATACTAGAAATGCAGTAAAATATTTATTTCAGGCTCTGCTGTGCTGCTTTCAGCACTTGTAAAACTATGTGGTTTTGCTTGCTTATTGAGCTTGGCAGTAGAGAAATATATTTCTGCTGTTAAAATGTTAACAGAGTGTTGAAAGAATCTATTGCTATTGTTTGCTTCTTTACATGGGGCAGTTCTGTGGCGATTTGTTTAGGCAGTGCATGGTGCAAAAATTATTGAGTTGTTGCCTTTATTATTTGCTATGGGTTTATTATTTGCTGTTATTATTATTTGCCAACCTTTGCTATGAAAAGGAAGGAAGGAGGGAGGGAGGGAGGGAGGGAGGGAGGAGAGAGAGAGAGAGAGAGAGAGAGAGAGAGAGAGAGAGAGAGAGAGAGAGAGAGAGAGAGAGAGAGAGAGGGAGAGCATTTTTATCCAAATTGTAAATTGGATGATAGAAAGCATTATTCAACATAATCTGTTACCCTATCTCTTTTAGTGTTCCTAAAAGGAGCAAGGGGCTTATCCCAAGTTTGAGTTGTTCCTATGGCAGATAATTTGAACTGTGTCAAAGTTTGTTCTTATATAGAACAATTAAGATAGTAGAAGGTTTTCTATTTTATGTACAGTAATATATACAATAGCTGATCCTGAGTTGACCCTTCATGTTATGTCTTTATATGACCCTGATAGATGAGGTGGGGTTGATCATGGAAATCCATTATTGGATGTACTGTTATCTTTCATCCTTACTACATTAAACAGAAATAAAAAGTCTCCCATTTGTTTTACTTTCACTTTTGTTCCATCAATGTATAGTAAATTACAACTGAAAGCATAGTCTTAAAATAGTGAAATTTGGGAAGCAACTAGCATTGCCATTCCATCCAAGAAAAGAACTAGAATACTTATGTGGACAAGTTATAAGGAACTGCACATTTTGTGGACATGCAAAATTCTGCAGAAATCAATAATGTCTTGACTCAAAAATACAACTTGTTAATACTGCATATGAGATTTGCGGACACAAATTCCCTTTTGTTTAAATAGAAGTGGCTTGTTGATGTTAGCAAATGTCATATGTATAATACAGCACATTTATTTCTACCAGTATTATAGACTCTGACAGCTTGTGATAAATTGAAATGTATTATTTATTTGTATTGATATCAGCCAGATGTAAGAAATTATGTTCCTTTGGTGCCTTGACCTGCTTAATCCATGTATCACTTATATAAATTCATGGTCTGCAAACAATTTTGGAATATATTGGAAAATAAAATAAAAATAATTTAGTATTATACGACTGAATAGAATTTGATGAAAAACAATCCAATGGTTAAGAGACCAAGATTTAAGTTGTATCTCCAATATGACTACTATATTAAAATCATAGTGAAATGCTGTTTGAGTAATAAAGCTTGGGGGAACTTGCTCAATACCTCTTCCAATATCTGAAACTGTAGAAGTAATCAGGCTTTTTTATTGTGATATTCTGTTGGAAGAGATTCCCTTGAGTGACCCTCTTGACCCATCATTGGACCTTTTGAACATATTTTCCAAGTTGATGTTTAAATATTATGTATAACTTAATGCTGTTTATCATTGCATCTTGATCACATCTTTTAAAATTCCCTTTGTTCTTTAAGCAGAAGAACAAATGTAACATATGCTCTAACGTATTTAAGATTAGAATTTTAGCGTTAGTTGGAACATATACTATATTTTTGTTTAGTTTGTAAAGTTTCTGTATGTTTTATTTCTTTTAAATTATTCCACTGGCATCTGACATCATGTAAAGTATACTTCATTTTGATTTGTGAAGTAGCTGTTACAAGGAAATCTGGCAAATTAGTTCTGCTGTAAGTAGTGCATCTCTTAATCATCATAGCACTGTGAGGAATTACCAGTTTAGTATTTCAAAGGAAATTATTTTCAAAATAAACAATAAGACATTGAAAAAAGGGTGTAGAGAGCTGTAGATGAACAAAAATATTTGTAATTTACCATATATACATGGAGAGCTAACAGATTTTTAGTAATGAGTTAGACTCCTGTTTGACTTAATTTAATCTGACAATTGTGTGTTGGCAGATAAAAACTATTAACAAATAGCTAAATATTTTCCAGCAAAACCTTATTTCCCCTCCTTGAATTTCATGTACTGTATGTCAATTTAATTACAGGAAACGTAATAAAATAACTTTGTTTTATGGGTCTGCACAGATTTAAGTATTTGATTTCATCAACATTTTGGCTGCCAACGACTCTATGATGGAAGCTTTTGCATCTCCCCCAAAATGTACTATGCCAAGGCATCCATCATGCATTCTCACCATTCTGAATTTGATTTTGGGTAAAAATAAGCTGGTTTATATTTGGTTTGATGTTATGTCTGTTGACTTCCTTTCTTATTGTGCTTAATATACATGATAAGGAAAACGTGTAATCAATAACCAATAACCATCCAAGAAGTTTCTTCAGCTCAACGACTCTCTAAAAGAATGGAAATGACCAGCTGTCTGCAAGGAATATAAATCCTTCCATTCCCCACCATCCAGTCAGAGCTGAAGAAGCTTCTTGGATGAGAAGCGAAACATCTTCAAAGAAAAATAAGAAAGTCCAGTTGCCTCATGAAAAAGCACCTTTGGGATAACCATGACTCCACAGACATTCTTATATAGGATACACTGTTCATCTCCCTCCCTTACAATTACTTTATTTTTTGTTACTAATATAAACATTTATTTATCTGTTTAAAAGATTTATTTAGCTGCATAGTTTGGATAACTGCAGCTTTGAGTCTTTAAAAGCCGAACAAAATATATTAATTACATGTAAGAAACAGTATGAAATCACAAGAAATGACATCTCTAAGCAATATACGGCTGGAATCAACCACAGACATATCAACTACCTTTCAATAGTTGGGCTCATCTATCATCCTGATTTGGTGCCTGGGGTTAAAACAGGTTTTTAATAGGGCTGGGTCAGGGGTAGGCAACCTTGGCTCTTTTATGACTCGTGGACTTCAACTCCCAGAATTCCTGGCTCAGGAATTCTGGGAGTTGAAGTCCACGAGTCATAAAAGAGCCAAGGTTGCCTACCCTTGGGCTGTGTCATTCAGTGGGTAGATATTGCCACAAAAAAGGCACACCTCCTAGGTCCCATGAAAATGCCTCAGAGGCCCCATCCTCTGAGAGCAGGGGGGGGGACAGGCCGAAACATTAGCAAACAAGCCAGTCCTGTGATGTATGGGACTTTACATGGCAACTACTTTTATATCTTCCCAGCTTTATTGCTTTGAACATGTGAACTCTCTACCCACTGCAAGAATCTTGAAATTTATACATTTCCCAATTTGAGGGCACTTACACAATGCTGACTTTTGAACGACTTTTGGCCACATTTATAGATTTAACTAATTTACAACCAATGGTTTAGCAACCACTGAAAGGTATAATCAACCCCGCCCCCCGCTCAAAAGGGATTTATGACCCGGATTCGAAGTTCTGACAGTTGGGCCCATTCCACAGTCACATGACTGAACTTTGGATTCCTGGCAACATGGTCAAATTTATGGCTATTTTCAGTGTCCTGTTATGTGCCCATACTTTACTTGGGTTTTGCTGAAAACTGGCACCTCTTTTGTTTATTGGTTCACTTAACAACCATAGTATTTGCTTAATCACCCTGGACTTACTTAATGGCCACAGCGTTTCACTGAATAACTGCCACAAAAGGTAGGCTCCACTATGGTCATATGTCAAAGATTATAGATGTTCTTTGAAACATACCTTGTTGATGATTTCTCTCCAGACTTGCATATAATGGCTTCTTTATTACATGGGTCACTTTTGCATCATTTGCAATGTGTCCTTTGTGTCTTTATATTCAAATGAAGGTCTACTTCATGTTGCACCACACTTGATGCATCTACATAGGTATTAATTCATGGATGACTGCAAATCACTTCTTGCATTCTCCAGAAAAATAGCTTTGTTATTCTATTTAGCAAACACTATACTATAAATAACCTTGTTTGGAAACTAACACTGTTTTGTCTTTATGATGTTGTAGCTGTTTTACATTCAGCATCTTAGCCACTGGGGGAAATGACTGCTGCAGAATTCACACCAAAATGAATGAGTTTACCCAATGTCCCCTCTACATAAGCAAATGTCAAGACTCTTGCCTACATTCATTTTCTGATGTGAGTCTTGGACAAGATGATTCAGCCACTCTCTGGGGTAATTAGCTCATCTCTGTTCATCAGCAGTACACAATCACTGATGACCTAGTCAGTCATGCACAGCTATTTTAGAAGACATTCCAACCATCTGGATTTATTTATTTATTGCACATGAAAAAAAATAATAAGAGGAAAAAATGGATCTCTGTTCCCTAAAATTATAAATTTCTCATGTCTACATATGTCTGCAAATGTAGACTTACATGTGCGTATTCAGGTCTTGTCACACCATTGAATTATTAATATTTAAGTCAGTTTATTTAATAATGGAGAACATATAAGAAATACAACATGAATATGCAGTCTGTATTTCTAAATAATTCTCCATTTGGGTCTCTTGGCAGTAACATTTTCAGATGTTTTTAATTAGTGGAAAATAAATATCATTTCCAATCTTGTAGTATCTTTTTTTTTTTTACAAATTCAGAAGTGTGCCGTACTCATTTTGTTTCCTGTTACTTCAAAGAACACATGCATATATAAAAACAAAATAACTTTTGTTGAAAAGGGAGCCACTGTGACTATTCATAGGAACCAACCTTGCATTTTGAGACCATATCCCCAGTAATTTCTTAAATCCATAAAATTATTCTTGAAGATTTGTGTATGTGTGCAATGGATTAAAAATAATGTGCTCCAATTGGTCTGTGTGCGCGTATGTTGTAGTAAAAACAAATTGGGGTCTAATTGTGGGTAATATACCAAAAGTTGGATGGCCTTGCCCAATCTAATCTCTTTCTAGCCCTTTGACGCTCCCCTTCATGGTTGCAGAGATATCACTAGACTTTCCACAGTACTCTGATCGTTGATCAAATTAAGTTTGTCATGTGAATAGGGAACTGCATTCAGTGGGGCATATTCCTAGAAAAGTATGCATTAATGTTAAAAATATAAATTTAACTTGCACTGGGAGGCTGACATAATACGAGAGGAAATCTCAGAGCACAACAGTCATTTATCTGAGATGTGGAAAAAGAATGTACCGAGCCAGGAAAATGTCAACTGTTTTTGTTCTTTTTATTCCTCTGCTCTTGCTTTTGGAAATATTTACTGGTCTTGCCATAAAAAGCATCAGCAGGTGACGTGAGGGAGACTTCATGAGATCAGATAATGCTATAAATACTTTACAGGGGATAAAGCACAGACTCACAAAAAACCATTGTAGATTTTTTAAAAAATGATTTGCTCCAAATGTTTGACTTCTTCCCAGAACAAAGAAAGCATAAATTTATATTATTGTAATTGAAATAAGAAAGGGGTTAACCATTTTGATAACAAATTGGAGGGGATTTCTAGTGTCTGCTGGGGCGTTCCATGGTGGAAGACAAACACCCAACCGTAAGTTTATAGGAGTTGGGAATCCTGGGCGTAAGCTTGATAGCTGACCTTCATTAAAGAAGCAGGCCATTAATTGGAGAAAACGTTTAACACATCAGAAAATGCCTTGTTTCCAAGCAAACTCTTCCTGCTTAAATCCAAAGAGATGTAGATCTTCAAAATCTACATCTGCATTACATTTTCCATATTTTTTTTGTTTTAGGTTCTTGTTTTCTATTTGCATTTAACGCTGTCTAATACTTTGCATGTAATGTTACAGTCTATGACACGATGAGTTTGAACACCGTTATGACAGATTGTTATAAGTACACAAGTATTTTATAGCATAAATAAAATGTGGACAGTGATATAACATGCACAGATACACAATAATATTCCTGACATTCTAATGAGCCGCACTGATTTTCTTACAAAACGCCCATCGTACATTTCACATGACAACCACAACATCAACAACCAATGTCGTTAAAGATTTAAAGGTTATGACTAGACTGTACATGTCAAGATGGTTGCAAGGCTACATTCATTTATTCAATAACACTTACTTGGAAGTGAATGCAGGAAAAGTTTAGCTAATGAGTTACAGCCTGGGATGCCCTTCTGGGTAACGTTTGATCAAGGAGAAGCTTCTCCTAATGGAAGGAGCCAAGACAATTCTTGCTGAATCTCTTCTACCCCCATGATAGGAGGATAGCCATGTTAGTCTATGGTAGCAAACATTGAGGATTTGTTAGCACCTTTTTTCGACCAACAAATTGCATTATAAAGTACACGCCTTTGTGGACTGCAGCCCACTTCATTAATTTAAGTCTCTCTATATACTCTTCTTTCTCTCTCGCTTTCTCTCTCTTTATTTTAAATGCTTCACTGATGAAGTCAGCTGCAGCTCATGAAATGTTATACCTTTAAAAAAAAAATCTTTGTTAGAAAAGGTGCTACCAAATGCCTTCTGATCTTCCTTTTCTATTCCTGTTTCCATACTATTCTGGCAAATTTCCAAGGCATGCAAAAAAGAAAGGGTATTAAAAAATATTGCTCCCCTCTGTCTATGGCAGTGGTTCTCAACCTTTTTAATGCCGCGACCCCCAACCGGTCGTAAGTGGAGGACTTCCCAACCGGTCGTAAGTCGAGGACTTCCCAACCGGTCGTAAGTCGAGGACTTCCCAACCAGTTGTAAGTTGAGGACCCCAACTGGTCGTAAGTCAAGGACTTTCCCTGCCCGGGAGCGCCACGCATGCGTGGTGCCGCCCCCTGCGTCGGCCGAGGCATAGCTGGCAAGGGGCAGCAATGGCACAGGGCGACCATTGGCTGGGCCACCAGCTGGCCCAGCCCAAGAGAGGTAAGGCACCCACTGGGCCCCACGCGCACCAGCAACCCTCCCTGCACCCACCGGCCTCCCACCTCCCACCCCTGGCCCTCTTTTACTTACATTTTTAGTAGTTGCTCAGCAGGGAGGGGTGGAAACTTCTAGACAGCTCACCTTCGCTGCAGACAACTTGCAGCACCTTTTGCAGACTGGGACTTTTGGCTGGCTCAGCAGAGCAGAGACAGCCTGGACAATTCCTATTGGCTTTTGAAAGCCAATAGAATTAGGCTCTATTCAAGAGAGTCTATTCTATTGGCTTTCAAAAGCCAATAGAATAAGAGGGAGTAGAACAGCTAAGGAAAAGGGGAAAAAATGGCGGACTGTGTTGTTTGGCGACCCCCGTGAAATGGTCGTTCGACCCCAAATGAGCTCACGACCCACAGGTTGAGAACCGCAGGTCTATGGGTACCCAAGGAAAGGTTCTTACAGACACAGGATCCAATCTGAACCAATCTGTCCACAGTTTCTCTGTTTTCTGGATAAATCTATTTCTTAAACCATGGATGTCCTGCCAGATAAGAATCTAAAAGATGTCACAACCTGGGGTTCCTCGTTTCAGAGCCCAAACTGCTCCTGAATAGACTTATCCCTCTTTCCCCAAATTTATGTTTGTTTAGTTTGATTTACATTATTAAATAATGTAAGCTTCTTCCTCTTTTCATACAGAATTTCTGCTTCATTCTCTCCTAGCCTTATTTTTTTTCTGACACTCTTTTAGCTGTCATCCATTTCCCAGTTGCCTGCAGACATCCTGTTTTTTTGCCATTATATCATTATATCACCAGCCCATTGGAAAGGAAAAAAAATTACTGTAAATCAATGAAAATAATGCATTTAGAAACCTGCAACATTCCAGGCATCTCCATATTTGCCCGCCCTCCTCCTGCTCCCTGACCTCCAGCCAAGAAGCAGAAACTTGCCTTCCTTTTTTGGCATCCAGCATAGAATCTGTTACATAGCATGAGTGATTCTAAGCAGGAAAAAAAATAATGTGATAAAGCAGAAATTATTGGGCAATCCTAATTTGAACTGGCCTCGCCTCTGATTATTTTAACTTTCTATTTTTGTTAAGTTGATCAGGATATAAAATCTAAAATAAAACAGTAGGAAAATGGGGGAGGAAAAAAGGAAAGGGGAAAGGGGGAAAAAAAGAAAGAAAAGCACTGACTTTCTTTCTAAGGCAAATAGAATAGGGTAATAGCATTATAGCCTCAACTTTTTACTTTTACATGATTAAAATATACCATTTGTGTAACAACAAACCTATCTAATCAGCAAAACCCCAAGTCAACATTTCTTCCACAGAAGTGTCACTTCTAATTTAACTACATTTTTCTTCTTTCTCCCTCCTTCTTGAACCAAATGCGGCTGTCAGAGAATTACAGCATCTTCCTATAAAGAGTAGTTACCATTCAAACAATATCAATGTTCACAAATAAGACAGGAGAAATGATAGTATTCTATGTAATTATAACCTGAGAGAAGAAAAGGGGAGTGGTATATGGGAATGGCCTTGGAAGACAGGAGGAAGAGCTGCCGTCTAGACACTTTTGTTAATGTAACTTTACAACAAACAAAGAGTTAATATTCATGGTTATGCTTCTTGTCTGGACTACCTTGAAGGGCTAACATGGGGCAACAAATAGGGTGAGGTTGAAGGGAGTCTTACAGAATGGGACCACCTAACTTACACATATTAACAAAGAATAACTACTACAGTTTAACTTTTCCTCGGTACTTCTTCAGCATAAAGAGATATAATGCTGATTAATCTGTATAGAATCCTTAAGAATTCAAGTGTAGTGGCACTGGAAAATCCACCAATGAAGACTATACCTGCCTAAGAGCCAAACTTGCACGTCTGTCCTGGGCAAGATCAAGTCAAGACTGGGATCTCTATGGTCCAGGAGGGGCGTGGCAACTTTGGCTGACTTGATCTGATTGGGCAAGAATACAGTCTAAACCCATTGGTGGATTCTCCATCTCCAGTGCTGGAAAATGGGACCAACTAACTTACACATATTAACAAAGAATAACTACTACAGTTAACTTTTCCTCAGTACTTCTTCAGCATAAAGAGATATAATGCTGATTAATCTGTATAGAATCCTTAAGAATTCAAGTGTAGTGGCATCAGTGCCTGGGGCTGGCAAACTGAACATCTGTCCTCTCTCAAACTTCAAACGTTAATCTAACTATGCAGAAAATAAGTTGCCTAGGCTTAATTTCTATATAAATAACCAGATGTCATACAGAGATAAAGAACAGGGATAGACGGAAGTAACCTCATCGCCTCAATTTTGATACCTAAGATCCAAAGTGGCAATAAAGTTAATATCAATCATAAACAAATACTGCATAGTATATATTAGGGGGTGGGCAATTATGGCAACTTTACGACCTGTGGATTTCAACTCCCAGAGTTGGTTGGCTCAGGAATTCTGGGAATTGAAGTTCACAAGTCTTAAAGTTGCCATAGTAGCCCAACCCCAGTACACATACAAAATACCGGTACTTAATCAGCTATTCAGCAGTTCCTTTTCTGGACCACTATGTGGCAGCATTATCAAAGAAAACCTCTGGTTACTTTTTTTTTTGCTAAACTTCAGTGATGGAGCTCTGGTTTAACAATTTATTCTAGATTGTATCACTGAATAGATAAGTCTAAAGTATGTGATAAAAGGTGAATTTTATTTTAGTGCATTGGGACATTAACTTTAAAACAACTTTAATATAAGATAAAGGGATAAATGCTCTAATTGTAAGCATTCTGCAAGTAAAATAAAAATGAAAAAAAGATAAATGCTATAGAAAAATCTTGTCCTATCCGTTGATAGTTTTGAATTTGATTTTATTAGAGAAATATGCTATCATTTCTAAATGATATTAAATTTCTATTAATTTAATAGGATTTATATTAATATTGAATTCCTATTAAAATTCATCAATCAGTTAATAAGATAATTAACTAAAAACAGATGCTTGGAGGTGACAATAAGTGGTTTGGTAGCTGCGTTTTGGAATTAATTATCATTCTTTGTATTGGATTAATGTTCTGGGAAGTTATTGTATGATTCTGACTTTAAGTAAGAACAATAGCTGGAACTGGTGTCCTTCATGGGAGTAAGTTTTATTATACTGTTGGCAATGTATTAAAGTTCTAGAATGATATTTTGACTAGGCACTATTTCAGAGGGTCTGAATAAAGTTCTCTTCATCTCATATATGAAAATAAAGATGGCCCGTCATTTTCTTTCCATACTAAATGTTCCCTTCAGTCCTCTCATACTAGAAAAGTTTATTCTTATTGATTGAGACCACGGTTTCCTGAAAAGGATCAAGGTAAATTCATCTTTACCATTTTTAAAAAATTTACTATTCAAAATATTTGATTTTGATGAACACATGAATATAGATCTATACACAATGACTACTTCTGATCTGAGGAAAAGCTGAGGCAAATGTTCAAATCTTTGAAATATGAAAAAAGGCTAAACTATATAGAACATAATGTTTTGAAAAGCTATAGTGTTGCAGTGGAATTTTTCCAAATCTAAAGTACTTCCTACTTCAGAAGCCAAGATATTCTTCAAGAAAAGGCAGAACAGTAAAAACAGAACCAATTTGCCCTGAGATCCTGAGGAACCAATCCTTGACTGAATTACATTTGTGTGGTGAAAACAACACAAGTTTCTGGAGCTTAGGAATTATGGTCCTATCAACCTCCAGAAAAAACAACAGCAACACCCAATTTAATAAAGTTAAAACAGTGTTAAGAACGGGACAGGAGAAAGAAGACTGCTGTGTCAGGAAGAGAAATTTGTGATCCAATTTCTTTGGTTGGTTGTGGGGAGGTGTCACATGCCTGTGGTACATATTTTCAGCTTCATCCAAATTGCTTTAGCAGAATTATCCTGGTATACTCATTTACTTTAAGGCACATTACTTGGTTAAGATGAAGTCTGAAGGATTCTTTGGAACAATGAATATAAATGTGCAAAAAATTGCAATTTATTACAAGTATATTTATACTAAGAATGATTCAACAGTCGTTTGGTCTCATAAATATGGCAATTAGGTAGGATCTTGTAACAGAATTATATGAAGAGGAGCATAGGGAGGAATTTAACTTCTATCTCCCCACCCCAAATTAATTAGTTTATTTACTGTATACAGAATTTGAAGCTGCTATACCTTCCTGCTCTTTTTAAGTTCCCTGGAAAATTTGGCTACACTTATTAGTGTAACTGAAATAAAACAAATGGTGTTCTTTCTCATTTAGCTTTCTGATTCCCACTTCTTTTATTTTGCGTAGCTCATTTGCAGATGATAGAGAAAGAGATACTGATTTTTTTTCTCATTGTATCCTAATATGCCATTAAAACAAACAAATACTACTTGGACCATATCTTGGCATATCATGATTAGTTATATGATCATTCATCACTGATGTCAGGTGTAAATGCAACTGTATTTCTCAGTCTTACTTTTCTAAATATAATCTCTCTTAATTTTCCTTGGACCAATACTGAAATGGGAGGTCAGCCATAACAGTCTTGTTGGTCTACAGAGTAGCTACTTTAGCCAATGATATAATAGTCATAATAAAGCAGTTGGTCAAAAGGAAGAAAGCCAAAGCTAATAACATATTTTTACACAAGATTAATCCAGAAGATTAGTTTCAAAATATGAGTTTCTCAGTGTTTTCTTAAGGATTTTTTAGTCTTTCAGAAGAAACCTAAGTGCAGAAAATTCATACTGTTTACACAACCAGCTTGCTTCCTCCTCTTCCTAGATGTTCAATTTCAGATCAGCATCAAAAATGAAAGGATTGTATCCAGACATGAAGCAGTACTCTTAACAGACAGATATAAGGAGAATGTAAAAAGAGATGCTGTTGGAGAAGAATTAAGAAGAGCCTTAGTGGATCAGAATAGTTGGTTCAGCATTTTCATATAGCTGCCCAGGTATATACTGGTAGACCAATAGAAGAATATAAGGAAAGAGCAGTGATATCTTCTCAATGCTAGCTTAAAGAAGTATATTACAAATACACACAACATTGTGGAAAATAACCATTGTAGAATTATTCACCATGAATTTGACTATTACATATATAATATATTCTGATATCTACAGCCACTTCTTGCAGTAGTAAAGAGCGCTCTCTTGTTAATCAAATTTTACAGGAATATGCAGCATTTATAAACAAAGCCCCATACAAACTTGGCATGGTGAGTAACTTACAAGCACACTGAAAATGTGGAAAGAAGAGTCCTTTATCCTCAGCAGAGATGTCTTTCTACATTGAATCATAATATGAATAAAAAAAGATTTATTTCCCTGAACTAGGTTTCATACCTAAAAACATAGTATAAAACAGATGAAAAGGTATCCAACTTTGCAATACATATTTTCAGAAAAGTTTACATACTTCTGTAATTCTTCGATGGTGGCCGTGTCTATCAATTTATTTCACTAATCCTAAAATATTTTTCTATTTATTGGTAAGATTTTTGTTAACCAGTATTTTTTAATATAAATTAAACTCATACTAGATTTAAAAAACTCGAACACAAGTCAAGAATCTTGGGGAACAAAAGATGCCCATCTCTGTATGCAACTGACAGACAGTTTTTAAACAGATATTATGGTGGTTATCTTCACTACTGAGCACTAGGAGACACTATACAACCAGTTTAGTTCTTGTTAGTCTTTATACATTGTCCCTTCAACTCTGCACCAGGATTTGAACTCACACATAAGATATGGGGGCTACCTAGGCCTGTTGAATTCCAACAAGTAGTAAACCAGTTATGTAATGCTTCCTAATAGTCAGCAGTGAAGATTACCACTACTGTATAATGCAAAATTACATAAACCATCCCCAAGGGGGAGATCTTGAGACTTCTGGTTTAAGGCAAATTAACATTTATAGGGGTCTAGTCTGAGAGCACAAACAAATAAGAAAGGAAGCTGTACCCTTCATAGTATCTAAAGCAGGGGTCTTCAAACTTGGCCCTTTTATGACTTGTGGACTTCAACTCCCAGAATTCCACAGCCAGCGTGCCTGGCTTAAGAATTCTGGGAGTTGAAGTCCACAAGTCATAAAAGGGCCAAGTTTGAAGACCCCTGATCTAAAAGATATTTTTAAATTGAGGTACATATTATCGATTAAATGTACCTGCAGTCTTGCACTGTTACTTGATTTTTTTGGCCTGCCTTTATATGTTGTAATTCTTGCAGACTCAGTGGAATTTGTTCTAGAAGTTTTAGTAAAGAAAATGGTAGAAAAACCTAATCCTAGTTTAGATAATTATATTCACAAAAATGGGGAATAAAACATTTGAATAGGTTAATAAATATTTTGTGAGTCCCTAGGGCTCTCTGAGCTTGGTTGTTTGCTTGCAATATTTCATTACCCAAAATGGTAACAGCATCAGTGAGAGTGAGTGTGGAGGTTTTATACAGTAGCTTGCCCTGCCAGTGTTGGTTGGATTATGGTTTTTTTCCTTGACAGTTCTTTGATTGGGGTATTGTTTTCTGCCTGATTGTTTGGCTGATGTTAATCCCTGTTTATCTGGATGTTAGCTGATGGAAAGGTTGTATTCTGGTCTTTTTTCTCCTTAACTTCTTTATTGTATCTTTTGAATGGTGTATAAATCTGGTTTATCTGTGTGTAATTTACACAGTCAAGTAAACAATCAATATGGAAACAATTACTTTTACAGAAGAAAAAAATGGAATAGTTAACAAGGTCAGTGCAATCAATATATACAATATACTGAAATGCCATTGGATTTAAATATTCCCATATAAAGATTTATTTATTTATTTATTTTATTTATTTATTCGATTTCTATGCCGCCCTATTCCGGAGAAGAATAGAAGATAGAAAAACAGAGAAAAGAAAACACTGTTTACTGGATGTGAAGAAAAGTTATGAAACTAAAGGAATAATAAAAGGGCCATAGTTAATAATAAGTAAAATTGGATAAATTTAGAAAAGAAAGACATATGAAGAAGTTAAATTCAAAATAAGGAGCAACATAAAGGGTTTTATTTCCAGCTTGTTCAGAGGAAACCTTAAATAGCAGCTATATACCAAAACTTTCTAGAATTTCAAACTGATTGAAATGCTTGGTAAATCTAAATGCCACAAACCTAACAAATAGATTTCAGATTGCCTCAGAACAAGAACATATTTTTTTAAGAAATCATATCTGGCAACAGTAAGGGAGAGAAGAAAACAGATTTAATCTGTTTTATTTAAGACCATTTAGTAAAATTAGATTTGAAAGTAGTCAATACTTACAATTAGATTAGGTTATTAAATAGCAATATCTTTGGGATGAGCTCATTATAAAACTATTGATTTCAACACCAGATGCTCAACAAATGTAGAATCCTTTATACCAGGCATAAAATAATGCTGAATAAGATAATAGTGACTGATTATAGAAAGAATAATCTATGAAAGACTAACTTTACTGCTTATTCTAGAAAGACTTTAAAAGGTTTAATTAATTAAAAGCTTAAGCTAAGGCCAGACAAGATCAAGGAAAGGAAATGATTATTAGTAAATAGGACAACGGGGGCTGCTTGATTGCTTGATTCCACCTAAGAAAAGTTAGAACTAAGAGAAGATTGCTGAGAATGCCCAGTGCTTTTGTGTTATCATGATCTTGAATGGCCTGGATAAAGATGATTTTGTTTTCTTTTGTTTAATCTATTGTTTATTTGGGATGAACACAAGATTAAACAAAGGAAATTCTATTGTGTGATTGGGAACATATTCATGAAACACTGGAACTTGACTGAGTGAAGGATAGCTATCATTATAGGAGGCTCTCCAGGTATAACAGAGTTAGGGGTATTCTTAAAGATGCCTTTACTTCCCCAAGGTCCATTGTGGAACACACTGGAGAGAATTTTCTCTGCTATTCCCAAGCTGTGGAATCAGCTTCCCTAAAAGTTCTGCTCAGCCCACATGCTTTCTGCTTTCAGGGAAGGAGCCAAAAACCTTCAAATTTAACTCAGCATCATTGTCATCATGTAGACCTGTGTCTATGCTTCCCCATTTCTCAGCAACTCTTTTTCATTGTTAATCCAGATGAGCAAAGTGATGGAAGGCATACATCAGGAGTCTTCAAACTTGGCCCTTTTATGACTTGTGGACTTCAACTCCCAGAATTCCTCAGCTAGGCATGCTGGCCGAGGAATTCTGGGAGTTGAAGTCCACAAGTCATAAAAGGGCCAAGTTTGAAGACCCCTGGCATACATAAACCATTTTGGGGCATATAAGTAGCATTGAAAACACATTTGATGTTTGCACAAATGCTAGAAAGATTTAGGTGAGTTATAGGTGCTACCTACAGCACAGTTAGATACCTGTCCCAAGTGCAAGATTATTTGGCGTTGGGGAGCAAAAGCAATATATTTGTACCCTTAAACACCTTAAACTGATCAGTTGCAAGGGAGGATGCTCATCTATTGACAGTGTTGATGTAAGATTCATTTGCAAGCCTAATTTTGATTTTCACCTTATTTCCCCCGCCCCCAATGAGCTACAATTTTCAAAGGGGAAATGAAGAACAATGATCACAAGGCTTTGCTTGCAAACTGTTTAAGAAAATGCTAACAGCTGTTTAGGCTATTAAAATCTTATATTTAAAATGCAGACATTCTTGTTGTTTTTTTTCATTTGAGATCATTGGTTAAGCCAAATGGGTATAGCTTTTGCCTAACAAAAGAGCATTCATAAAGAAAAATACAGATTGTGTCTCCAGATATATGTATTTTTGCAAATTCTGGATAAAATAGAATGGAAAAGAACAAAATCCACTGGGATGAAAAATCAGCAAAACTTTAACCAACTATACTAACAAGGAAGTGGTCAGGAGTATAAGTTCAGTCTTATTTAATTTTCTCAGCCTTATAGCCCTGCCCTATGTTTGGAGCATCCCCCCCCACATATTCTTTCTTTCATTCCTCCCAGTGGGACAGAGAAACAAGACAAAACTGAATTTATTTCCAAAATTCAGTAGACTCGGCACAGTGGCTTTATACTTTGAAACATCTCCATACTACTAAAACTGTGGTCATTTAAGGACTACAAAGAACTAGCTTTCTTTATAGTTAGGATGATGACAGAATAAAATGTTCAGCAAAATAACATTCATCTATTTTGTCTGCTCAGCTAGTTTTAAAAGCAATGGTCAGAATCCACAATTCTACATGCGCACTATTTACACGAAAATAAGCTGAGTGATGTTTCTGAAGAATTGAAATTGAAATTGATGACAAAATGCCTGGTTTTACCACTGCCTCTTGAGCCTCAAAGAAAATGAATATCAGACTTGGGTTCACATTTTGCTTTGGTGCAAAATAAAAGTTACGTTGTTCCCTCTGAATAAACATGGGAAAAGGGAGGTTTTTCCCAATACAGAAATTCATTTAGTCTTTTGGGTTTAGATCAGTTATTTGGAAAGAATGAATCTTTATGTTGTCTTAGAGTTTTTGTACATTTCTCCTTCTGACCACATTGCAACTCAACTAAAAAAACGGGCCTAGATAAGGTGGGATCTTGTTTCTCACTTGTCTATCTTGAATGGAGTTGCTTGGAGAAAGAGGAAACACATTCTTTGTTTTGAGATATTTTATAGAGTACCTGGACCATTTTATAGAGTACCTGGACTCTTCTACAATTCATCAGAACACAGTTTTACAATTCAATACATCTCTCTGTTGTTTTTTGATTGCAACCTCCTAGTATAACACATAATGTTACCAAATTTGGTACATGCAAAATGTACCTGCTGTTGTATGCCATCTAGAGCTAATCAGTTTCAACACATGTCTGGCTATTGAACTGCTGAATCTAATTTCCAATTACTTGGTTTTGTAGCTTTAAAGTTTTATATGGTTCTATAGTGTTAGTAGGGAGAAGAGTGTTATCCTTGTCAATTTCTTGCCATTCAAGCTCAGAATATTATATATATATATATATATTCAAAATTTTGTGGCTGACAAAGAGTTAGTGGGAGACTAGCCACAAAATTTTGAATTTATAGTATTCATATTATGTGATGTCTGCCTGCAAAAACATGCTCGTAGATTGGAGCGAAATGCAGAACAGACTGATTTATATTTGGTAGACTGGGTGCTCCACCCAACAGATAAGATATATATACTGTATATATACAGTGCTTTTTTTTGTTAAAAGAAAAAAGGTGCCGGTACTCACCCACGTCATACAACCCGCCTTGCCTTACAAGGTTCCATCCAATATATATATATATATATGTGTGTGTGTGTATGTATACACACCCACCCACACACACACCCACAAAGATAAGCACCTACAGATTGGCATTTAGTTGGGTAACCTCTGAAAATCTTGGACTTAGATAAATGTATATAAATGTTAAGGACATAGATCGATTGATGCTTGAAACTGGGAGATCTGCAGTAGAAATTACCTTCAATATCTTATTGTTTTAGATACCCTGGGAGTTTAATAGCAACTTGTTAGTAAGCAGTCATTTGTGTATTGTAGTTCAAAATATGTAGCTTTCACATTAGTGTTTTTTAAGTGAAACCAGTTTTTCAGTAATTTATGATCATGGCAACAACTTAACTACTAAAGTTGAATCTAAAAATAATCCACCCCAACTGCAACTAAATTAAAGTTTAATATATTGTCTTGCTATCTATATACTGTCCGTATGTCAAGCTTGTCTTGCTATTATAGATACAGTAAGTCCAAGACACCTGTTAATTATCAGTTTGAATAGCAGAGAATAAGCTAATGTTAGAGTGGTAGTGACTCAAGATAATACTGAGGTAATTGGCAACTGGATCTCCAGCTCTTGATGTGTAAACTTTGTGTTATACACCCCAATCCTTGCAGCAAAGGATAGGGATAAACAGCAGAACCTAATATTTATGACAATGGACAACTTAGAATGGCACCTAGTGTTTCCTCAAAGCAAAATACATGAACAGCTGAGGGGCAATGTGTCCTCTCAGTTCAAACTTTAGAAATACAAAATTCAAGTGGTTGTAATCTGATGAACACGCAAATATTATGGATAGCATCTATTGTAGAATCTATAGAATTGCTAATGCTGGTTTTAAACCCTAGAGCAGACATGTCAAACTTGCGACGTTATGTGACGTTGCGCAATGTATTGGTACGGTTTTGCCATTGCCGGCAATGGGATGGGTGTGGCTTCCATGTGACGCATCCGGCCCGTGGGCCGGCAGTTTGACACCCCTGCCCTAGAGGGAGAACACTATATTAAACAGTAAATATATCTATCATGACATACTACTCTGAACATTTTCAGGAGTGGAATAGCTGCTCTGGGAGTCATTTAAGATTCAAACCAATAGCGAAAGTTTCTGGTGGTAGTATTGATATATGAGATAGATAGATAGATAGATAGATAGATAGATAGATAGATAGATAGATAGATAGATAGATAGATAGATAGATAGATAGATAGATAGATAGATAGATATAGATGGATGGATGGATGGATGGATAGATAAATAGATAGATAGATAGATAGATAGATAGATAGATAGATAGATAGATAGATAGATAGATAGATAGATAGATAGATAGAGTGGGGGAATTCAGCCAGTTCACACCAGTTGGGCAGAACCAGTAGCTAATTTTTTGTTGCCCAGACCCAGAATGAATTTCCGGAAGTGGCATCCACACAGAGAACTGGTTGTTCACATATCTGAATCCCACCACTGGATAGATAGATAGATAGATAGATAGATAGATAGATAGATAGATAGATAGATAGATAGATAGATAGATAGATAGATACAGATAGATAGATATAGGTATCAATATCAATGTAGATTAGATATAGATATCTTCGGTTGATGGGCAGAATTGTGTTCACTGATTCTAAATAACCAAGGAATGGAGATGTAATTAAGAGTGATAAAGAGATTAAGAATAAATAACACTAGCTTACAAGAGCTAAAGATGGACAAGAGAAGGAACTTCCTTTCTAGTATTGCATTCTTTAATGATATCTCATTAATTAATCATTCTTTTACACCCTATACTTGACTATGACAAATAAATAAACAGTGGATATTAGATGACAACTTAATAGCCAGAGCTTCAGGTTTTAATTTTCTTGGCATTCTTTTTTTTTAAATCAGATCCTGGCAATGGCATAGAATGGTCCATAAATTCACATCAAGAAAGGCTTGTAAATTGTTTAACAGTGGGAGTGATCATGTATCCAAAATATTTTGCAATCAATTGTCATAAAAACTTCTGTCTTTATAGGACAGAAGTATGGAGCTTGAACAGTCCCAAATAAATGTACTGGATATATTTTATCTCTTCTATCTTGCTCACCAATTTTTCACAGGTGGTAAAATGTTTTATTTCTGTTATAAAAAAAATAATGGTTATGCCCAACCTTCATCAGACCAACTTAGAGCAGCTTGGCAAGTGTTGCTGGGCTCATATTGTAGAAAATAAAATCTTGTACAAGATAAGTTGATAAAATTTTAAATCCACTATTCCAGATTAGTTATACAAGGTTAATTACAATCAAGATATGTGAGAGCTATCCAACTGACCAAGTTTTCCGAGAAGAAATAAATTGTTTCAATTTGGTTGTACTCCGTTTCTTTCCAGGACTCCTCTTGCTTTGAAGCAGAGTTTTTACACAGTTGTCTTCAGATTGGCTCCATCACCTATAGTTGAAAATATGTAAATATTTAAATCCATCAGCAAGTTTATATTTGTACAATTCCAGAGAAGAAGGGCATTGTCCCTTAGCTTATGTTCTTGTTCAAGGGAAATTAGCTCATCCAATGAGATAATCTGGTTTGTTATCAGATAATAATATTTATATTATCAGAAATATTGCTTTCTTTACTGACACCACCAAGACTATACTAAACTGCCTCAAATATTATTGTAAATTGTAAGACAGATTAATTAAGATAGATAGCACAGTACTTTGTCTGTAAACTCTTTGAACCATTATCTAATTTTATTTTATTTTTTCTGTTATAAAAACATAGGGTTGTTAATCATGCAAATATGAAGAAAGTGTGTTGTTAGAGTAGTGTAAATCATTGTAAAATCTAAGAAGAATGTAAGTGATTTCATTTGTTTGTGGGGACCTTGGTAGACTCTGAGCTTGGTTGTTTTGTTGCAGATGTTTCTTTACCAAACTAGGTAACATAATCAGAACTGGAAGAAAGTGGGGTTTGCGCTCATTTTATATACCAGGGGTATCAAACTGCCGGCCCATGGACTGGTTGCAACATATGGATGCCGTGCCCACCCCAGCTCCGGCAATGAGAAAAAAGTCATGATATGTTGTGACACGTCACGTGATGCTGTGAGTTTGATACCCATGTTATATACTAATGGTTTGCTCTGTCAGTATTGCTAGGAATGATCTTGGAAGTTACTTGATTAGGCTATTGTTTACTGTTAGCTAAGTTGGTGGTTCCTTGACGGTGATATTGTTTATTTCTTGATTGCTGATTTAGTGCTAATCTTGTGTTAAACTAAGTTGGTGTTAAACTAAGTTCATCTGGTTGTTGATTACTGGTGAGGAGATTGGTTTTGGTCTTTTATTTCCCTTTTGGCTTTCTGATTGTCTCTTTTGAGTGATATGTAGATGTTGTTTATCTCCATGTGCCTGTTGATGGAAGTGTCTTTGGATAATGCTGGCTCCTTAAGCTAAGAAAGAGAGATGAGCACCACCCCTAGAGTTGGACATAACTGGACAGGAGAAACCTTTACTTTTACCTTATAGTGATTCTTATAGGTTAAACGGATACTTTCCCTTCTTTCTGTGCACACATGGAATTTACAGGCTTTTGCCGTAGCCATGTGGATGAAAAAGATGTTTTAAGCATCTCTATTACTAAAACATTCTTCCCACATTTCTAATACTCGGGCACTAAATAGACCTATTTGTACCTTCTATGGAAAATCAGTAGCACTTCACAATTAAGGACTCATTTGTTTGGACCATTGTCCACAGAAATTTTCTGAGCTTATTACTTCAGCATGGAAGCATAGAAATTGTTGATATGATGGCTTACGCCCTAGGATCGTGTACAGAGCGTAGGTGGGAAAAGGAAACTGCCATGAGGAATGTGAGGAATCAGTCTTGAAACAAAAGACGATGGAGTTTTGGAGGCAACAGGAAATGAGGGAGGTGACAAGATAAGAGGAAGAAAAGTGATAGGTGAAGGAAAGTTGTGCCTCAGTTTGAAACTACTGGCTACAAGTGTAACTTTGCTATTGGCTGTTTGTGTATTCGATGCCTTGTGTAACCACCCACTGTGAAAGGTAATAAAAGGGGGAGGCAGCCTTTTGTCTTGGTCGCTTCACCCCAATGGAATCTGCATGCCCGCATGTGTTTCTGCATTAGGCTATCGTGATCGACCCACCACGGGTTGAGGCACAGTGCCGTGCCTCAAGAAATAACACTTCAAGTAAGACCTTTTTAAAAAACTATAATGCTAATTATACAAGTACATCTTTGACCCTGGTAATTTAAGACGTGGGTTCTTCAACTCCCAGAATTCTCTAGCCAGCATGATCTAGATGTCTTAATCTGCAAGTCTTATATCACTGATATTAGTCTTGCTGGCTAAGACCAAGTACTCACATGAAGGTAGGTACAAAAAATGTGTAGAAGATGTTTCTGTCATGGTTATGACTAATGTTTCCAACATTATTTATGATCTTGTTGATTTTTTATATTTTATAGGTGGAATCTCTTAAGCAGCGTTGTCATTATTTTGGAAGCTAAGGAAATATCTACCAGTGATTCATTGCTCTAAAATAAACCCACCAGTAATTGCTCTGTCCTAACCATCCAAGCAGTTTAATACAATTATGACTTCATAGAAAAGGGAAAGCCAAAAGTCATAGACCAACACTGTTTTGAAATAATGAACAAATACTTGGGAACTTGATAAATATTAACTTCATATTATCTTTTATCCAAATATAGGATTAGTTTGATAAAAAGATGAATTAGGAAAACAGCTACTGTTTATAATAGTCTGCTTGTTTATTTCCCAGGCAGAGAACAAATCAGCTGTAAATCATGGTTATTTAATTCAGACTGGTTGTCATAGTTCCATCAAATTAGATCTAGACTCTGGAATGTGAAGATGTAACATTTTCCATGAATTTGGTAGGCAGATGAAAACACACTGTGCTCCTATCAGCCTAAATCAAAGACAGTGACACTAAACAGCCATTTCTGAAAAAACAGGACTTCTTAACATGCACTCATATATGATCAGAAGCCTCTATCCATAACTGCTAAATCTGTACGGAAGGGATGCTGCTGAAAAAGAAGCCATCTGTAGATCACACAAGGAAACATCTCTACCATGTTCTGCCTGTGATTTTCTAAGAATTAACAATTATTGTCTAGGACGCTGCGAATCTGTCAAAAGTGATGCTTCTAAATACACAGAGGCATAAAAAGTACCTCTTTTCAGATTGTTAAGCCAACCACAACTTTTTCCAGGCTCACACAGCTGCTTCGGAAGCTGCTCCCGGCTGTCTCCAGCTTGCCTCAAGCCAAACAGAGATGGCTGAGTTCCTGGAAAAAGATGTGGTCAGTTTAAACATTCAGAAAGAGAGGTCTCACAAAGCATCCTTAGGAAGGCTTTGGACTGCTGTTCTGCAATTTATCCTGGGTGCTGAGGAGTTCTAGCAGCTAGCCCTTTTGCTAAGATGTTTTGACTAATTTTTCCAACATTATTTATAATGTGTTGATTTTTAAAAATATTTTATAGGTGATGTATCAGTGAAATATCTTAAACAGTGTTGTTTTAGGCAAAAGATGGAAATATTAGTACATTCTGTATGAGTAACACACTGTGGAAGGATGCATACAGTTAAAGATTAAGCTTTTTCTGGGCAATTTATTGGTCAAGGGCACAATTTTTTCTTTGGCTTATTTATTTCACCCTGATTAACAAAAGACACTGCACTACATTCCACCAATTGGGGTTGATTTTAGCTTTGGTCTCAGCTAGCTGCACATCTTGCCTGTGGTATACTGTGAATTCAACAGCAAGTTTATATGTTGCAAATGTATACTATGGAAAGAGCCAAAGGATAAGTATGCTGGGAGCTGTTCTTTTAAATTCCTAGTTTATTCAGAAATCTATACCTCTTTGACTATGTCTACTGCATCTCTACATTATATTTAGAAATGAAGTTTATATGATCTGCATTGGGAACCAGTTCTGGGTTTAGTCTAAAGCAGCGGTTCTCAACCTGTGGGTCGCGACCCCTTTGGGGGTCGAATGACCCTTTCACAGGGGTCGACTAGGACCATCAGAAAACACACATTTCTGATGGTCTTAGGAACCGAGACTCCGTTCCGCATGGCCTCCTCCACCATTTGCAGAGAGAGAGAGAGAGAAAGGCACTTTCGCTTCCCTTCTCTTTCTCTCTCTCAGGCGGACTTACCTCCTGCAGGGCTCCTGATTGGCCCTGTGCCTGGGTGCCCCACCCTCTGGGAGAAGCGCGGCCAGGGCCTCATGGCTTGGAGCCGCCCGGGGAAGCCCCGGGATCCCTGCTGGGAGCGGCCCGCTGGAGGCTCCGCTGAGCGGGCCAGCCCTCCGGAAAGCCGCGGCCCAAGGGAGACCAGCCCCTGTGATCCCCAGCCAACCTGACCATTGGACCTGCTGGCCGGGAAGGTGCGCCGGAATCCAGGTTGCTGGGAAGGAAGAAGGAGATTCAGCAAAGGTAGGAGAGGAGAGCAGCCTCCTGGAGCCTGGCGCTGGCGGCGGCTTCCTTGCCCTCCCCTTCCTCCTCCCCTTCTTCCTCTTGCTGCCCCCAAAGCGGCAGAGGGGTACCTGGGGGGGAACAGCCGGGCTGGCAGAGGGGCTGGTAGGGGCCATGTAGCACCAGCTCCCACCGCGGCTCCATTGGATGGGTGAAGGGTGAAGCTGGGCAGTGCAGAGTCCCGGCTAGGGCGACTACTTCCTCGCCCTCCTCCTCTCCTTTCTCCTGCTGCCCTCCCAGGCGGCTTGGGCGGGCGCTGCCTCCACTGCAGCTCCATTGATGGGCGGAGGGTGAGGCCAGGTAGCGTGGAGTCCCAGCGGGGGCGGCGGCCAGGCCAGGGATGGTAGGGACCCTAACAATGCTGCCCTGTTGCTGCCACCGGACCCGCTGCCTCCCGTCCTGCTTCCCCTCCCTGCCCATTCATCTGAGGATGTGGTGGCCAGGCCGGGGGCGGCGGCGGCGAGGAACCCCAATGATGCTGCCATGCTGCCACTGCTGCCACTGGAGCCGCTGCCTCCCATCCTGCTCCCCCTGCCTGCCCCTTTGGCTGAGGATGCAGTGGGGTGGTGGCCGGGCCGGCGGTGATGAAGCCCAACGATGCTGCCGTGCTACCGCCACCACTGCCAGAACTACTGCCTCCCATCCTGCTCCCCTTCCCTGCCTGTTCGGCTGAGGATGTGCAGAGGCCGGGGCGGTGGGGACCTCTGACGATACTGCCATAAGAGAGAGAAAGAGAGAGAGGAAAGAGAGAGAAACAGAGGAAAAGAAAAAGGAAAGAGAAAGAGGGAGGAGAAAGAGAAACAGGAGAGAGGAAAGAGAGAAAGAAAGAGGGAGGAAACAGAGAAAGAGAAAAGAGAGAAAGAGAGAGGAAAGAGACTGCCTTCCCAGTCGCCGAGAAAGGGGAAAAAAAGCTGTGAGCGAGTTCCCCTTTCTGCCTCATTGCTGAAAGCTTTTTTTTTAAACGACTGCTCGTTCAGAACTCCTCGGGGCTTGTTTGCATGAGCTTGTGGCAGATCAGTAAATAAAGGGGTGGGGGAGCCAAACCGTCCAAGGTGTTTGCACCCTGAACGTGTGGACACTGCTTTCATGACTTGCCACCACCATCCCCTCTCTTCCCGCCCTGCTCGGGCAACGCGCTGCTGCTGCTGTTGCTGGCTGAGCTGAGCTGCGGCGCCGAGCCAATCCCCACACCTCCTGGTTGCCCAGCTGTACTCTGCCCCCAGCAGCCCTAAAAAGCACTGTGGGAGAGTGGGGAATGCTGGGAGTTGCAGTTCATCATCTGGAAAAAAATCCTTCCTTCCTTCCTTCCTTCCTTCCTTCCTTCCTTCCTTCCTTCCTTCCTTCCTTCCTTCCTTCCTTCCTTCCTTCCTTCTCCAAAGTGGGAGGTGAAGGGGGCAGGTGGGTGGCAGGGGGTCGGCCAGAAGGGAACCGAGTCTGATAAGGGTGAAAGTTGAGTGAGGTTTCCCCCCTCACCCCTCTCTCTGCCTCCCTTTGTGCAGCGGCGTCTCTGGCTGCTGCCTTCCCAGTCGCTGAGAAAGGGGAAAAAAAGCCGTAAGCGAGTTCCCCTTTCTGCCTCATTGCTGGAAGCTTTTTTTTAAACGACCGCTCGTTCAGAACTCCTCGGGGCTTGTTTGCACGAGCTTGTGGCAGATCAGTAAATTAAATAATTTTTTTTTATTAAAATTTTTTATAAAAAAACTTTTAACAATAAAACATAGTAACCTATTAACTCAACTGAAAACAAACAAATTACATAATAAAAATAAACAATACAAAGAACTGCTCGGAACCCCCCTCCAGAACACCCTCCACCAGCCCACTCCTCTTGTATTTTCGCTCCTCCTCCTCGCCATCCAAAACACTAGCTACAATTCTACCGAGCATCCTACAAAAATTATCTAATCCCTAAACCCCCAACTACAGTTGAGAAACATAAGCTAACGTATATTATCTCCCTCCCCCCCGACTTCCCAGAATGAATACAGGGTAAAAACACAAGAAACCTCACTAAACTACTATATTAAACTATTTAACTATATATCAAATCTAATTCTTTCAACTGATATTTCTTTTGCATATAATCAATCCATTTCTTCCAGTCCATCAAAAACGTTTCATTTGAGTGGTTCTTCAGGTATGCCGAAATCTTGGCCATCTCCACAAGATGGGTAACTTTTAATGTCCATTCTTCAATAGATGGTATTTCAGATGACTTCCAATATTGTCCCACCAACAGTCTTGCAGCAGTAATCAAGTTCAAAATCAACTTAGTCTCTGTAGTGGAACAGTCCTTTGTAATACCCAACAAAAACAACTGTGGTACAAACTCAATACGCTTTTTCAAGATATTTTGAAGAATCCACCATATTTTTATCCAAAAAGCCTTAATTTTTTTGCAAGACCACCAAATGTGAAAGTAAGTAGCGTCCATAGAGTCACATCGCCAACATTTGGGTTGCAAATTTGGATACATAGACGATAATTTTTTGGGATCTAAATGCCATCTGTAAAACATTTTATAAAAATTTTCTCTTAGATGCTGAGCTTGTGTAAATTTAACATTTTTCACCCATATTCTTTTCCAAGTTTCCATCATAATTGGGTGACCGAAGTTACCTTCCCATTTAATCATACAATCTTTAATTAATTCAGTTCCAGAATCAATTTCAATTAAAGCATCATATATTCTTTTAATATGCATCTTTCTTTGATCTCTAATTTGTATAATTAATTTTTCATCATCCTTTAAAGAAAAACCCATCTTGACATCTTTTTGCCATCTGGCTTGAAGTTGTGCATGATAAAACCAATTATGAGCTATACCTTCCTCCCTTAATTTATCTAATGATTTCAGTTCTATACTATTCCCTTCTTTATTTAAAAGTTTATCATAGGGCACCACGTCTTGAATTTGTTGTATACCTATACTCTGTATTGCGTGTCTGGGAACTGTCCATAAAGGAATTTTACCATTTAACTTATAATAATACTTTTTCCAGACTCGCAAGACAGAGTTTCTTATTATATGTTCTTTAAAACTCCTATCCAATTTTTTATCATAAACTAAATACGCGTGGAGCCCATATACTAACCCATATCCTTCTATATTTAATATTCTTTCATTTGTTAAATTAATCCAATCACTTATAACCACTAGAACTGCTGCATAATAATATAATTTAAAATTAGGCACTTTCAAACCACCTCTCTCTCTTATATCTTGAATAATTTTAAATTTAACCCTTGGTTTCTTGCCATCCCAAATGAATTTATTTATACCTTTCTGCCATTCATCGAGATTTCCATCCTTTTTAAGTATTGGTAACATTTGAAATAAAAATAAAAATTTCGGCAATACATTCATTTTAATAGCGGCTATTCTGCCCAACATGGATAATTGTAGTTTTTTCCAATTCTCCAATTCTTTTTGTACTTTACACCATAAAAGTTCATAATTATTCTTATATAATTTACCATTTGAAGCTTCTATATAAATTCCTAAATATTTAACTTTTTTAACTATCTCGCATCCCGTTATTCTTTCCAAGTCTTGTTTTAATTTGTTATCAAGATTTTTAACCAACATCTTTGTCTTGGATAAATTTAGTTTAAAACCTGAAACTTTTCCATAATTTTGAATAATTTCCATCAAACTCTGAACCGATTGTATTGGCTGAGTTAGCGTCACAAGTAAATCGTCTGCAAAGGCACATAATCTATAATCATGTTGTCTAATTTGTACCCCCCTTAATTCCTCTGATGCTCTAATCCTGTTCAATAGTACCTCTAAGGTTAAAACAAACAATAAAGGGGATAAGGGACAACCCTGCCTAGTACCCTTTTCTATATTAAATGAATCTGTTAATTGTCCATTCACTATAATCTGTCCTGTTTGTTTCTGATATATAGCTGATATAGAATTAATAAACTGGTCCCCCATTCCCATCCTTACCACAAGCCTTTGCAGAAACGTCCAATTCAGTCTATCAAAAGCTTTTTCTGCATCTAAAAACATTAAAACAGCTGGTACTTGGATATGTTTATCCAAATATTCCAATATGTTAACAAGTTGTCTAACATTGGTTTTCATCTGTCTCCCTTGTAAAAAACCAGTTTGATCCGGGTGAATCCTCTGTGTCAAAACTGTCATTAATCTATTAGCCAAAATTTTTGCAAAAATCTTATAATCCGTATTCAACAAGGAAATAGGTCTAAAATTTTCTACTTGAACATTATCTTTACCCTCTTTAGGAATCAAGCATACATTAGCCGTTTTCCAGGAGGGTGGAACCCGACCACCCTCTTGTATATTCACAAATAACTCCCTCATATGTTCCACCATTTCCTCCTGTAAACACCTATAATAAATCGTGGTAAAACCATCAGTACCTGGAGATTTTCCCAATTTCAATTGCTTAATTGCATCAATAATTTCTTCTGGCCTAATCAAAGCATTTAATCTATCTCTTTGTTCCAAAGTAATTTCCAAAACATTTTGATTTTGTAAAAAGGCATCTATCTCTTTCTCTTGAACTTTTTCTTCAGCATACAATTTGGTGTAGAACTCTAGAAAAGCCTTCTTAATAGTTTCTTGATGAAATACTTCTTGCCCTTTATATTCAACCTTCTCAATTAAATGGGATTTTTGTTTTTTCCTTAATGTATAAGCCAACCATCTGCCAGGTTTATTAGCATTAAAAAAAGTATTATGTTTAGCATATTGTATATTCCTGGCAACCTGGTCGGTCATCAAAATATCAAATTGTTTCCGTAAAACCTTTATCCCTTCTTTAATGTCACTATCATCTGGTTTATCAATTAATAATAACTCTTTCTTTCTTATTTCCGCTTCTAAAACTCGCCTCTTTTCCTCCTGTTTACGTCTATGCCTAGCATTCAGTTCAATTAATATTCCACGCATGTGGGCCTTACTAGAGTCCCACACCACTTCTATTGGTAAACCTACATTCTTGTTTAACCTAAAAAATTCCTTGATAGCCTTTTTACATTCTTGCACATACATTTCATAATTAAACAGATTTTCATTAAGTCTCCAGGATCTACGTAAAAATTGGCCAGACCTTAATTCCATCATAACTGGATTGTGGTCAGACAATACATTAGGTAGAATTTTAACTTTCTTTAAATTTAACATAAAATCACTAGTAGTTAAAATAAAATCAATTCTAGAAAATGATTGATGTCTGTCAGAGAAAAAAGTAAACTCTTAATCCCTACCATGTCTTTCTCTCCAAATATCAAACAAATTAAAATCATCTTTAATATCAAAGAAAGATTTAGGTAAAATTGAACGCGATTGAGAAACTAATGAAATCTTTTTCTTATCCAAACCAGCATCAAGGATTCCATTCCAGTCTCCCATTAAAATACAAGATCTATAGTCCAACTCTAATAACTTTTTGTGTAATGATTTATAAAACATGCCTTGTTTTTGGTTTGGAGCATATATACCCATCAAGAGAACTTTCTTCCCATCCAGTAAAATTTCTATAGCTAAAAATCTACCTTGAGTATCTGCTTCTAATAACTTAGCTTTTATATTATTTTTAACATAAATAACAATTCCATTTTTTTTTCTAAAGATGATGCCACAAAGTGTGTACCCAGCTTGTTATTAATCAAGTATTTCTGGTCTGAAAATCTAATGTGAGTTTCTTGTAGACAGATTACATCATTTTTACATTGCTTCAAATAATGAAATATCTTCTTCCTTTTTTGTGGAGAATTTAAACCATTAACATTCCACGTCAAATACTTATTTGACATGGCCTTTACGTGAAAGCTTCTGCAAAGACCATTCCACTTCTTCCTGCCTCTTGGGTCTTGCTCCCATGGCTTCCATAGATGTCAGATCAGTTTGCTTGGTTTGAGTTGGTTGTGTTTTTTCTCTTTGTTCAATAGCTTTAGTAGGTTCACGTACACGCCTTGGATCTTTAGGCTTGTCTAGTGCCAAAGGTTGAAAGATATCAATTGACTGCACTGGTTGCTCAACTGCTTTATCCAAAAGAACCGATGAAATTAGTCGAGGTTGTTGAAGTTCCGCAGATTGCAATAATTCTAAGTCTTTAACCAACATTGCCCCCTTAGGTTTTGGGGAGGTAGATCTATCAGCCATCAATATATTCTCAAAGAAATCTTTCGCTTTAGCTACAGTAAACAAATGGTATCTTTTATTTTTGAAAAGTAAAGAAAGTCCAGTTGGTACCTCCCATCTATATTGTATTTCTCTTCTTTTAAGCTCCTCCATCAAAAAGGCGTAATCTTTCCTTGATCTCAACATCTTAGGAGGTATCTCTTTCAACACCTGTACATCTTGACCAGCAACACTCAGTTGTTTATTATAGGCTATAGATAGAACCCAATTTCTATATTTTCTTGTATTAAAATATATCACAATATCTCTAGGCAAATTCCTTTGTGCTGCAATGCGTGAGTTCACTCTGAACAGTCGTTCAATCTGCCAGGCCACATTCTCAACTGAATCATCCAGAAATTTTGCTAAAGCTTCAGAAAAAAATTTTCTTAAATCTTCTTGGTTCTCATTTAATACATCTCTAAATCCCCTAATTCTAACCGCAAACTGCATCTGATGATATTGTGTCAAAATAGCTTGATCTTGAACATCGCTTCTAATTTCTTCTAATTTTTCTTCAAAATGTTGCTCAGCATTCTCTAATTTCTCTTCAACAACAATAGTATAGTCCCAGACACCCTTAATAGCGTCTACAATATCTTCTCTCATCTCCTGATTAGAGGCTTCTATCATAGCTTTAAAGTCTTTTTTCTGCTCAACCATCTTTTCCTCTATTTTCACATCAAATTTATCTTCCAATTTATCAAACCTATCATTAAAAAAGGATATTACATCTGTTAAAGCCGACTGTAGATCTTTCACTGTAAGCATTTGTGAGGACTGTGCAGGTTCTTGAGATTCTAAAGGAGCAGACTGTGATTTGACAAGCTGTCCTGGAGAGGGCATAGCCGCCTTAGCAGCTGCCTTTTGTCTTGTAGTCATAATTGAAACAAAGAAAGGGAAACTAAAAAAAAAAAATTTTTTTTCCACTTCCGCCCTTCTCAAGTTCTTTTTTAAAAAGTCCAATTATTTTATAATTTAGTAAAAAAATCAATAAATAAATCAAGTCCAAATAGTCTCTCAAACAAGTCTTGAAAAAAAAAAGAAAAAAAGTTCCGTTTCAATTTCTCAGTGGAATAAACACTTTCATCTTTCACTTTCACTCAGCAGAAAAAGCAAACACCATCTTAAAAAGGTTATATTGATTCAAAAAAGTTTGTAGATACAAAGGCAGAAACAAAGTAACAATATACTTGCAATACTCAGAAGGCTCCTGTATCCATTCCGTCTGAATAAAGCCTTTATTATTCTTCCTGAAAGAACAGAGGCGGTCGCGACGTCTAATTCTGTCAGCCGACAGAAGCGTTTCTGAACAGGAGCTTTTCAAGAGCCTGGGGAGCACACCTTCTCTGCCCCTGAAAATTTAATCCAGGGGTCTTGGAAGGGCTCAACCCGGCTCTTAATGCTCTACTCCCCTTCTTTGCCCGAAGGGGAGTTTTTTCGCCGCAACAAACAGCTGATGAACGCTGTTGTTGACGGCTATACTGATTCAGAGACCGGAGCCTCACATTAGAGGCTCCATCGACGAGGCGGAGCCACCGGAAGTCCCGTGGCAGATCAGTAAATAAAGGGGTGGGGGAGCCAAACTGTCCAAGGCGTTTGCACCCTGAATGTGTGGACGCTGCTTTCATGACTTGCCACCACCACCCCCTCTCTTCCTGCCCTGCTTGGGCAACGCGCTGCTGCTGCTGCTGGCTGAGCTGAGCTGGGATGCCGATCCGATCCCCAAGCCTTCTGGTTGCCCGGCCGTGCTCCACCCCCAGCAGCCCTAAAAAGCATTGTGGAAGAGTGGGGAATGCTGGGAGTTGCAGTTCATCACCATCTGGAAAAATATGACTCTCCAAAGATCGATCAATCCTTCCTTCCTTCCTTCCTTCCTTCCTTCCTTCCTTCCTTCCTTCCTTCCTTCCTTCCTTCCTTCCATCTCCTTCCCTTCCCCTTCAATCTCTCCTTCCTTCCTTCCTTCCTTCCTTCCTTCCTTCCTTCCTTCCTTCCTTCCTTCCTTCGTTCCTTTTCTCTTTCAATTTTCCTTCCTTCCTTCCATCTCCATCCCTTCCTCTTCAATCTCTCTCTTCTTCCTTCCTTCCTTCCTTCCTTCCTTCCTTCCTTCCTTCCTTCCTTCCTTCCTTCCTTCCATGTCCTTCTCTTCCCCTTCAATCTCTCCTTCCTTCCTTCCCCCCTCAATCTCCTTCCTTCTCCATCTCCTTCCTTTCCCCTTCAATCTTCCTTCCTTCCATCTCCATCCCTTCCCCCTTCAATCTCTCTCTCCTTCCTTCCTTCCTTCTTTCCTTCTTCCTTTCTTCCTTTCTTTCCTTCCTTCCTTCCTTTCCCCTTCAATCTCCTTCCTTCTCCATCTCCTTCCTTTCCCTTTCAATCTTCCTTCCTTCCATCTCCATCCCTTTCCCTTCAATCTCTCTCTCCTTCCTTCCTTCCCCCTTCAATCTCCTTCCTTCTCCATCTCCTTCCTTTCCCTTTCAATCTTCCTTCCTTCCATCTCCATCCCTTTCCCTTCAATCTCTCTCTCCTTCCTTCCTTCCCCCTTCAATCTCCTTCCTTCTCCATCTCCTTCCTTTCCACTTCAATCTTCCTTCCTTCCTTCCATCTCCATCTCCTTCCTTCCTCTTCAATCTCCTTCCTTCTCCATCTCCTTTCTTTCCCCTTCAATCTTCCTTCCTTCCTTCCTTCCTTCCATCTCCATCTCCTTCCTTCCCCTTCCATCTCCTTCCTTCTCCATCTCCTTCCTTTCCCCTTCAATCTTCCTTCCTTCCATCTCCATCCCTTCCCCCTTCAATCTCTCTCTCCTTCCTTCCTTCCTTCTTTCCTTCTTCCTTCTTTCTTTCTTTCTTTCTTTCCTTCCTTCCTTCCTTTCCCCTTCAATCTCCTTCCTTCTCCATCTCCTTCCTTTCCCTTTCAATCTTCCTTCCTTCCATCTCCATCCCTTTCCCTTCAATCTCTCTCTCCTTCCTTCCTTCCCCCTTCAATCTCCTTCCTTCTCCATCTCCTTCCTTTCCCTTTCAATCTTCCTTCCTTCCATCTCCATCCCTTTCCCTTCAATCTCTCTCTCCTTCCTTCCTTCCCCCTTCAATCTCCTTCCTTCTCCATCTCCTTTCTTTCCACTTCAATCTTCCTTCCTTCCATCTCCATCCCTTTCCCTTCAATCTCTCTCTCCTTCCTTCCTCTTCAATCTCCTTCCTTCTCCATCTCCTTCCTTTCCCCTTCAATCTTCCTTCCTTCCTTCCATCTCCATCTCCATCCCTTCCACTTCAATCTCTCTCCTTCAATCTCCTTCCTTCCATCTCCATCTCCTTCCTTCCCCCTTCAATCTCCTTCCTTCTCCATCTCCTTCCTTTCCCCTTCAATCTTCCTTCCTTCCATCTCCATCTCCATCCCTTCCACTTCAATCTCTCTCCTTCCTTCCTTCCTTGCCCCTTCAATCTCCTTCCTTCTCCATCTCCTTCCTTTCCCCTTCAATCTTCCTTCCTTCTTTCCTTCTTTCCTTCCTTCCCCCTTCAATCTCCTTCCTTCGCCATCTCCTTCCTTTCCCCTTCAATCTTCCTTCCTTCCATCTCCATCTCCATCCCTTCCACTTCAATCTCTCTCCTTCCTTCCTTCCTTCCTTCCTTCCTTCCCCCTTCAATCTCCTTCCTTCTCCATCTCCTTCCTTTCCCCTTCAATCTTCCTTCCTTCCCCTTCAATCTCCTTCCTTCTCCATCTCCTTCCTTTCCCCTTCAATCTTCCTTCCTTCCTTCCATCTCCATCTCCTTCCTTCCTCTTCAATCTCCTTCCTTCTCCATCTCCTTTCTTTCCCCTTCAATCTTCCTTCCTTCCTTCCTTCCTTCCTTCCATCTCCATCTCCTTCCTTCCCCTTCAATCTCCTTCCTTCTCCATCTCCTTCCTTTCCCCTTCAATCTTCCTTCCTTCCTTCCATCTCTATCTCCATCCCTTCCCCTTCAATCTCTCCTTCCTTCCTTCCTTCCTTCCTTCCTTCCTTCCTTCCTTCCTTCCTTCCTTCCTTCCTTCTTTCCATCTCCATCTCCATCTCCATCTCCATCTCCATCTCCATCTCTATCCCTTCCCCTTCAATCTCCTTCCTTCCTTCCTTCCTTTCCCCTTCAATCTCCTTCCTTCCATCCATCTCTATCCCTCCCCCTTCAATCTCTTTCTCCTTCCTTCCTTCCTTCTTTCCTTCTTCCTTCTTTCTTTCTTTCTTTCTTTCTTTCTTTCCTTCCTTCCTTCCTTTCCCCTTCAATCTCCTTCCTTCTCCATCTCCTTCCTTTCCCCTTCAATCTTCCTTCCTTCCTTCCCTCCCTCCCAACATTTTTGAGCAAGGAAGCGTAAGCTTCTCCAGCGAGCATTGCTATATTGTTTTTGTAATTAATCACTATGCTTTAATTATGTTCAAGTCGTAACAATGAAAATACACCCTGCATATCAGATATTTACATTACAATTCAAAACAGTAGCAAAATTACAGTTATGAAATAGCAACGAAAATAATTTTATGGTTGGGGGTCACCACAACATGAGCAACTGTATTAAGGGGTCACAGCATTAGAAAGGTTGAGAACCACTGGTCTAAAGTACTTTCAAGTCCTTGAAGAACCATTTTTACTTACAAGATTTTCCCTAGGCCAGTGATGGTGAACCTTTTAGAGACTGAGTGCCCAAACTGCAACCCAAAACCCACTTATACATCGTTGAGTGCTGGGTGGGCGTGGCCCATTGGGTGGGTATGGCTACAGTGGTAAAGCAGACTGGGTGGGACTAAAAAGTTTAATCAATCAATTCCAACTTTGCAAGATCTTTTTTTTTTTCCCGTGAGAGGTTGAAATTGACTGATTGAACCTTTTTTCTTTTGCACATGGCGGCAGAGGCCTAAAGCGAAAAGGCCAACTGAAGGTCTAGCACTGGGGTGATGGCGCACATGCCCTCAGGGAGGGCTCTAAGTGCCGCCTCTGGCACTTGTGCCATAGGTTTGTCACTGCCCTAGGCCTTAAGATAATTTACAGATAGGCTGTAAGCATTAAAATACCTAAGAAATGCATTGCCAACTAAAAAAAAACCTAACAGTAATAAACTTAGGTATATACTCATTTAAGCTTATAGTCTTCTACCCTTAGACATGCCCATCCACACAGACTCTTATCTCACGTGTTTGCTTAACTCTCTTGTTTTGCTTTCTGTCTCCTTTCTGCCCACTAGCATATTATGACCAGTGGTGGGATTCAAATACCTGAACAACCAGTTTTCATATTTGATGCAGGCCTGGGCCTCCGATGCCTAGAACAGACTTCTGGAAGTGGCATCATGCATTTCCAGTGGGCCGAGCTGATGTAGTTCCCATTTTCAAAAAAAGGGGGGGGGGAAAAGATCCAGGAAACTACAGGCCTGACTGCAATAGTTGGGAAGATTCTGGAAAAGATAATCAAACAATGAATCAGCGAACACCTAGAAGCAAACAAAGTCATAACCAAAAGCCAACATGGGTTTGTCAAAAACAGATCATGACAGACAAATCTTATTGCATTCTTTGACCAGAGGAATGTTGTGGATATAATTTATTTGGACTTCAGTAAGGCATTTGATAAAGTAGACCACAACCTACTACTAGATAAGATAGAAAAATGTGGGTTAGACAGCATCACCAGCAGAAGGATTCATAACTGGCTGACTAACTGCACTTAATGTGTAGTCCTCAATGTAACTGCAACCATATGGAGGGAAGTATGCAGCAGGGTACCCCAAGCCTCTCTTTTAGGCCCAGTACTCTTCAATATCGTCATCAATGGTTGGATGAGGGGATAGATGGGGAACTCATCAAATTTGCAGATGACACCAAGCTGGCAGGAATAGCCAACACTCCAGAAGATAGGCTTAAGATACAGAAAGATCTTGACAGACTTGAACATTGGATGCTATCTAACAAAATGTAATTCAATGGTGAAAAAAGTAAAGTCCTACATTTAGGCAAGGAAAACCAAATGCACATACCTGTACCAAATTCACATACCACCAGTACAGGTGGTACCTCGCTCAGTAGTAATAACTGTGAAGGGATCTTGGAGTCCTAGTGGACAATCACTTAAATATGACCCAGCAGTGTGCTGCAGCTGCCAAAAAAGCCAACACAGTGCTAGGGCTGCATTAACAAAGGAATAGAATCAAGATCACGTGAAGTGTTAGTATCACTTTACAATGCCTTGGTAAGGCCACACTTGGAATACTGCATCCAGTTTTGGTCACCACGATCTAAAACAGATGTTGAAACTCTAGAAAGAGTGCAGAGAAGAGCAACAAAGATGATCAGGGGACTGGAGGCTAAGACATATAAAGAACAGTTGCTAGAATTGGGTATGTTTAGTTTAATGAAGACTAGGGGTGACATGATAGTGCACCAATGTAAGGAGTGATTAGTCAATTTGTCTAAGATGCCTATTGTTCTTGTCTTGTTAATTTGAAACCTCAATGGATGGCATGTGAGTGAGAACTGGATGTACTCAATTAGTGCATGTTGCGCTCCCTCTACAAAGGATCTACAGGAATTTTATAAGACTCCATGCTCTCCATTGGCCTATTCTGAACTTCCAGAAATTGCCCACATTTAATAAATATTAATAGAAAATGTTGAAAAGAATTTGTTCCCTTGGTAGGAAATTCAGAGTGACACAGCTGGAACCCATATGTTCAAAGCACTTAAATGTTCACCTTCCACATTTTCAAGAGTACCTAGTAAAAATAAACATCTTTATTGATTCCTTCAAGTGAGCCAAGTAAGCATTTAAGGCCACAGTTAACTTTTTGTTTCCTTAAATATTATTTGGGACAGTTTAGCCAGTAGCAATGTAATGCAAGTCCATTTTTTATAATTACTTATTAGGTGGAAACCTTTTATTTAAACGTAGGTCTACTGCTTCCCCATATGTTCTGCATTTCTTCCAGTTTCTTCTCTTCTCCTTAAAAAAAAATAAAAATCCTAAATTCGGTCTGGAAGGAGATCACATCATGTCCCTGCTTTTACTTCTGTTTTGACTGTACTGTGCTTGGCTGTAAGTGTACACCAAATAAAAATAATTACTTTATATAGTCTCCTTCTCTAATGGATTTTTTAAAACAGAAACATATAAAATTATGATTTAATATGCTGCACAGAATTAATTTTTATTGAAGCTTGTAAAACTGATCATCACAACTTGGCCTTGGCTAACCTTCAGATGGATGTCAAGCTCATGTAAACAATTGTCATTCTCAGCTAAGCTCTATGAGCCTCATGCAATAAAATAGAAGCAAGTTCTCAGACCAAATCTAAATAAATCCACATAGGTATTGCAGAAGGATGTCTATAAGAGGAGTGTAAACAAACAAACAAACACAAACAAACAAACAAACAAACAAGATAGCAGCTACAATCTTAGGGTTGAAGTTCTGCCCATTTATGTCTCTTGCAAGTCTGATTCAAATAAAAAAGGGGTTTCAATTGTGTGGTTATATAAGACATCATAAATAAAAGTGATTGCAGGCAGAAAATGGAATGGAAATCTAACCAATTTTATTTTATATGAACTGTATTCACTATAACTCTCCTTTGCAAATAATCTTGCTTCTATGTACATAAATTCATATATTGTCTTTTGCTCTTTCATTTTTTCATCTCTGTCTTTTTGAGGATATCTTCATTTTCATCCAATCATTACTTTCTGAGTCTTTCTTTCCTTTTTTAACCCATTTTCTTTGCCCATCACATTTATACCAAATGCTAAGTCAAAACATGCCAGAGAATTCTGGAACAGGATGAAGGTTCGTTCTCCAAGCTTTTGGGCTGGTTTCCGAACGTTTCGTTACCAGGCTAGGTAACATCTTCAGTGGAGTTCAGGGGATGTCAGTGTTCTGTTTATAAGGGCTTCAGGTGTGTGTGTGTGTGTGTGTGTGTGTGTGTGTGTGTGTGTGTGTGAAGTGAGGGTCTTGTGATGGGTCAGGTGTAAGTTATCAGTGAGAGGCTTGTGATGGGTCTTGTGATGGGGAGGTTACATCAGGTTAGGGTCATTGGGAGGTGAACTGCTGGTGGGAGGGGGAGGGGGCTTGTGTGAGATTAGGGTTAGGGTCGCTGCTGTCTCTGGTTGGCTGTATGGTTGATTTGGATTCTGAGGGGTTTGTAGGCTAGTTATAGGTCAATGTGTTTGTTGATGGAATCGCTTGTGGATTGCCAGGCTTTGATGAACTCATGAGCATGGCAGGTGGCAGTGTGGCCAATGATTTTAGTGTTGCTCCAATTGAATTGGTGTTTGGTATCGGTGTGGGTAGAGATTAAGGATTTGGGATCATAGCATTTGACTGCCAGCCAGTGTTCATGGATCCTGGTTTTTAATGGACATGATGTTTGTCCCATGTAGAATTGGTTGCAATGATTACAGTTGATTTTGTAGATTACATTGTTTCTTTCATCCTTCTGTATCTTGTCTTTGGTTCTGGATAATTCCTGGCAGAGTGTGGCTGTGAGTTTAGGGGCCATTGCTATTCCTAGGGGTTGTAGAATTCTGGCTGTCATTTCATAATTAAATGATAATGAGCCTGGTAATTAAACGTTCGGAAACCAACCCACAAGCTGGGAGAATGAACCTTCACCCTCATCCTACATCCAAGCTACAGATATTCGCCACTATTGCAATTCCTGGAAGTCTGGAACTTAGACAAATCAGCCATTGACAGACACATAGAAATAAACAACATTTACACATCATTTGAAAGAGACAATCAAAAAGCTAAAAAAGAAGTAAAAAGATCAAAACGTCTCTTCACAAACAATCAACATCCAGACAAGCAGGGGTTAACAGCAGGTTTAATATCAGATCAAACATTCAAGCAGTAACTACCATCTCAGACAAATAATTGGTAAACAACAGCCTAATCAAGAAACTACCAAGAAGAAAACAACAACCCCACCATCACTGACAAGGTAAACCACTGTATAATCTATAAACACAGAGCAAATTACTCTCTCTTCCAGCATTGAATATATTACCTGGTTGGGTAATGAGATGTCTGCAAGAAAACAACCAACTCAGAGAACATCTAAGACTCCGTATGTCTCAACATTTCTTCATCCATTTCCTTATCTTTAATAAACATTCTTCCAAGATATATAAAGCTGTCTACCAATATCTAATGTAGCAGTCACCATACAGCTTTGACAAGCTCAAATAAATAAAAAACAATTAACTGCAACTGACTATGAGAAACAAAATGTTCTAGGTCTACATTTCAAGTTAAAAATGGGATGACAAAGTAACAAATTACTTTTTCTGTTTAAACCTATATGATTATAGATATTTTTGTAACATTACTTTAAAACAAAATGGTTGTGATTATTCCTTAATTCTCCGGTAATCATAATCAACTTCATGCTTTCTTTTTATTTTAGCAGCTGATTTTTGCTTGATTTGACTAAAGGATATAGTAAAACCTTCTGGGCAGGCACACTTTTTCAATCAACGACCCATTTCTTCGTTACTGTAACTTACATCTCCATACCACAAAGCATCCGCTGTGTGCAATGTGCTATAATAGCTTCCAGGCAAAATGTGCTTTATTGTTTAAGAAAATGGCAAAGAATTGTAAACAATTTAGAATCAGTATGAAAAAATATTATTTAGCCTACAGTTCCTGCTGCAGAACATGAGAGCTACCATTTTGGTTATAATAAATTTCCTAATCTTAGTTTCTCCTCATTTAATCTCTATGACTGCTGATCATTAGAGTTTTTTTCATTTGTTTCCAGGTGATTGTATCAGAACCATTAAACATAGCTGTTGGGTTGTTTCTTCCTTTACTGCTAAACTAGCCTTAGCATCGAAACCCAAAATTATTGGCCCCAATCACCCTAAATAGGAGTTCAGTCTTTCTTTCCATTTGAATGATATGCCTAGATTCTAAAATGGGTCTTTAGCGCTGGTCCTAAACTGGGGCATTTTGAACAATAAATTGAACTTTGAACACTTGGGCTATTGTAAAGAGAGGCCCTTAAAATTTGAGCACAGGGATAAAACATGTCCTGTTTTTTGAGGTAGACCATACAGATAATCCTCAATTTATGACTGAGGTGAAGCCTGCCCATTAGTTCTGAGTTGTGATGGTTGTAAAGTGGGTTATCATGTGACTAGACCTGTTTTTAATGACCTTTTCAAGTCTTGAAGCATCACAAATCATGCTGTGCTGTCCATGGTAAACACTATAGCTCAATGGAAGAGCATGTTCTTTGTATGATATACCTCCTCTTTGCAGGAGATGACCAGGCTGAGCCTGAGGGAAGGAGTCAAGCGCGTCATCAGCCTCGAGTCTCTTTCGCACCCACAAGAGATCTCGGTCCCACCTTGCATTCCATTGACTCTTATCTATTGCCAATTGACTTTGACTTTTGGTAGTTCAGTTTCTTACAGAGAATGTGAGCATGCAGTATTCATTTAAAACACCTGGACTCCTGATTTCCTGCAATTGACAGTCTTTGAACATGACTGGGAGAGTCTCATGCCTAAAAAAACAGCTGTCCAGCAGTCATAGATTGTATCACATACATGTTCCTGCCCTCAACTTCCTAAGAGCCTGAAGACCTGGCACTGCTGGTTGGCCTCGGGACCCAATGGGCGAGTACCACACCGGAGGTGACTATCAGACTAACCTCAGATCCCATCTCTCTCCCTGCATATCCTGCTCCCTCCCACCCATTTTTAAAATTCATATTGCTGTAAGGTTCATTACTTACAGTTTTATTGTTTTACTATTGTTATATTTATATTTTTTTTTACAATTTTATCTTCTACTGTTGTAAGCTGCCCAGAATAGCTCCAGGGCAAGATGGTGGCAAATAAATGTAATGATAATAAATAAATAAATTTTAAAATCCTGTCACATTGTTCTTGGCATGTGAAAAACAAATTCTCTGTACCCTCTTCCATGCTTCCCTAAGTTTTGACTGCTGTGGCTGTAATCGACTGTTTCAGAAAATAAGCCATACTTCTTTCATTGTTGAAAAATTCTTAGCTGAAAACTAGGTTAGTTGTACTGTGTATTATTTTTTTCCCATAATATTCAGGAAACCATTCCTTGCCTTCTTCCATGTTAGTTTTGGAGTGTATCTTTTGGGCTCCAGTTTCTTCAAAAATGCACTTTCATCGCCTAAAATGTAGTGCTTGATAATCCACCAAAGCCGAGTGAACTTTTTGGTAATTAATACCTTAAAAAAAAAAAAGATAGAGGAGGCAACTATCCAAGGAACATGCAATGGGGAAGCTTCTCTTGAAACTGAGAAGCTGAGCCTGAATCCAGAGGACTCTCAGGCCCAAATGGAAATTTGCCATTCTGTTCAACTTAATCTTAAATTGAAGAGTGAAGTGGAATCCTGGTAGTAATAACAAGCAATGATACCATCCGGAAGCCCAGCAGCTGATTTGATTCATCCTTCACATTGCATCATCGGAGAGGAACGTCTTTATTCCCAAAATGTATTTGTCATCTGTCAGAGGACTTCAGTTCTGATTGTGTTAGATGAAGTGATATGTCTTGAATGAGCCAATGTGGGAAATGTTAGTGACAACTTGAAGATATTTTCCAAATAAAGTCCATCATTATGCTTTTCAAAGAAGGGGAAGAAGACCTCTTTTTTAATAAGTGAAATTGGCTAATAAGAATCAGTGTGTGTTTTTTTGTTTAGGAATAAAAGCAGCATCTTCCCCCCTCCCCTAGGACACATGTTAGTAATTAAAATAATGAATTTCTCAATGTTTTAATTTTTTTCTTGCAAAACAAACACATGGATGAGGTTTATTTTTTACAGGATACCAAAATGTTTCCCTAGCCTTATTAACAGAACTCTAATCTCAGTTTAAATATAATTTTCTTGTTAATGTACTGTAATGTAATTAAGATAGATAATTCATTGCAATGTGCTGTCCAGCAGAAATGGGTATTTCCATGATAAATATCAGATCTGAAGTCATTACCATATTAAACTGGTTGCAAAAGAACCTTAATTCTTAAAGTGTGCCCATTATCTTGAAATGTCTGTCCATCCATCCATCCATCCATCCATCCATCCATCCATCCGCTTGCTGCACCAGCAATTCTTTTCTGCAGCCAGCTTAGTTTTATCAGAAACATTTGGGAATTTATACCATCCCTTCAATCAAAATCTGCCTGCAAAGATTTTCAAATCTTTCTAATTATCAGTGAACTATCTATGTAAATTTAAGGTTCATAACTGGTTTGAAACTCACTTTGGGGAGACCCTTGCAACTATTTTCAGGATATACTTTTGAAGACTTTCAGGCTTATCTAGCCATTATTAGACTTGGTCTGAATGGGATATTTAAAAATGCTGCCTTCATCCTGCAGTGTCTTCCTCAGTTCTCAGTTTGATCTGTTGAATGACAAGACCTAGAAAGGAATTCTGTAGAATTGTTTCTGCATTTAAGGACTCACTGCTTTTGGTATTGCTGAGAGAGCCAGAATTGGTGTGCCAATCTTGAGTTTATAATTGCCTTAAGTATTCTGGTATAATTTATAAGTATACTGGTATAAGCATAAATATACTGGTATAAGTATAATTTAAGATGTTTATTTTGATATAAATATTCTGGGGAAAATTCTTAAGAAAAAAACAAGTATCTTTGTAATCCATACGCATTTGATTCCAGAGTTTTATATCCCAACAGTTTTGATATCCATGTGAGGAAGTGAATAAATGGATGTGAGACACCCTTTTGACATCAATGTATTGGTCAAACTGAGTTCCTTATTGGTATCAATTCATTATAGTTGTAAAGCTTCATCTATTAGAATATTTTTACATATAGAAAGCTAGAGAGGGGCAAATTTTTCTTCCCTCACCATAAAAATCTCAGTTTTGAAAGAATTCAGAGGGGCTGATTGTAAAACACATTGTAAATGGTATCTACTGACATCGTCAATGTTATGTTTATAGAACAACTTGTATATTTACTCATTATAATTATGTGTCATATACTCCAGCTACTTTAATTAAAGCAATGAGCTTTGTATTCCATTACACTTTTCTTATTCAATCCAGAAGTCAGTGCAGATAAAATTCTAACCACTATCTTATTGGTGAGTCTATTATTTTGAGTCTATTGTTTTATGAAGAAATGGAGAGCAGATGTCACCAATTAAAAAGCTACTTCACACTTGCTATAAACTTAGCTATTGAAAATGCCAATAATTTAAAACATTTCCACAAGTATTTATGAAGTGTATTCCATAGGTGACCTTCTCTTGATTACAAATCAGAAAGAAGTAACAAAATGTTCTCAAAATCCAGAATTTCTCTCACACGTATACTGAAAACAAAGCATAGAAGTATTAAAAAAATCTGGGCCCTGAATTTGCCTGGAATTATTATTAATTAATGAAAATGCCAGGTATTATTAGCAACCTAGCAGAAGTTAAATAAATGTCAAATCCATTTTGCTACCAGCCTAAAGTATAAAACAGAAGCAATCCAGGCCATTATATATTTATAAGGGATTGTGTTCCATGTAATGGGTCACGCTGTGCCAGTCAGTTTTAATGAGATGAAAAAAAGAAAATCTTGATCTAGTTTCAGGGTGAGTTGCTCATTGTGTCTCAAAATAATAATAAAAAATCTCACTGACTAATTCTACAAGGATTTTAATGTCAAGTGAGTCTCAATCTGTTGAGTACTGAATTTCAGCCTTAATTAGAAAAGTTTGCAAAAATTCAAAAGAGATTTTGGCAAGGAAGACTTTTTATTCATAGACACTGGGAGCAATGACACTGTGGGAATAGTAATGGTATGTTGGAAAAGCAATGGGCATAAACAGTATTAGAAATGAACTGCAAGTTTAGGCCATTCAGAATTTTGGCATGCTTAATCAAAAAAGCTGGAGTAATTGATTTATTGTGTAATAACCTTATGATGCTCGAAGAATGAATGTGATTTATTGAAGCATATTTCAAATGACATTATGTTCTGAAAGGACTGTGAAGTAGTGTCTCCAAAAGAAGTTTGACCACATGTTCCTTCTTTCTTGATTCATCACTCAATTTATTATTTAGTAAGGTGACCAACCTTTTTACAATGAAAAGGAGGACACAAATAAATTGAAGAAAAATATATTGTAAATAAAAGAAACATTTTATTCATTGCAACAATAATACAGAAACACTATAATATGATAAATGCATAATAAAAACATTTGTAACAATAACATTATATATTGTAATTATGCTTACATGCTGCACCCCCGCCCACAGCCGCCCACCAGCACTGCTGCCCCGCCGTGTAGAGCGGCTCCCGCGGCTCCCAAAGCACCAACTGCACCGGCTCTGGCCCCAGGGGGGCAGCCTGCCATCGACACACCCCGCCTGCAGCCGCCCCGCCAACACCACCACCCACCCTGCACAGCCCCGTGTAGAGCAGGCCCCACGGCTCCCACAGCACAGGGGGCAGCCGGCCACTGCCGCCCCTCACACCCCAACCTGCAGCAGCCCCGCCACCCCTGTCTCTTGCGCCCGCAGCCATTATTGGCCTAGCAGGGCCAAAGATCAAGAGAAAGTTACCATGGCATTGCTGCTCCAGTCTCCTTCGGGACTAACTAGGAGATGGTGTAGTTGGGTAGCAGGGAGGGGTGCAAAGTTCCTGCCAATTCGCCTTCGCTGCAGACAACTTACATGTGCAAAGTTTGCCGGATGGGTGTTTTGGCATGCTCAGCAGCAATTCCTATTGGCTTTCAAAAGCCAATAGGGGGAGTAGCACAGCTCATGCAAAAGTTGAAAAAAAACCATCAAAGAAAGGTGCCGGAACGCCGTTCTGAGCATTCTATGAGGAAAAAAAAGCCCTGCAGATTAGTCTTCAAATGTTGAAAAAGGAGGACACATAGGAGGACACTTTTTGAGGGAGGACAGAACTCACAAAAGGAGGACTGTCCTCCCTAAAGGAGGACGGTTGGTCACCTTATATTTAGCATTCTGAAAATATTGTTCAGATGAGATTGCTCATCTCTTAAATCTCCCTTTCATCAATCCTATTGATATTACTCTTGTTCAAGACAGACATCTGGGTACCACTTCGAAGAGATTTTCCACCCCAAACCAGAATATGTTTTTCTTGAGCACACAGAACACTTAGAGGATTCCAGGACTAAGGGAACTTCTTTCCTCTGGGTCCTTGACTTTCTTTTTTTGAGGGGGCGTTAATTTGGGGAAGATGAGCTATAGCCAGTCCTATATGGCCAGCCAATAAGCCAGCACATTTAATTAAATTATTAAGAAAAATTTAATCCACCCTCTTGTGGCATTTGCGTTACTCAGAGCAGCTTGCAGCAATTAAAAAGTAATCAATTCTATTTTTAAAAAACGAAATGCATTGGGCAGATAAAGACATTCTAAAATTAGTGTCTATCACCTCTTTCCAAATTGCTGGCAAAGCAATTGCTCACCAAAACAGGAAAAACTTAACTGATTAACAAAAAATAAAACAGGAAAGCTTGATGAAATGAATTCTCATAGACCAGTCCCCCCCTCCCATTAGGATGTGGCTAAGAAAAATCCCACCCTGTTGAATGAATGTAGCCTCTTGTTTGTCTTGCTAGGTAGTCCAGTCATGAAGCACACCCTGAAGCACTAGCTCTATTTTTATTGCAAGGTTACAGTAACACAGAAGTGGAGAACTAAGGCCATTTTATGACTTGTGGACTTCAATTCCCAGAATTCCTGAGCTAGCCATGCTGGCTCAAGAATTCTGGGAGTTGAAGTCCACAGTTCCCAAAAGGGACGTAGTTCTCCACCCTGCAGTTACAGAATGTTGCAAGTCTGAACATAGTTTTGCTCTCCCCAAACCTGGAGAGGTATCCCTCTGAGAGGCTTTTGCTGCCCCTCCTCTTTTGAATTCAAAATTCATATATCAGACCATTGTGTATTGTATGTGGCGGTTCTTCCTCCTGTCTCCCAAGGTCATTTCTGCACACCATTACAGCTCTGCAGAAGACAGATTTAGACTTTGATGATGGTTTTATCAAGCTTGTTCCTCTCCCCACCTTAGCCTTCATATCCTTGCAGTGTGGTTTATACTGAAAATAAATTTAACACATTTTAAACAAAAATTAATATTTGAAAAAAACGAGACTTGATGCTTTCTTTCTGCCTTGATTAGGAAGAAAAAGAAATGCCTCTCCATTCATCATCCCTGTGAGAGCTTTAAAAAATGACGTGGACTCTGTATACTATTCTAAGGGGTAGACATGAGGAAGAAAATGATTAGTACCTGTGCAAATTACCCAACTATCTTGATTCTGAAATGCCATATTCTTGCAGTGGTGCTACTGTGTTTCGCTTTGAATGTGAAACTTAATCTTCTGTCTTCAGAATATTAAATAGGCTTCGGTGTCCTAACTTTTGCACTCCCATGCACAAATACAAGTTTTCCCTTTACCAATTGCAGATATTTTCAGCAAATTTATCCTCTCTGAAACAAATCAGCCCAACTTCATGGGTTGTGGAAATAGACGCAGTATTTGAGCACATAGATATGGCTGAAAGTTGCTATGACAGTTAAACTGGTCACCACATGACTGGTCCAGATTTTATGACCTTTTGCCGCAATCATTAAGCAAATGTGATAGTTGTTAGGCAACCATGGTAGTGGTTAAGTAAATGTAGTGGTTGTGAAGCAATCAAATTTATCTCAAAATTGGGTAAATATTTTGCCAGAAACCAGAAGCAAACACTGGAAACTGGCAAAAAGTGTCAAAAATTGTGATCACATCACCATAGGATGCTGCAAATGGCCGTAAAGGTGATCTATTGCCAAGCACCCAAAAAGCAATCACATGATGTGTGTGTGTGTGTGTGTGTGTGCTGTTGTAACTTTGAAATTGGGTCAAAGGTAGATTTTTTGGGGGGGGCTGTCATAATTCCAAATGGTTGCTATGTGACCAGTCATGAATCAAGAACTACCTGTATATGATTAATGTTAATAGTGGTGATTCAATCTCCATCAGAACATGGATCACATCTTGAAATAGATGTGATCCAAGATACCTCACTGTCGCACAAAATGGTCCTGTCATTTTGATTTCCTTGTCAGAATAACATCTAAGGAAATATACCTTGTTAATTCCTTGCCTTTCGGTGACTCTGACACGAAAAGCTAACGAAGGGTAAAAGATGGGGAACTTGGCAGAAGGATGCTGTTTTTTGCAGACCACCCCATGCATTTTGTGACAAATACATAGAGCAGACATTTGTGCTCTGGAATCTTCTGTTCATTAGTGGAGATGTCGTAAAATTGCCTGTGGCTCTTGAGCCCAGTTTGCACCAAGATAAAATCTAAATTTCATCTATTTCAAGACTGGAAAATTGATACAAAATAGGAGCACTGTCTTAATTCAGAATCATTCCCAGCAACGAGAAGAGACCGTTAGTAGTTACCTCACAGTCTCTGCTTTATGTATCAAGGGGAAAAAATGGCATGAGCTATTGAAAGCAACTGAAAAAATCTGTTGGGCTTAGTTTATTCTCTCCAATATTAAAGCCATCCTGACAAGTTTGGGTGGCAAAGAAGATTGCCGCCGTTGGCTGCACACCTGGTGTTCATTTTTTTGATATGCTGTGGAAGTAAACTCTGAAATTCCAAGTTGTGATAAGCGTATTCTGTTACTTATACAAAGTGTAAGTGAAAGGAGACGGCAATTTTCACATTGTCCCCTCAAGGAATAGGCCATTAGCCTCAAGCATTTTTGCACAGTGAGGCTCTAGTTTAAACATGGGGCCATTATTTTGTATCAGCAAATCATCTTTATATCTAAGATTACAAGTATTGCCAAAGATTCTTGTGTTGTACTTTAAAAAAAAAGGAAATATAAATGAAAAGTCTATTATAAATTAAAATGTATTCCTGAAGGGACATGATATTAAAGCATACGAGTATCATATAAGAAAGCATGATTTTAATTAGTTACAATTCCTTCTCAATGTAAATAACCAGAAAAAAATCCCGCCATAAAGAATGTGTGGGGCAGAGTTCTTATTCTTCTGTTTGTTTTGTCCAATCAATATCATTCTTTTTTCCCCTTCCTTTTGGCAAAGGATTATTAATCTATGGGTCACTAGATGGCAGCAAGGAGTTGCAATTTTCTACCTCTCTTGGCTATCTAGTGCAGGGGTCCCCAACCTGTGGGCTGTGGCCCATTACCAGGCTGTGGCCTCTTGGCCACTGGGCTGTGTGGCGTGGGTGCTAGGCCCACCCTGAGTATCGCACAGGCACTAGCCTTGACCCCAGTGTCACATGGGCGCTAGCCCTGCCCCCAGCATCACGTGCACACTCACGCTGCTCCCGTTTGCGTCGCGCACGTGGCCCCATGCCTTCCTCTTCCTTTCCCTCTGGGCCACCAACCTATAAAGGTTGAGGACCTCTGCTCTAGTGGTTGTCTGGAATTGTTTAGCACGGAAGCAATACTACTATGAGTATTGTTGAAGGTCAATGCACATACAATGGGTATGTGCAAAAGAGGGCTTTTATATACTATACTGCATGAGGTTTTCCCCCATGCTGGGGACCTGTGCACGGGTGAGTGTACGTCTCTTGGTGAAATACTTGATTACATTATGTCCAGCTGCGGTGTGTGATATTTTTGTTGTTTACATTTTGTATTTCACGTAATGTAGTTGTACATATTGTAAGTGGCCACCTAGAATCATAAAAGTGAGCTGGGTGGCTATATAAATCAATTAAATAAATAAATGTGTATATATGTATGTATGTGTACATATTTGTGTATGTGTACAAGTCATTCTCAATTTAGAACCATCACTGACCCCAGAATTACAGTCGTAAGTCAGGCCAGTTATTAAGCGATCATCATGACTTTCCTCCTAGGATACCTGTCCTAATTTTATGATAGCCCACAGTGGGCCTGCACTGAGGTGAAGGCAGCATAGTTAGCATGTCTTCTACAAATGATAGGCTGGGTCTTGGCAAGCAAGCGGGCATCTTAAAAGTATCAGCAAATACAGAGAAATCAGGAAGCATCCTTAGCTTACTATTTCTGTTCCTAATGTGTCTAGGGAATCAATAAAATAAAAGATACAAAGAACTTATGCTTCTGGAGCTGCAGCTTTTGACTTTTATATTACGGATGCCAAAGAAAAGGCATAAATATTGTCAGTTGCATATTCTTCTCTAAATCAACATCTGGATTGGAATATGATACCTCATTTGACCCTCTCCTAATGCCACAGTAATGCAAAGAAAGTTTTTAGGAAGGAGTGATAGATTCCAGCCTCCAGGATAGCCTCTTCATAGTGCTGCAATATTGGCAACAGTGATAGTGAAGTTGCAAAAACAAATCCCCCTCCACCCCCCCACTAGAGCTGAAAAGCTGAGCTATATTTTATTGGAACTTAGTTCATCTCTAGTCTAGTGACAGGGAATGAATAAGACTTTCTTTTTACCACTTGTATCACCACTCCAGCTCCAGTTAGATATGAAAGGAGCTTCCTTCGGAGGTATTTCAGGGGTCTCCTCTGTACTTGAGCAACTTGGTGAACTGAGGACCAATAATGGACCTGTGAGAAGGGAAAAGCTGCTCTGGCCAATGGTGATCATATCTGGTACACTCTCCAAGCTCCTTTTGAAAACTGGCTATAGGTAGTCCTTGAGTTAAACCCACTCATTCAGCAATTCTTCGAAGTTACTAAGCCACTGAAAGAAGGAGTTTATGACTGGTCCTAGATCAGAGGTGGCAAATCTATGGCACAGGTGCCAGAGGCGGCACTCAGAGCCCTCTCTGTGGGCCTGCGCACTGTTGCCCCAGTCCTAGGCCTTCAGCTGGGTTTTATAAAACCTTTTTGCTTTAGGCCTCCGCCGCTGTGTGCAAAAAAAAAAAAGGTTCAATCAGTCAATTTCAACTTCTCGCAGGGAAAAAAAAGATCTTGCAAAGTTGGAATTGGCCACACCCAATGAGCCACACACACCCAATGGGCCACACCCACCCAATTGGCCACACCCAGCCACCCAGCCAATGGGCCACACTCACCCGGCACTCAATGATGCATAAGTGGGTTTTGGGTTGCAGTTTGGGCACTCAGTCTCTAAAAGATTCACCATCAGTCTGTCCTAGATGTTCTGGCTGTTGCAGCAACCCTGCAGTCCCATGTAAAAAACTGGAGTGCTTGGCAACCAGCTTGCACTTACAACTGGCTGCAATATCCCACAGTCACATGGTTGACAACCTTCTCTGCTAGCTCCCCCAAAACAAACTCAATGTGGAAGCCAGCAAGGAAGGTCCTAAGTTTTATGAATAAGTCTCCCACCCATTGGCCTTTCTTTACTCATATATACTGCCCCCTATTTTCTCCTTCGCTTGCTTGCACCCACCTGTGCCATTCTTCTCTGGGCCTCCCTGCACTCCTACACCCACACCTGTCAGCGTCCTCCCTCCATCCCTGCATTAACATGCATGCACGCACCCAACACCCTTTTTCTTTGACCTTTCTTGAGCTTGCGCCATATTGCAGCACCTCCCACCCCAACTTGCATGCCTCCTGCACTAGATCTCCCAGGGCCACACCCACTCATTTGCAGCACTCCCAGCTTCTTACCTGGAAGTCCTTTCATGTCTTGCTTAATGGCCCATGTCTCTTGGGAGTGATGATGATAGCTAGGATTGCCATTGCCAAGTGTTGAGTTTTATGTGATGTAGCACTACGTACCTACATTGCTCAGTAGCTGCTAAGTATTCTATTATTATTATTATTATTATTATTCTATTATTCTAGCATTGTAAACGTTTTTAATATTTTTAAAAAACCCAAATGCTGTAAATCAATCGTTACTACTGTTTCTAATATTTCCTAGAGCTGTATTTACCAATAATGCTATAGTAAGTTTTAGTATCTGATTATAATATCTGCCTTGCAAATAGAAAGTTGTTGGTTTGAAACCATTCCCTCCCAAGTGACAGCAAAAGCTTTAAAAAATAAATGCTTTGAACAGTTATCCCTTCATGCAAACACTATGAAGAATTCAAAACTCAGCAAATATACTGACTTATCTAATTTACTATAATTGATTGGAAATTACCTTAACTTCTCTTGTAACAGGATATTGAGTGGTGTGACAGGACACTGAATAATGAAAGGACATTGTGAAAGTGAAGTTCAGGCTGTGTTTTATTCTCTGAGGAGAAGTGGCCAATTATGACATTAGGGCTGGAAAGGAATGGGGTTGGCAACAAACACAGCCATGGCTTTCAGGCAAAAAGACTTGATTTGGCAATTCTCAGATTTTCTTTGCTGGCTCCTTTCTGTTAAAAATACTGCCCAGGATTCTCAGAAATTAAAGGAGCTACTGTGGGGATTTTTTTAAAAAAGTGTTTATGGGATAAGGCTGAACTGGATAATGGTGTGTGGTTGGATTTTTTAAAAATGGAAAAATATGGTGAAATCTCTTTATCAACAATTGTGTGAATTGTGAATCTTCTTGGGAAGGAAAATATTATTGTTAGGTTGTATTATGTTCCTCCCCTTTTGTGAGCTTAGTTAATGTTTAGCTCTTAGAACTCTTTGCTACATATTTGTGCAAATGAGGTATTTGTGTGTCTAAAACTTTATATGTTATTAATGTATTCTTCATTGAACATGTATCAAGGGAACACAACAATAATAATGATGTTAAATTATTTTAAAGCCTTACTTCAGTGCGGAATTCCTAGCCAAATCAATACAAACTATTTGATTTGAACATAAATCAATTTCATAGCTTGTTTTCTTAAACCCATATAAAATGTGAAAGGTGCTTGTGTGTCAGAAACAGCTAATGAGTAAGCCATGAATGATCTTTTATTATAGTAATATTAAAATTCAATGAATAAAAACTATTAATGGGACATGAAACAAAATGTTTCTTTAGTTTACACTTCTAGCTATCCAGTTCCTTTTTTGACACTCACCATGTTTCCATCCCAATGTCCATTTTCTGTCCTCTGCAGACTGTTTTGAGGATTCTGTCTGTTTTTGGTGTGTACACCAATCCAGAGAGTGATTTTGCATGGATAGCATCATTTCTGCTACATAGCCAACAAATTCCAACAATTGGCCAACAGAAGTATAAACAGAATGATAAACGTCAACCTGAACCAGTGGTGGCAAACCTATGGCACGGGTGCCTGAGGCGGCACTCAGAGCCCTCTCTGTGGGCATGCGCCCGTCGCCCCAGTCCTAGGCTTTCAGCTGGGTTTTATAAAACCTTTTCGTTTTAGGCCTCCACTGCCGTGTACAAAAGAAAAAGGTTCAATCAGTCAATTTCAACTTCTCATGTGGAAAAAAAAGATCTTGCAAAGTTGGAATTGATTGATTGAACTTGTTAGTCCCAACCAGTCTGCCGTTACCACCGCAGCCACGCCCACCCAATTGGCCACGCCCAGCCAATGGGCCACACACACCCGGCACCGGACGATGCATAAGTGGGTTTTGGGTTGCAGTTTCGGCACTCGGTCTCTAAAAGGTTCGCCATTAGTGACCTGAACTATTGAACTTAGAAAGCTTATAAAATTATTCATGCATAATAAGAAGAAACTGTCCTTTTGAAACGAAACAAATGATAATAATAAAAAGTCACTAAAACTGAAGAGGAAGTGATGGTGGTGAGGGTGGGAATAAACAATGAATGTTTTACAAATAACTCAAGGCAGCAAACATACCTAACACATTTTCCAATATTCAGCCCTGTAATAGCCCATCTGCAATGACAACTTGGTACAAGATTGAATTATTAAATATCAAATTAAAAGAGGGTTTCCCCCACCTATCTTTACACCATCCCTCTGCTCCAGCGTTTGGTTGAATGATCCCCCTTTTCCCTTCCCCCCACGATTACATTATGCTAATATATACTAACATCCCAGGAGCAGAGATTTTAGCCCTCTATGGTTGCTCAGATGGAAAAAATGGAAACAACAAGGAGCCGGAAAGTGAAAAAATGTTTCTGATAGTAGTCAGATGTGCTTGTGTCTCCCCTTAATTGATGCGACACAATGATGTCTGCAGCCAGAAGGCCTGCATTGTGCAGCAAGAGGAATGGGGGAACACGTCATGCACCCATCGTGTAATGATTAAACCAGAACTCCAATGTAAATTACTTAGGGTATGCAATCAGGCAAGAATGTGCTGCTCCCTGTCAGGAAGGCTCAAACAGAAATAAAGTTTTCAACAGGCAGCCCTGGAAAGATCTCTTAGGCACTCTTTCATTAACTAGTGGAAAGGGATGTGGGGGGCAAATGTGCAGTTTTGCTTGTGCCAAGGGGTTCAGGTTCTCCTGAGCCTCACTTCTCTTGAGGACGGTTGCTAAAGGAAACACAGCAGCGATTACATTTTCGTAAAATCCCTTTGCTCCTGTGAGATTGAGCTACAAGTTGTAAATAGGCCTCGGCGTAAAAATACATTTCTAAGTCAGTTTCAGCATGTGTGAAATGGATCAAGGAGTAGGTATCCGCTCCCACATCTAGAGCCAGATTGGGTCATGACTCCTCGTGTATTGAAAGAAAACATTCTCCATTTAAAGACCCGTCTGCTTTCCCTCTATTAAAGACATCACCTGATGTCTTTAATAGAGGATGATTAGAGGACTGGAGGCTACAACATATAAGGAACGGTTCCTGGAATTGGGTATGTTTAGTTTAATGAAGAGAAGGACTAGGGGGGACATGATAGCAGTGTTCCAATATCTCAGGGGCTGCCACAAAGAAGAGGGAGTCAAGCTATTTTCCAAAGCACCTGAAGGCAGGACAAGAAGCAACGGATGGAAACTAATCAAGGAGAGAAGCAACCTAGAACTAAGGAGAAACTTTCTGACAGTTAGAACAATTAACCAGTGGAACAACCCGCCTCCAGAATGTTCCAACACTGGAGGTTTTTAAGAAGAGACTGGACAGCCATTTGTCCAAAATGGTATAGGGTTTCCTGCCTGATCAGGGGGTTGGACTAGATGATCTCCAAGGTCCCTTCCAACTCATTGTTATTGTTGTTGTTATTCTTATTCTTATTATTATCTGTATTTAATCTTTCCACCATATTATTCTTCCACTTAAGGCTAGAACTGAATTAAGGGATTTTCTATATTAGTGATTTTTGCCCCTCTGCCAGAAAAGAGAAAAGTGGCATATCTTCCTGTAGCGAGATTATATATGGTTATGTGTCTGTATTATAGCATATCTCAAACAATTATTATTATTATTATTATTATTATTATTATTATTATTATTATTATTATTATTATTATTCTAGAGATTGAACTGATATGACCTAGGAATGTTTTGCAATGCTCCTGATGCTAATATAATGCCTATGTAATGGGACATAAATGATTGGTATATGAATATATGTATTTATGTCTTATTTGTGTATGGCACATATATTCTACCATTCCAGGGCTGAACTTGATTCCCATCTTTATTTCCCCTGTCATTTATCATCATTAGAAATTAGGAATATGGTACTGTGTAGGAAATATTATATTCCATAGGAAGTGAGAAATATGATAAACCATAGGGTGAAGAATCTATGCCTTGCTGGAATGTTTATAAGTAATAATACCATTCAAGATTTACCATAAAAAGATGTAACTAGAATGTTTTCAATATGGTGCCTATCTGAATATCTCTACATAGCTTCCCTACCTCTTTTTTATTTATATCCATAATCCACTTCTGTAAATATACTCTATTACATACCAACTTATCTATCTACCTATCCACCCACCGACCTAGTCTTGTATGTTGCTTCAGAGACACAATGGACTGTTCTACCATTTCTAAACTTGATCCTAGGTCCCAATTGCTAGTTTTTTGTCCAATGGACTCCTGGATTTAATTGTGCCTGAAGTGCTGCTCTAGATTAGAAAGCTTCTTACACTGTGAATAATTGTACTAATTGTGACCTTGCACAGGGGATTCAAATAAGTTGGCTAGCATTATAATACTGGAATCAGAACATTCCTTAGTAAGTCAATCTGAAGCATAGAGGTAATGAGACAGGCCTCCCTGTCTCCAAATGGATTTTCCAAAATCCAAATGGATTTTCCATCACGGAATTTCCACCATGTACCATGCATTAGGCCAACAAAAGCAAAAATACATCAAAGGTGGTTTTGGTCTCGTAGTTACAAGCACTTTGCTAGGTGCTTTTAGTTAGAAGACTTCTGGTAAAAACATCTTCAAGGTCCCATAAAATAATATTCTATCACAGAAAAAAAGGAACATCCAAAAACTGAAGCCAAATAAATGCACGAGGATGTGTAGAAATTAAAATAAAAATCAAAAGGATATAAACATTATAATAATTCAGTTTGGGGTACTGTGTGAATATAAGTTCGATTGATTCTAATTTATAGGTTAATTTGCTAATGATATCCTTGTTTTTCTCTGAGACAGGAAATGACTGGATCACAAGGGTATATTTAATTTTTTAAAGAACAGAGAATACATTTTGAAAAGGGGCCTGCTACTATGATTAAAGAACAGATGTGCTTTCCACATGTATGCATTTTGTGGGCCACAATCCAATAAATGTAACTTTATTTAATTCCTTCTACATGAATGTATCTCAATATATAGATTTAAATCAGCCCTGAGTTATTCCTTGTAATTATGGATTCCGACACATGTATGTGGTGTTTCTATGGTCAGGTCAATTTTGCTGTAGGTTTCTCAAATGATTAATACAAATTTCAAAGGCTATATACCTTGGGTAAACGTGGAAGTTTAAGAACATTTATGATAGTCTCTGCAGAGTTTCCCAAAAGTAAAATCCCAAAAATCAGGTGGCTGCCTTGAGCTCATAGGGCAGGGGTAGGCAACCCAAAACACTCAAAAGAGCCACTTGGACCCCTTTTCCACCGAAAACGAAACACCGGGAGCCGCAAAACCCTTTTGATATCTAAAATGAAGATAACACTGCATATATCCTTTTTTACCTTTATTATACGTGTATGTGTGTGTGTTTGTGTGTGTGTGTGTATGTATGTATGTATGTGTATATATATACATACATACATACATACACACACACACACACACACAGAGGTAAAAAAGGATATATGCAGTGTTATCTTCATTTTAGATGTCAAAAGGGTCTCTCTCTCTCTGTCTCTCTCTCTCCCTCCCTCTCTCTCTATCTGCCCTTGGTCTGCCAGTCATCTTCCCTCACTCTTTCTTTCTCTCTCTCTTTCTTCTCTCTCTCTCTCTCTCTCTCTCTCTCTCTCTCTCTCTCTCTCTCTCTCTCTCTCTCTCTCTCTCTCTCTCTCTCTCTCTCTCTCCCCCGCTCTCTCTCTCTTTCTCTCTCTCTCTTTCTCTCCCCCCCTCTCTCCCTCTCTCCTATCTGCTGCTCACCTGGCAAGCTGGCTTCAAGCTTCTCCAACAAGCTCCGGTAGGCAACCTCTTTTATGACTCATGGACTTCAACTCCCAGAATTCATGAGTCAGCATAGCTGGGGACACACACACACACACACACACACACACACACACACACACACACACACCCCACACAGGGGAAGGCTCAAAGAGCTGCATGCGGCTCCGGAGCTGCAGGTTGCCGACCTGTGTCATAGGGTGTAGTCATAAACACATAAACACATAAATAGACAGACAGCAGTAATCTAGTAGATTGGTTGGCTGATTTTTCTTGGCTGCTACACATGTTATGCATAACTTTGATATACTGTTTTTATCTTGTTTCAAAGTAATATTAGCCACCTAGAGTCAGGAATTTGAATTTGGCAGCTATACAAACATAAATAAATAAATGTTTAACAAACTATCTAGGAAAAACAGTATGTGTGTGTGTGTGTGTGTGTGTGTGTGTATGTCTAGGTATATGTGCAGTATATACACATGTATATGTATGCGTAAATATGTCTGTGCATGTGTGTTTGTGTGTGTGTGTTTGACATGTGTGTATTTAGTCAAAATACCTGATCCACTGCTGCTACGTAGTCTTTCACAACCATCTCTCTCCAGAAAGACATGCTATCAATCTCCTCCAGTGCCTCTAAGTCTCACCAATACAGCCAGCTTCATTGCTACTGCTGTGCAGTGCCACTGACTGCCAAACAGCTAATCAGCTTGCCAGACTCACTTCAACTGTGCTCTTAACTGTCTCGTAAATTCCAGAAATTTTAATAACCGGCTCCCATGAACTGGTATGAGTTGGCTTCCGCACACCACTGAATGATATTGATACAGGTGAAACATAATTTGAATTTATATTCTGACTTTCACAAAGTTCACTGGCTAGTGTTGATCCAGTTGCTCTTTGAGACTACTCCACCTAACGAAGAAATCACATGCCAGGTCATGCCTTTCCACAAGCTTATAGCCTCGGCACAAACAATTTCCGAATATTATATTATTATTCCTGCTGTGAAAAGATACATGGGAGCAATGCTGGACTATACCACTTCCACAACAGGTTTTTTTAAATATAAATTATTATTTCTGGTTTTCTCATTGAAATTCAACTACTAAAAATACTCTTTTGCCCATTCTATTCATTCTTGTGGATGGGGACAATATAATATCAAAACCAAAAAGACATTGTTTTGTTCAGGATCTACTTTTTCAAGCTGCTAGAATTCCAAAACTAGGACTTAAAAAAAAAGACTTTTGCTGAGGAAGATTTTACCTTATACTATCATCTATTGCTGTTACTATTTGCTGCCTTATTATTCAGCTTCATTACTTATGAAATTAATGACACATTGATCAGGGGTATTTTGTGTATATGTGGATGGATATATACATATAATTCACCAGAGGTCAAGCTTCACTCCAATGGCAACTTTATTGATCAATTGATACGAGAATTATAGATGAGAAACTTTATATTTAAAACTGTAAGGATATGTCTAAGGTCATTTCCCTTTAGTGACTTAATGGACATCTCCAGAGTAATGTAATTAAATAACACTAAAATATTATATGCATTTTGTAGAGTAATGATGTGCCAAAATGACAGAAATGAAGACAGTCTTTATAGCCCTTCATAATGGCTGAGTGATGCTATGATGACATCTTATCATTCTGTCATTGTTGAAATAGTATAAAGTCTTCTTCATTATTATCAGCCAGTAGGCCAGGGTTCTCCAAACTTGGCAACTTTAAGACTGATGGACTTCAACTCCCAGAATTCCTCAGCTAGCATGGATAACTGAGGAATTCTGGGAGTTGAAATTCACAAATCTTAAAGTTGCCAGGTTTGGATACCCCTGCGCTAGGTCAACAGTAATGGATGTGGCCAAAAGCAATATCCTAAGCTATCCTATGGTTCATCTAAAGGTTTTCCTCATTCTGGAACTTCAAGATAGCCTCCATTTAATGATGTGAGATATGCTCCTAAATATAAAATCTGGCACCTAAGATATTGTCAACTGCCAGCATCCAGCTAGTGTGCGCATTTGCAGTATTTCAAACCAGACTGAACAAATCTTTGCTATTTTTCTTATATCCTTTTCCTAGAATCTACCAGTACAACTGCGTTCTGGTAGCAGCCAATTCTTAATAAACAATCAGAAAAGCAACGTTATGCTTTTCAGGGGAAAAAGTTAGGTAGCCCCATTGCATTGTTTTTCCTTAGCCATCAAATGAACCCCAAAGACCTGCCCCTTCTCACAGTACAATTAATTAGCCAACTATTGCTGCTCAAACACTGTTGAATGTCAGGCTCATTTTTCAAGAGGGCTCTTGTAATGGAAACACAGAACAATTAGATATTCCTTTAGTGATCTTATTTTTTAAAAAAATCTGAATGTGGAAAAAAGCAGACAGGAGTAAGATTGCAGCTCTAGTGAAAATCAGTCTGCTAGAAAATACGCAGCTGTCTCTTCCTTTTTCACACTGCCTTCTGGATAGTGTTCCTGCTTTAACATTTTTTTTTTTTTGAGGATGAGCTATAAACTGTAGTGTTTGTTCCCATCCTCCCTGTTGTGTCTGTAGACCCAGAATCAGGGTTTCTCAACTGGGGTTCGGTAGAACTTTAGGGTTGCATGAGAGGTCACTAGGGGTTCTCTGGAAATCATGATTTATTGAAAAAAAGCAGAGACCAAACAAAAAACTTGCAACCTCCGCTGAAACATGCACAAAGCGAGGAGTGAGGAGTGAGGAATGAGCCAAGCTAAGAAGTGAGAAATGAGCAAGGAATTGGGAGGAGAAGAGAAAGGAGCAGCAAGTAGTGTGTGTGTGTGTGAGAGAGAGAGAGAGAGGGGGGGAGAGAGAGGGGGGGTGGGGGGGTGGGAGAGGGAGATGCTCCTTGGGCTTCCAAATCAGGGCTTTCCTTGTTGGGATGCACCTGCTTTTATTCAGACACAGGAGCCCATGGAGGGGGGGGTCTCAGACAGGTGCCGGATACCTGGGGCTGAGCTGGCCTGGGCAGTAGTGGCAGGAAGAGCCACCACCTACATAGATGTGAGGGAGGGGAGGAAAGAAGGGAAAGAGGGAAGGAGGAAGGAGAAAGGAAAAAAGTTTAATTCTTTATTTTTAGTTTAAGAATACTGTTAATGCATACATACAGGCCTATACATGGACTGAATATAATCATTTTGTAACTTCTGGCCTAGATTTGAGTCTGAATGTACAAGGATTCCCCTACATCAGAACAATATTTCAAGGGTTACTTCAGGTTCAAAAGGTTGAGAAAGGCTGACCGAAATGAAACATAGCACGTGCCATTTAGGAGAATGGATTGTCCAATTTGTTAAGTGCTGGCATTCAATTGTTGTACAAGAATTTCCATATGAGATTTACAGCATGGGGATGAATTTTTTTTGGGGGAGGGGAATCATGATCTCTGGCCAGGTAGCTTGAAGCATTTGAACTGCCTGACAGGGAATCTTGCTTAAGTCACAACATGCTTGAGAAGTATTTAATTTAATTTAATTTAATTTAATTTTTATTAATAGAAAAAAAGAGAAAGAAAAAGAAAAAAAACATGAAAATAATAAAGATGGGAATACATACATTGTCAAAGAGAAGAGAAAAATATATATAAAAATGCTTGAGGAATATTGATGAACTATTTTCTATGCATTTATATGCTTTTGGGTGAGTAGAGAGCTAATTATTTTAATACCTACTTGTCACCCTTTTGCATAAATAGATATCCTACTTAAAACTGCTTATAAAACATCCTTCCAATGGGAAAAATGTTCAATTATTCATGATCCTACTCTTAATATATTTCTGAAGAAAGAATGATACATCTGGCGATAACAAGCACAGTCTTGGAAAAACACTTTTCTTAAGAAAAAGAAGAACCCACATATTTAAATGAACTATTATTTAGAAAGATAATGTTTCCAACTGCACGCTGTTGGTATAAATAGCTTGCAATTTGTCTGAAAATATGATAATCGGGGAAATACAAGACTGATTTTTATTTAGGGCTAAATAATTGCAATAGAGACTAGTTACTAAAACTGACATATTTAATGTATCAGGGGATTTTTCAGAATTTTTGAAAGTTTTTATCCAGAACAATTGCCCTCTTTCCCTCTTGGTAATTGCTAAGCCTTTCATTTTATTATTATTTATCATTTATTTATTATTTGAACTTATATGCCGCCCTTCTCCTAGGACCCAGGGCGGCTTACAATAACAACACAATAAAATTCATAACATTCATACAACATACAATCCCAGTCAACTCACAGTCGCTGATGGAGGGACATTCCTAGGCCCAGGGGCAGAGCACAGCTCATACGCCCCAAGCCTGTCGGCATAAATGTGTCTTCAACAATTTCCGGAAAGCTAGGAGGGAGGAAGCAGTACGAACCTCTGAGGAAAGCTGGTTCCAGAGGGCTGGGGCAGCAACAGAGAAGGCCCTTGCCCCCGCCAGATGACACTGCCTAACAGACGGGACTCGTAGGAGGCCAACCCTATGTGCCCTAACCGGTCGCTCTCTGATTTTGCTCTCTGATTTTCATGAACTTGATGTTAGTAGTGCTTCTTGCATACGGTCATCTCTCCTCTAGGCTATGCTGCTATGGCCTAGAGTGGCCCTTAAACCTGTCCCCAGGTATAGGGCCTCCTTTCCTTCATTTTCATTAGCAAAATGAGAGCAGACCCTTTGATGATTCTAACATTGCCTAATGTCTCATGAATACCCATAGCCTTTTTTCTAACAATGCTCCTTTGAAAGTTGCAGAGATTGGAATATACGGGTATATTCAGTGGTGGGATTCAGCCATTTCACACTACTTCGGCAGAACCAGTAGCTGCTTTTTTTGTTGCCCAGGCCCAGAATGGACTTCCGGAAGCGGCACCCACACAGAGAACTGGTTGTTCATATATTTGAATCCCACCACTGGGTATCTTGTTCTTAGGTCTTTTCTTGAATCTAGATGCATTAGGTGCTTTGAACTATGAGGGACCATTGCACTGCAGATGGATAGATAGAGAGATGGAGAGAGATATAATGATAGATATATAGAAGATGGATAGACAGACAGACACATTTCTTTGGGACATACATTTTTAGGTATGTCATATCCTTTTATTATTACTAAGCAGTTATTAAATAGCAAACAACCCCTGGTGTTTGACAGAATCTTTATGATGGATTTATATTAAATTCATATTTGGCAGCAAATATAGGAAATTTGTAGAAGTAGGTTGAGATCCAGGTCTATATTTGAAGTAGAGTAGTTCAAGATCCTGAAATCCCACATGGCTTCATATATATAAGCAGGATGGGAAAATACTTTTTCAGAGCATTTTGCATCCAACCACTTTGATCCAAAACAAATTCCATGACTCACTAGATTGCATAGGTTAAACTCTTGATGTCCACTTCAGTTCGGACATTTTTCATTCACTTATTAACTCACATAATAGTTTGGAAAGGCAGTTAGCAGTAATGGTCTATTTGGCAGCTGAAGTCGAATGCATCATATACTCTCTTCCCGTTATTGTTGGAAAGAAAATGAGCCAGAAATAGGATTCCAAAAACCATTTGCTTTTTAAAGGATTTCTTACTTATAACAAGTGGCTTGTTAGTACAAAATGGTTGTAAAAGAAACAGAAAATGCAATCTCTAGTGGTGTTCGTCAGGTTGTAATTTACATACTTTGTATATGCTGCCATTTTGGAATTCATAAGAACATATGAAAATGCGAAAAAAAGTCCCGATGGATCACAAAATGGGCTCACCTAATTTGGAGAGAGATTTTTTCCAGAGACAATCAAATGCCGGTGGGAAGCAAGAAAGATTAAAGCTGTCTCTTGCTGCTGCAGCTGGTAACAATAACCTTCTTGCTTTGGAAGCTAGAAAGATTGTTGCCATCCTCTTATTTAGCATTGGGAACGTTCTCTCTAAGACAAAAAAGCTATCATGACTTTCTATAGAGATTCTCAGTCATCCAGGTCATAGTTATCCCAAAGATGCTTTTTCACGAAACATCTGGACTTTTACAAAAGCATAATCAAGAGATTTAAAAAGTACAGCAAAGAGCCACCAAAATAACGAGAAAATAGGGGTGCAAGAGAAAAAGAAAAGGAACTCATTAAAGGTATAGAAAAATGTGCACATTATGGTATGAATAAGCTAGTGCAACCTGGGTTCATCCGTTGAGATTGCCATGGAGAATATGAAACATGAGGAAATTTATGCAATTATTGGTTAATTCATGAAAGTCATGATATCCCAAAGAGGCTTTTTCACAAGCCAAGTGGACTTTCTTATTTTTCTTTGAAGATGTTTCACTTCTCATCCAAGAAGCTTCTTCAGCTCTGACCTGATGGTGGGGAATGGAAAGATTTATACTCCTGCAGACAGCTGTTCATTTGCATTCTTTTAGAGATGGTGTTGATGCTACCTGGAGGCTTATCTGTGCCTCAAGTGTCATCTGAGTAGTGCAAATGGGTGTGGAGCCTTCTTGGAACTGTGTTGTAGACTGGAGATATATGATGTTGTATCCCTCCCCCTTTGTTGAGAGACTTTTGTTGTTCAATTTTGACATAGATGGCCTCTTTGGCCCCTCTTTCAAACCAGCGGTCATCTCTGTCCAAAATGTGGACTTTGCTGCTTTGAAAGAGTGGCCTTTGTCTTTTAAATGCAGATGGACTGCTGACTCTTGTCCTGATGGGTTTGTTCTCCTATGTTGTGCCATATGTTTATGAAGTTGTTGTTTTGTGTCCCTGATGTACAGATCTTGTTGACAACTGAAGATGTCACAGTAGTGAAAAAATGTCTGCTATAAGACAGCACCCTAGATGACAGAACCAACCTCAGCCCAGACCACATATGTGCCAGGCTGACCTCTGCTTGACCAGAGAAGGTTTCTACAGACAAAAACACGGCTGCACCATGTCCCCCTTTATGGCCAATCTCTACATGGAAGAGGTAGAAACCAAAGCCCTAAACTCCTTCACAGGAATTCCACCCATTCACTGGTATAGGTATGTGGACGATATTTGGGTCAAGATCAAAACACAGGAATTGGAAGCATTAACCAAACATATCAACTTGGTGGACAGATACATCAAATTCACACATGAAGATATTAAGGAAAATAGTCTAGCCTTCCTAGACTGCTGTATACATTAAGGAAGACAGAAGCCTTAACACTGAAATTTACAGAAAATCCACACACAGAGATCAATATTTACATTTTGATTCATACCATTCACTGGAGCACAAAATGGGAGTTATCAGAGCTGAAGGCCTGCCTATTAGCAAAGAAGGAAAAGAAAAAGAAGTAAAACACATCAAGGAAGTCCTCAGAACTTGTGGCTATTTCAAGTAGGCCTTCATGAAATTTCAGAAAAGACTTAGCAGGAGCTCCATAACAGATGAAGAAAACAATAAATGAAGCAACCTAGTCATTCCATACTTTGCAGGAATATCAGAAAAGCTCAGGAGGATCTTCAGCCAATACAACATACACGCACACTTCAAACCCAAGAATACACTAAGACAGAAGCTGGTCCACCCCAAGGATAAAACACCCAGACACAACTGAGCAATGTGATTTATGCAATACAATGCAGTGAGCCATGTGCGGAAAGAAATGAACAGCTGCCTGCAAGAGTACAAATCTTTCCATTTCCCACCATCCAGTCAGAACTGAAGAAGCTTCTTGGATGAGAAGCGAAACATCTTCAAAGAAAAACAAGAAAGTCCAGTTGTCTCATGAAAAAGCATATTTGGGATATCATGACTTTCATGAATTAACCAATAATTGCATATAGGGCGACCATGGGCTGGGCCACCAGCTAGCCCAGCCCAAGGGAGGTAAGCCACCCGCCGGGCCCCACGCGCGCCAAAAACTCCCTGCGCCCGCCGCTGCCCCGCTAGCCTTACCTTTGCTGCCGCCCGTTTGGGGCGGCGGCAGGCCGGCCCAGGCACTCCTGGGTGGCCGCGGCAAGCAGCAGCAACAGCGCAGGGCGACCACCGGCTCTTTTACTTACATTTTTAGTAGTTGCTCAGCAGGGAGGGGTGGAAAGTTCCGGACCGCTCGCCTTCGCTGCAGACAACTTGCAGCACCGTTTGCAGACTGGGACTTTTGGCGGGCTCAGCAGGGCAGAGACAGCCTGGACAATTCCTATTGGCTTTTGAAAGCCAATAGAATTAGACTCTATTCAAGAGTCTATTAGAATTAGACTCTATTCAGCTAAGGAAAAGTGGAAAAAATGGCATAGCACAGCTAAGGAAAAGGGGAAAAAATGGCGGACTGTGTTGTTTGGCGACCCCCGTGAAATGGTCGTTCGACCCCAAATGGGGTCGCAACCCACAGGTTGAGAACCACTGCGATAGATGAAACCCATCAAAAGAACTTCAAGGCAAAATTCTTCCTTAAAGAACATTTTATTTGGGAAACAAAGTATCAGCACTACATAGTTGAACCCCAAAACTAAATTCCCTTCCCCTAGATACAAAGTAACAAAGCACAATTCCCACCCTCAATAAACTGTCATAAATCACATTCCCCAATTAGTGAAAAGCACGGGCTTCTTCCCCAGCTCCTCAGCCCACCAAAACATTATCAGCTTGTCCTTGGGTTCCCACAGCAGTGTTAGCATTATGGCTAGCTGAGCTTTCATTCCAACCTCCCTCCCTGCTGCACCTGATTCCTAAAAAGAAAAAGGAAAGGAAAGGAGAAGAGAAAATGGCTGCATTTTCATCAGTTGTCAAAGCGGGAACATCCAATGTTAGCAGCATTGACACCCAGGTTGTATTAGCTTATTCATACCATAATATGCACATTTTCTATACTTTAACGAACAGCCCTTGAGTTCCTTTTCTTTTTCTCCTGCATCCCTATTTTCTTGTTATTTTGGTGGCTCTTTTCTGTACTTTTTAAATCTCTTGATTATGCTTTTGGAAAAGGACCAATTCAGAGTATGAAGAGTAATGACAAAGGCAGCCTTGCTATAGATTGGGATAAGCTCTGGTTGAGAAGATTGTACAATTTCTACACATACTTGTTTTGTCATTTATCATGCATAACAAATTGGTATATTTTATTAGCGATGCTGACATACCATACTAGCACAGTAGGAACAGAAAAGCATTCAAAATCCCTCTAGGTTAGTTTTATGTCCTCATAAAAAGTTTCCTCAGGATTGGGAACATTGTGTTCATTGTAAAATCAGGCAACTATCCCAAAATAAAAACACAAGACAAGGGAACACCACAATCTCCTATGGGAGAAATTAAATATACAAGGAAATTGAATGAGCCAAACCTCAAGGACTTCTCTCCCCCCCACCCCACCCACATGCAAATTATTTTATGTTGAGGAAAGGAGGAAGTAACTAGAGAAGGAGTGAGGGATTTTTACTTAAATAAACTTGGTAGATCTCATCCTATTGTCATCTTTTGGGTAGACCTGCTTTAAAAACTAAGTTTGTTTTCCAAATACACAGATGTACTTTAGTATTCAGACTCTGAAACGTATTTTCTCTATCCTAGAAGATACTCAAGGGAAGCAAAAGAAATGAGTTCAAAGTGTTTCCCAAAAGTGAGTTTTATTGAGAAAGAATGAGGAATAGTGAGAAGCTATAAGATATGGGGGCCAAAGATTGATTGCTTAGGACTGAAAAAGAGAAAGGATAGGAACTTGCCTTAGAAATGGTGATTAAAAAATACATTTAAACACAGGTGCAGAGTGAAGTAATTTCAATTTAGTCTGGAATTTATAGATTCAAAGTTGACACTACAGTAAAGACTGTTCCCAACTCTCAGAGGTAATGTTAGCTGACTGTGATACAATGTTTGGTTCTAATGTCAGTTGTTATTGGAGAACTAATGACAGAACGTATTAGCTATGATTTTGTGCTCTCTCAGTTGGATAATGGTTCCTCAGTTTCAATAAGCTAATGAGTTAAGAGCCAGTTTCATAACCAAATCCTTAATATTTTGAGAAATAGCAGTTGACAGAAATATAACCCACTGGAAGAGCTAGATGGCCAGAAGAAACATGCAACAACAGAGGGAGAGAGGCAGATCAGCAAAAGGCTTGGAATGAAAAAACCGAAGAGAAAAAAGAAAGAAGGAAAAGACATCCACTTGTTGAGGAAAAGGAACAAACTTCATTAGCCAGTAGGACAACATCTGGCTGAAAACAAATAAGATCCACAACAGGAGGCTAGTCCAAAGTCTTAGCAAGACAGAACAGAGAAAAACTTGATGTGATAGCCGTTATACATGATACACACTTATGTTCCTATAAAGATGAATGAATATGATCTAATCTCTTACACCCATCATACTATTTATGAATATGTTTGATGAAGGACATATAGGGATCCTTAGTGCCAAGATATATCCAAAAGAAGGTTAAAAAGAAGACATTATTAAAAAGAAGAGGCTTTCCCCAGCTTTTGTGGCTAGAGATCACAGGAAGGAAGTATAGGGAATGAGCCCACAAAGTGATGGTTTATCATATTTATCACAGCAAGATTCTTGAAATCTCCTGGAGTTTAGAAATCTAGAGATGGGGGAAGAAGCATCCAGTTAGGACATTAAAAAGGCCAGACATATTATCTGTTAGCAATCTCAAAGACAAATGGGAACTTTAGGAATTATATAGAAGACAGGGAAAAGCAATTAACTGGGCATATTAATTGGTCTAAAATCTTTATAGTTCTGAAGAACAAAAGACTTCCTGTCTCTTCCTTTCCATCCAAACATTAACAAATCTATTAGCAGTCTACTATCCTTTAAAAATGTAAATGTAAATAGTTCTCTTTGACCATTTTAGGAGAGGAAACCTACCAGATGAGCAGGAAGCCAATCTTGGTCTCATATCACAGAGAGAGGACATGAGGTCATTTATTAAATTTTGCAACTTGAATTTGTGGTGAGGAAATTGGAAGCCACTTGGAAAGCCCTTAACCAATATTTAGAAAGTTTGTGGTGAGTTACTTATACATAATTTATGATGATAGCATAGTGATGTAATCAAAGATCACTGAGTTGTAATATTATTTTGATGCTGAATGGATCTCTTATATTGATGGGCATCTGAGAAGATGAAAGGAGAAGTTCCCTTGCTTGGAGAATTAAGCAAACATACAAGCGAGCTAAGGAATGGGACGAACATGAATGTCTTTGAGCTATGGAATATATAGGAGAAGCTAACATAGCGTAGATTGCATTTCACCTGTGACTATACAGTACACATATTAAAGCCAGTTTGGTGTAGTGGATAAGGCATGAGAATAGGAACTGGGAGCCCATGATTTCTACTCCCACTTGCAGCAAGAAGCCAGCTGGGTGACCTTGGTTCAGTCACTCTCTCTCTGCCCTGGGAATCAGGCAAGGGCAAGCCACTTCCAAAAAACTTTACCAAAGAAAACAGCAGAGACTAGTCCAGGAGTCAAAAACTGACTTGAAGCCACCATAATACATAATACCATAATGGAAATGGGAAAATATATCAAGAAGACATGGGATAAATAAGGCAACAAAGGATAAAGTAACATCTGCTGCAGAAAACCCAGGGCATCACTAAACCAGAGAAAACAGCAAGATATTTTTAAAGTAGATTTTACTGGTCAAAGCATCATGCCATATGTTAAACAGCGAATAAAAGTGTTATATAACTGAAGAAGTAACTGAAGTTGGTTCAACTGGTCCCACTCCAGAAAAAAAAATCCAAAAAACAAAGAAAGGAGACAATTAAATTTCTTTGATTGTTCCTCTACCATAAGTCACAATTTCTTGAAGTAAAGAATGTGGAGGGGAGAACAAACAAATCAATTATCTTTCTATTCTTCTTTCATGGTAGGAACATAGTCTCTCCTTTTGACTAAGCCTGTCTCAATTATCATGTTGCATTTTAAAAATATTTTCTTGATAATAATGATTAGACATGATAACGTGTTCTGGAATTGAAAATGCTTAAAAATGATGCCTTCCATATAGTAATAATAATAATAATAATAATAGTAATAGTAATAGTAATAGTAATAGTAATAGTAATAGTAATAGTAATAGTAAAGTTGGAAGGGACCTTGGAGGTCATCTAGTCCAACCCCCGCTCAGGCAGGAAACCCTATTACCATTTCGGACAAATGGCTGTCCAGTCTCTTAAAAACTTCCAGTGTTGGAGCATTTACCGCTTCTGGAGGCAGGTTGTTCCACTGGTTAATTGTTCTCAGGAAGTTTCTCCTTAGTTCTAGCATAACTATCCAACTGTCAAGGGTAATAAAGGACTGAACAACAGCTTTCATTATATCCTTTCTACAGTTTCCACATTGTTCCTTAAAATTGTGCTTTTCATTTCTGGAAAGCATCATTTTAAGGAATCAAGATTTGCTTGATCTCCTGATGTTATTTGTTTTGGGATCACTTGGGGTCACTTCTTTAGGTTTTGGGTAACTGATTGTCAAATCTCAGCTTTGCAAAAGATTACAAATACCTACAGAACTTTCATTCTGAGAAACATCAAATGGGCAATTGCTTGATCCACATAGAACATGACTGACATGGAGCCACAAGGAGAAATGGATGAAATGCCAAATCGAGCAGACTAGTTATTAATCAATCAACATAAAAATCCAATACTGTGAATGACAAAATACATCCTTGGTTCACCTTTTCTTTGAGAGAATTACCTTAGATTGTCATGTGTGTCTAAAACATGAAACCAAAATTATATGAAGGGCAAAGTGTCTTAAAACAACGATGCAAACAATAAAATTTGAAAGTGCTAAAAGATCTGGATAAATAAGTATTAGGGTTAGGCAAATATGGATGATCTAAAAGTAACTTTATGGGAGCAGATAGCTGTTAAGCAGAGCTGAATCTTATAAGTTTTAATTCATTACTGGGAATACTTTGAACTGAATTTAGAAGACAACCAGCAATTAATAAAGTTGTTTCAAGACAGGGATTAAGTGAGATCATTCATATGTGCTGTTTCATGCTGGAATTTTTGACATTCTTCAAGGACCATTTTAGAAATAATAATAATAATAATAATAATAATAATAATAATAATAATAATAATAATAATAATAATAATAAGTGGGTGTGGAATACTGCAAGTACATCAGATGGTTGAGGAAGATAAAATGGCTTTGGAAGAATATCTGAAGAACAATGATGAAGATGCACTGAAATTAGTATATCAGGAAGGCTTACTGACTACTGGAGAGACCAAACTGGCCTACAAGAAAGACCAAATGAAGAACAGAATAGAGGCATGGGAAGACAAAGCACTACATAGGCAGTACATTTAAAAAAATAGCTGGGAAAGCAGATAATAACAAGACCTGGCAATGGCTAAGAGCAGGAAAATTGAAGAAAGAGACAGAGGGACTAATTCTAGCTGCACAAGACCAAGCCTTAAGGACAAATGCATATAAAGTCAAAATTGAGAAGACAGCAACAGACAGTAAGTGCCACCTATGCAAAGAAGCTGGGACCACCTGGTAAGCTGCTGCAAGAAGATTGCACAGACTGACTACAAGCAGTGGCATGACAAAGTAGCAACAATGGTGCATTGGAAGATCTGCAAGAAATATCATTTGCCTGTAAGCAAAAACTGGTGGGATCATAAAATAGAGAAAGTCATAGAAAATGATAAAATTAAAATGCTCTGGGACTTCAGAATTCAAACAGACAAGCACTTGCAAAATAACACCCTGGACTTAACAATTGTTGATAAGAAAGACAAAAAAGTCTGGATAGTGGACGTGGCAGTGCCTGGAGACAGCAGAATAGATGAGAAAGAACTGGAGAAGATAACAAAATACAAAGATCTACAAATAGAAATAGAAAGACTGTGGCAAAAGCAAGCAAGGGTAGTACCAATAGTAATAGGCGCCTTGGGTGCAATCCCAAAACAACTGGAGCACCACTTGAACACCATTGGCACTGACAAATTCGCTATTAGTCAATTGCAAAAGGCGGCCTTACTAGGACTTGCTTCCATCCTGCGACGATATCTGTAATACCATCGAACATCCACATCTGCCTATCCCAGGTCCTGAGTAAGGACTCGATAGGTAGACAAAATGCCAAATCCAGTCTGAACATCTGGCTGACTGTGCGATGATCCATAACAACAACAACAACAATAACAACAACAACAACAACAACAACAACAATAATAATAATAATACATGAATCACCTAAGAAAGAATGTAAGAAAGACACACAGGTCTCAGTGCCATCAATATTAATGTGTCTGTCCACTAAGTAAACCTTAAAAGGTCTCTTACTTGCACTTGGATGGATTTGCTCTGTTTTCAGATGCTTTCATCCCTCAGATTTTCTGGGGTCTACATACATAAACACAAGCTAAAATCTAAGACCATGTACGTTCATTCTAAGCAGCAAATGCTCCATTGGATCATTTTGCTAAGGGAACAACCCAAAGTGCAAAACTGAAAAAGATGTAAAAACAATGGCCTTCATTTAACTACAAAACATTGTTAATCAGTTCTAAAGAGAGATTGCTATTTATTTCATAAGCTTATTTTCTCAATTTGGGGCCTTAAATGAATTTGAATATAAACTATTGTGACTCTACCTTGTTTCATGCTTAGATCAGCCATGTCTACGTATGAGTGCAAGGCTAAACTCATTGCATTAAACTGTGGCATGTTAAATAAGTCAGACTTCATAGGTTCTCACATAATTTCAAATTTTATAATATCATTTTTGTGCAATATACATGCACAAATACATAGAAATAAGTCATGTGAACTTACTGTAAAACTAAAGTAAAAAATTGAAGTTTAATAGATTAAAAATAAAATATGTTCACACCATAGGTATAATATCTAAATCCTTTGATGTTTAAGGGTTACTGCACATTTTAATTTCACACTTTCTTCTGAAACATCAGCAAGGTAATTTAGACTGATAGCTTCAGGTGGAAGACAAGCATCATGTCCTTAGTTTTATTACTTCTGAGTCAGATTGTGTGTAATATTTGTTAGTTGCCATTGCGTTTTTAGAAATGTAAGTACCTTTTAATGAAGAAAGTCTGCTTATTTCTTGAGGTGGGTGTAAATGCTAATGACCTTTTATCCAAGAAGAAAATAGGCATATCTATTTTCTTCTTGGATAAAAGATTTTCCTTTGCTAATGAATTCTTCCATAGCCTAGTTAAAATAATAAATAATTAACACATGGTTGCCTGCAATTTTGTTTTTATAACATGTGAAATGAAAAAGATGGTATTTTTCATGCTTCACTTAGTAGGCTTGGCATTTAAAATTGCTGAGAGGCATCTGGGAAGATGCTAAAATATCCAACTCCAAGAAAATATTTCTCTTCGTTGTCCCAATTTATGGGAAATATAATAAACCAAAAAGTGACTGCAGTTTTGCCATTTGTGAACTGTTAGCAAATCCTGAATATTGGCCAATGGCTTAGGATCAGGAATAGGGACAATGTGTATTCAATGTGTATTCAATGTGCTGGGCAGAGCAGAGCATGCGACATTAATGTATTGCTTTAGGAACTTCTCCTTTCTCCCTACAAAGCCATTAGTAACTAGGATTGAAATAGTGTTAACCTTTAGCTTCCCTTATGGGCAACCTAGGAAATATCTCTGAATAATGAGAGGTACCTGGCTACCAGTTTCTTTCAACTATAACTCAGTGCAGATGGCAAAATATCCTGCAGTAAATCTCCACAACTGACACACCCAAGGAAAGAAAGAAAGGTTTGTATTCACTGCCTTGACCACCACTGGATTATGTAGATTTAAAGCTCATCATTTTTTTTGGGGGGGGGAAGAAATTTAAACTTTTTGCCATTACATTTCCTTTTATAGTGCAATTTTAATGTACTGTATACACCTCCCCTAAAATCCAAACAACAAAATGCATACAAAGGAACAATGAAAACAATGCAATAGAACATTTTTAATACAGACAGAAAAAAAAATCTTCACACCTCCCCAGGACTTTAACCTCACAGTTTGGAAATCCTGATTTAAACCAAGTTCTTTTAGCATTTTTAAGAGTAACTAGATACCACTTTTTAGGAGGGATTCCTAGTGTGACCTATCAAGATGCCACAGACTCATGTTTATCAAAAGGCATAATAATTTATTTTCTGAATGGTTTTTTTTATTATAAAATTTTTTTATTAAAGCAATCAACATTAATCAAAATAGCATACTAAAAAGCAATCAACATAAATCATGAGATACAACAGTAAGTTATAGTCTTTGTATATGTAAACCAGGGGAAAGTTCAATCTACCTGCTATCCAACTTAATACAATCGATTTAATTTTGTAAACATTCTTCACTCCTTATGTCAAGATTTAACTATAAGCCAGATACATTTTCTTTGATTGGTGTTTCTCTTGTATGTAGTCTATCCACTGTTTCCAGTATAACTCTCCTGCCTTCTACAAAATAAGACAAACCGATTGGAGGCTCACAGCATTTGCATTTCAAACATTGGTTAAGGATAACAATACCATTTTGAAAATTACATTCTATTGCGTATAAGAAAAGTGCTTTCTTTCAATACCCAAGTAGTATTTTTAAATTTAAAAAACTCTGTTCTTTATCAAGAACAAATCTAGAGCAATGTTAACAATGTTGTAACATAAAATGTATAATTTTGTCATTTAGAAAGGAACAAAATATATTTTTGTCTTATGGAGTTCAAACAGGTGATCAAAAGCTGCATATGGTTAGACATCACAGTAGTCTCCCCTCCAGATAAAATTTTTAAATGAATTTTTCATTAAGGTATGTATATATTACAACTCAAAATTTTCTCACCTGGAAGAGCCAATTCTCCAGTGGTTTAGAACAGGGCTTTTCAACCTTTTCACATATTGTTCCACTTTTAGGACATGACAATATTTGAGTACTACCAGTGCTTAGTAAAGTGTCAAAAACTTGATGACTAAAAAAAGGGGGGGATTTTGGGGTTTACTCAATCTAATTTTGGGGATTAGATTCATTTGTTGTTATAGAAATGGCTAGTTTATAATATTATGGAAAAGTAAAAAGTTGAGGTTCAATGTTAATGCTTCCTTCTACTACAACAGAGGAAGCCTGTTCTTTTTCCCTTCTCCCCCTTTTTCCTCCCCACTGTGTCCTACTATTTACTTTTGTATTTTTGTATTTTATTCTATAATCTAATAAAATGTTACAAACTGTAGAAAAAAAGGAAAAAAGTACCAGCTTTAATTTCTTCAGTGGCTGTTCCTTTGCTGAATCGCTTTCCCTTTACACTGACAAATGTATGAAAAATTTATCCATGTTAATATACATCACTACCAGCTAGCTCAGGGGGTCTTCAAACTTGGCACGTTTAAGACTTGTGGACTTCAACTCCCAGAATTTCTCAGCCATTATGGCTGGTTGAGGAATTCTGGGAGTTGAAGTCCACAAGTCTTAAAGTTGCTAAGTTTGTAGACCCCTGAGCTAGCTGGTCGGCCCTTCTTCCTCTCTCCCTTCTGAGCTCTTTCCACAGTGTAATAATAATGCACCCCCAATCCCTTCCCTGTACCCTTAAAGACACAGGAATCAAGTGCAAAGTAAGAAAGGCTCACAAAATAAAGAAACATATAAACTCCCTTTCTTCTTCTTCTTTAAGCTGTCTCAGGCGTGTCACATGTCACAATGTTGCAATCTGAGACTGAAAAGCTTTAATTAAGCCTGTTTACCTTCAAAGAAAACTTTTCTAAAAGCCATAGACAGACTCAATTAAAGGGGGTAAAACTAATTACATTTGTTTAAAGGGATTAAATCTTTCCCTGTTGTCTTTTTTTCCCCTTTCCCACCCAAACCACCTCCTTTTATAGCCTCTCCTCTCCTCCCCCCCTTTTTCTTCAGTTCATCTCCAGCTCCGAGCTGCTTCCGGAAGCGCCAATCAGCTGGAGCCCTGCCGGCTCCTGGGGCTTCTGTCAAGCCCAGACAGTCCTGTAGCTGCAGATGCCTCTCCCTCAGGCTTGGGTTGCTTCGGCTCATTCCCTTCCCCTGCTACACTTCTCTAGGAAGGTCACGTACCACCTGCCACGTGGCAAAGTACACAGGTGGTACACGTACTACCGGTTGAAAAGCCCTGGTTTAGAATTGAAGGAATTGCCATGCCAGCCTACTTGAGTGGCCCTGATATTGGGAAAGACTGTGGACCATTTCTGAATGTTTTCATACCACCTGAAATAAAAAAAATGTATTCATGGAAGAATGAATTTTTGGACAACATTCTCTATTTTTAGAACGAGAGTTAACAGAAGTCATATTTAAATGTAACTATTGTGAATAAATTGATTAGCTCATAAAATAATGAGGTTGGGAATATTGCATTAAATATAATGATGAAGTGAGTGATTTTGCAGCAAAGTAGTGAGAATTCTATTATAATTTACACAAGTTGTGAAAACGTGCTAATGCAGTTAATAATTTAGATCAATATCTTATAACAAAAAGTGAATCTCTCTCTCTCTCTCTTTCTTTCTCTCTCCCCTCTTTTTTGTTCCTTTTTGCTTCCATTTTTCCATATTGTTGCCCTATGGAACTACCTCAGTTTTTGTCATCTTCTTTCAGAATTCTTGAAAAATGGTCACAATCTATTAAATAATTAGGAGAAATCATTGTTCTCACAAACTCAAAATGGCTCCAATAATTTGTTTTCACAGAGATCAGCTTCTCTAGTTAACTTTTCTGTAGAATGATCAAAATCCAGCTCTGATAAATGTAAGCCCATCTGAAAAAATGAAGAAATCCAGATTTGGGAGGGGGATAGAGGGCATATGGAGGGAGTGTCATAGGAAAAAGGTATATGAATTACAGTTTCATCAGTTCTGGCCAAATATTCTGAAGTTATTGTGTAGGAAGCTCCTGTGAGGTGTTGACATGACTTTCAAGGTGCCATAAAATTGCAAGAAACTTCAAGATAATTGCAAAGTTATCTAGAACAGAAACTAAATGGAGGCAATGCATGTGTAAAACATTGGGGGGAGGGAGAGAGAGAGAGAAAAAGAGCGAGAGAGTGTGTTTTGGAAAACAGAAACAATTAAAAAGGAAAAGGGAAAAAAAAAGGAGAAGATTGAGCAATCTTCTTTGTAAAATATTGTCTTGTGTTGCCCATGAAAAGTCTGTCAGTTCTTGAGGAGAAACTGGAAAATCCGTTTGATTGGTTTGTTTACAGTGGTTATATGAGCTAAACTCTAATTCCATTCAATGAAACCACATAAATAATGTACTTAGGATATTAAAGCTGGATTGCTTTTGTGGTTATAAAGATGACATGTGTTTCTGATCATGTCAAGGTAAAATGGCTTTGTGGATCTCATCCTACTTCCCAGTAGATATTTATCTATGTAGAAAAAACATAACAACAACAAAAACACGCACACACCCCCAACCCCAAATCCTCACTCTGCAGTTTTCGGAATATCTGGAAAACCACTTTTCAACAGAAATCCAGTAGCAGGGATAGGGAGGTAAGACAAACTAACACCCACTTTGGCAGAGCAATGTGTAGAAAGTTATTTATAAATCTGCATATGTGTTTTTCTCAACAAGAAAGACAAAGATAAAACTCAATGTATTTGTTTTTTGTTCTCTGTAATTTTCTGTTAAAGCCATGCAAACTTTTGTTTTGATTTCTGTCATATATAGGCTATAAGCTGTGGATTTGGCCCACATGTTGTTTCTCTGAAGATATAATACAAAAGAAAAAAATATTTTTAAATAACTCACTTGGATTAATTTATGTATCTAGGACATGGTCTTGGACTAAAAAGTTCCTGGGATTGAGCCATTAATTTATGTGGTATTAGGATCAATTTGTGTGAAGAAATTCTCTCTATATCCAGCAGGAGTACAAAGGAAATGCTTTTTAGACAAGTGCAAGGAAAGGCAGCTTTTTTGCCATAGAATCATTTAAAAGGAAATTAGTAAGAACCTTTACAATGGAAAAATGTGACTCAAAAGTATTGCTGGACCTGTGTATCTTCGTATAAACTTTATAGCCATACAAGCCATACAGTGTGGCACATGGGCATTTTCAGAATGCTGGCAGATAAAAAGTGGATTTCCATGCCTCAGTAAGGGTTTGAAAATAAAAAAGGAGCTTTCGTGGTTCCTGAGATTAATTTAGAAATGATTATCTCTAGAAAAATAAATCCAGAAAAAAGCTTGATCAATCTCCTGCTCCTTTCTTACCAGACCTTCCATACTCATAATCTCCCTGAGGGACTCCCATTACCAAACATGGCAGATGTAGTAGGAGCAACAGAAGAAGACTCTTGAAGAAGGGCAACAATGGGGCAGGGTGTGAGAATACTGCATCCTCCATGGTCCCCTGGTGATGCACAGCAGGTTGGTAGCCAGGGAATTTGGGAAGCAAGGAAAAAGGGGGGAAGACATAAGCCTTCCTGTGTGTTTGCCAGGAAAGTGAAAAGAAGGGGATTAGAGGTTTGTTTAGTCAGGCTGGCCAAAGACTTTTTGGAGCTAGCAAGGAATGTTGGAAAAAAGTCTAGTAACTTAGATCCTTTGGAAGTTTGCTTTTCATTTGAGATGGCAGGACATTCTTCTGATTGCATAATTGGGTGTGATCAGTCATAAAATATCCATATATCTGAAGCTGGGCTACCTCCATCTAATATTTTATTTTCTAAAAGAGAGCTTGAGAGAAATGTAGTTGGTGCTTTGCTTTGCAACATATAGTTAGGTCCTCCTCCTCCTTCCTCTTCTCCTCCTTTTCATATATAGAATTAAAAAATGAATTTGGGAAGAGCAGGAAGCTATGCAGGCAACAAGGAATATGTTGGTAGATGCCCCATTTCCTGGGAACAGTGTTGGGGGCCAATTTTTCTAAAGCAATTAAAAGCTGGAAACCAAGCTTGAAGTTGCTTGTTATACCAACATTTCTCCCCCTTGCAAGGCAGTGTTTCCTGTTGTCAATTGTTCCCTTTTCTCAGTCCAGAAAAGGTGTCCCAAAGGTCTGATGGGGTATCCTCTATGCTGAGGGAGGAATGTCTGTTGTTTTCCCTTGACATTATATTGGAAGAATTGAATGTTCTCAGAGTGATGCTCCTTGTCCTTCCTTGTGGGTGAAACCTTTTGCTGCTGCTTACAGCTTATTCAAAACATGCCAAAAGGAAGGAAATAGCTTTTTTTTTTTGAAGATAATGAAATATTATCCAAAAGCCAACTGCCAACTCTGTTCAGTTCTAATTAGACTCAATTTCAATAGCATATTGGGCATTTCCAGTCTGAGTAATGGCTGATAGAGGTGACCACCAGAGGTGAACTAATATTAGAAGGTCTTTCCTGCATAAAATCTCAAAAATAGTTACATTTTAAAGGTGACAAAATAGAGATGAAAGAAAACACACACACACTCAATCTAAAAACAGGATGTAGAAAGTTATTGCTTGAAATATTAATACTCTAGGTCAGTGGTGGCGAACCTATGGCACAGATGTCAAATGCGGCACTTGGAGCCCTCTCTGTGGGTACACATGCTGTTGCCCCAAGCTTGCCTCTGCCCATGACCCCCTCCCCACCAGCAGCCTCCCTGGAGGAGACTTGCCCCTGAGCATGGCCCATGCGGAGCAGTGCAGCCAAGGACATGGCAGCCAGGCAGCGTAGACAAGACTCTGTCATAGAATCATAGAATCATAGAGTTGGAGGGGACCTCCCGGGTCATCGAGTCCAACCCCCTGCTCGAGGCAGGATTCCTTAAACCATCCCAGATAGATGGCCGTCCAGTCTCTGCTTGAAGACCTCCATCGAAGGGGAGCTCACCACCTCCTGTGGCAACCTGTTCCACTGGTCAATCACCCTTACTGTTAGAAATTTTTTTCTAACATCTAATCTGAATATTTTCCCCTGCAGTTTCATCCCATTGTTTCTAGTCCTTCCTTGGGCAAGTGAGAACAGGGCTGATCCCTCTGCACTGTGACAGCCCTTCAGGTATTTGTAGACAGCTATCATGTCTCCTCTCAGTCTTCTTTTCTGTAGACTAAACATTCCTAATTCCTTTAATCGTTCCTCATAGGACATGGTTTGTAGACCGTTCACCATCTTGGTAGCTCTCCTTTGAACCTGCTCCAGTTTGTCAGCGTCTTCCTTGAACTGGGGTGACCAGAACTGGACACAGTACTCCAGGTGAGGTCGGACCAAGGTAGAGTAGAGGGGAATAATAACTTCACGTGATTTGGACTCTATGCTTCTCTTGATACACCCCAGGATCGTGTTTGCCTTTTTTGCAGCTGCTTCACACTGTTGCCTCATGTTCAATCGATGATCCTCACGCCCCAATGTGCACAGTTGATGTTGCAGGGCGTGGGCAGAGGCCGTTGTCGCTATGGTGCTACTGGGCTGCCTGGATGATATGCGGCGGGCCCTGGAGGTGGTGAGTGGCCCTGCGGGCAGGCAGGGTGGGGCAGAGCAGGGGCGGGGCAGGGGTGGAGCAGGGGCAGAGCCAGTGTTTGGGCACTTGATCTCTAAAAGGGTTGCCATCACTGCTCTAGGTTGTACTTTGCTTTGCCAGCTGTAATCTGAGAAAGCTATCAGAGCATCAAATATATTTGAATACAATATTTCGGGAGTCAGTTTTAAATCTGTATAAATCCACCAGATCCTCCCTAGATTCTGGGACTGGTCCAACTCACATTCACTTTTCTTTTTCTTGCTTTTCCTTGTTTTCCTTTTGTTTTTGTCTACTTATGCCTTTGTTCCTTTATACTATTTATACTGCAGCACTTCCATGCCTGGCACATAGGAAGCTGTGCCTGGAATGGCCATGATGTAAGGTCACTAGGGCAAATATTTCAAGCAATTGGTGTTTGCTTATTTGGAGGATCCAAATAACTGTGAGAAGTTTAGGAAGTCACCAGGTTGTTCTCCTGTACTGAAGAAATGAGCTGTGTATTTCAGACTACCGAACCTACTTGCTAGGTAAGATGGAAGAGATTGTTATATTAACAACCTAATCAATTCTGTACTTTTATCTGAGTGCTATCTTACACTTCTCCTCAAATACTAACATGTTTTTGGCCAGTTTGGAATAATGCCATTAACTTTGCAAAGGCAAATGCAAGCAGTAGAAAATGTAGCAGTAAGTAATAATAAAAAACATTCTCTTTTGGCAGAAAATGGGCAATAATTAGACCTTCTTCCAGAATGGTACCACTAGCTTGCGCCAGAGTACTGGATAGCGTAGCTTTTGACTATTATCTGGATTTATCAAGCTAGTTATGGATGCCTGTCAAATAACAAACATATTAGTTTTCAGGAATAGTCATTAATATTAATATTCTAGAGCAGCGGTTCTCAACCTTTTTCAGGCTGCGACCCTGACATGTGCCGCGCATGAGAGGCGTGACCCCGACCTGCACCGTGCATGCGTGGCGCAATGGCCCGCATCGCGCATGCGCTCGCGACGACTCGCATCGTGCATGTGCGGTGTGACAACCCGCATCGCACATGTGCGACGTGCGCGTGATGGCCGGCATCGCGCATGCGCGGCGCGATGGCCGGCATTGCACATGTGCGGCGTGATGGCCCGCATCACGCATGCATGGTGCGACGGCCCGCATCACGCATGTGCGGCGCGACGGCCCGCATCGCGCATGCGCGAGGCACACGCGACAGCCGCATTGTGCATGTGTGGCGCGACGGCCCGCATCGCGCATGCGCAGGGTGGCACAACAACCCACATTGTGCATGCGCGGCGCGACAGCCCGCATCGCGCATGCGTGGTGCAACCCCGCGCATGCGCGGTGCTGCCCCCGGCGCCGGCCGAGGGGAAAAGGGGAAAAAATGGCGACTGCAGTGTTTGGCGACCCCCGTGAAATGGTCGTTCGACCCCAAATGGGGTCGCGACCCACAGGTTGAGAACCGCTGTTCTAGAGATACATTATCACTCAAGGCTAGAGAAGATACCCAAATAAATTCTGACTGCCCAATATATGTGAATAAGAAGCAGCTGCTGAAGGCTCCCTCCTATCAGGAGGTATGATGGGAGGATGTAAAAATGAGTGCATTCTTTGTGGCTGTTTTGTAATAGTTTAGTCCTGAAGCTGGAATGTTTGTAGCCTTCCAGAGAATAATAAAAATCTGGCTGTTCTAGAAGATCTTTCATGAGTTAGGAAGATTCCTGTGATTAATGTATGTTAATGTTTATAGTTTTATTGTTTTTGTTCATGTGATCTGTTGGTCGGATTTGCCCTCTTGTACCTTATATGCTCCTTACTTATTTTCATACTTAACTTATTTGTTTAAATTGTGCACTCCCTAGAGTTGTTTGGAGTTGGGTGGTACCTAAATAAAATGATTTCAATAAAATAAAATACAACGATGTTGTCCAGTTATTGATAATAGGCTGTCACAGATAGATGGTATAATGTTCTGCTTGGTGGATGACCAGATTTGCACATCTGCCTTATGAATGTTTTTAAAAAGCATTTCTGTCTCAGGATATGTATCAGGCGGTGTGACTTTCTCAGACTGAGATGATAACGTGTCTAACTAAGACACATAAAGGGGTGATGTTATATACTGTACATTCTGTACATTGAAAGTATGCAATATATATATATATATATATATATATATATATATATATATATATATATATATATATATATATATATATATATATATATATATATATATATATATATATATATATATATATATATATTGTTTAAAATTGTTGACAAAGAAATAAGGGAATTTCTGATATAGCTATTTCGAGTTTCTTAACTCTCTTCAGTCAGAACTCACCCTTCCGGGATTCGAACCTGGGCAGTCTGCATGCTAAGCAGATGCTTTAACCTATTGAGCCACAAGTTCTCTCCCGCTTTGTCAGTAGTCAGGGAGTAAGGATATGTGTCAAGTGTTTTTATTTTTTAGATTGCACCCTGTAAACCCAAATATGGGAGGAAGGAATCATTCTTTCCTTTTGCTTGTTTCAGCTCAACCCAGAGCCATCCTGCAAGCACAAATATATATATGTTGTTTTTAAAATTGTTGACAAAGAAATAAGGGATTTCTGATATAGCTATTTCGAGTTTCTTAACTCTCTTCAGTCAGAACTCACCCTTCCGGGATTCGAACCTGGGCAGTCTGCATGCTAAGCAGATGCTTTAACCTATTGAGCCACAAGTTCTCTCCCGCTTTGTCAGTAGTCAGGGAGTAAGGATATGTGTCAAGTGTTTTTATTTTTTAGATTGCACCCTGTAAACCCAAATATGGGAGGAAGGAATCATTCTTTCCTTTTGCTTGTTTCAGCTCAACCCAGAGCCATCCTGCAAGCACAAATATATATATGTTGTTTTTAAAATTGTTGACAAAGAAATAAGGGATTTCTGATATAGCTATTTCGAGTTTCTTAACTCTCTTCAGTCAGAACTCACCCTTCCGGGATTCGAACCTGGGCAGTCTGCATGCTAAGCAGATGCTTTAACCTATTGAGCCACAAGTTCTCTCCCGCTTTGTCAGTAGTCAGGGAGTAAGGATATGTGTCAAGTGTTTTTATTTTTTAGATTGCACCCTGTAAACCCAAATATGGGAGGAAGGAATCATTCTTTCCTTTTGCTTGTTTCAGCTCAACCTGACTACTGACTACTGACAAAGCGGGAGAGAACTTGTGGCTCAATAGGTTAAAGCATCTGCTTAGCATGCAGACTGCCCAGGTTCGAATCCCGGAAGGGTGAGTTCTGACTGAAGAGAGTTAAGAAACTCGAAATAGCTATATCAGAAATTCCCTTATTTCTTTGTCAACAATTTTAAACAACATATATATATTTGTGCTTGCAAGATGGCTCTGGGTTGAGCTGAAACAAGCAAAAGGAAAGAATGATTCCTTCCTCCCATATTTGGGTTTACAGGGTGCAATCTAAAAAATAAACACTTGACACATATCCTTACTCCCTGACTACTGACAAAGCGGGAGAGAACTTGTGGCTCAATAGGTTAAAGCATCTGCTTAGCATGCAGACTGCCCAGGTTCGAATCCCGGAAGGGTGAGTTCTGACTGAAGAGAGTTAAGAAACTCGAAATAGCTATATCAGAAATTCCCTTATTTCTTTGTCAACAATTTTAAACAACATATATATATATTTGTGCTTGCAAGATGGCTCTGGGTTGAGCTGAAACAAGCAAAAGGAAAGAATGATTCCTTCCTCCCATATTTGGGTTTACAGGGTGCAATCTATGTTTTCTGAGGTTTTCGCGGGTGTTTGTATGTAGGTCTTTGGTTGTTCGGGTTTTCTCCCGCGTAGAATTTGAAGTGGTCCATGCCCAGGGAACGTTCTCTTCCTCTCTCTCTCTCTTTTAATCAAATCAACATTTATTCAAAAAAGCTGTTTCAGAAAGGGAAACCCAGGCAATTTATGATACTTATAAGTGTATCATTCCAGAAGTTCTTTAAATATGATCTCATACTAAATGCAAAAAAGATATAATAAAAAACAGTGCAAGTATTAACAATAACAATCAATAATGGGGAAGATCTTCCTGTAGCAGCTTAAACCAGTGGTGAGATTCAAATATGTGAACAACCAGTTCTCTGTGTGGATGCCACTTCCGGAAGTCCATTCTGGGCCTGGGCAACATAAAATTAGCTACTGGTTCTGCCAAAGTGGTGCGAACTGGCTGAATCCCACCACTGGCTTAAACACAAAAGTAGTAGCTGTTCTCTGGAAGGCAATAAGAATGAGGGCCCTTCTTACCTCAGAGGTTAAGCAGTTCCAAAAGAATAGCAGAGTAACAGAGTTGGAAGGAATCTTGGAGGTCTTCTAGTTCAGAGGTCCCCAACCTTTTGGGCACCAGGGACCGGTTCCATGGAGAGAGATTTTCCTGCGGACCAGAGGGTGCATGATTTTGTGTGCTGCCTGGATCCCTCAGATGCGGCTTTGCTTGTATGTGCGGCCTAGTTGCTGGCACGCTGCGGCCCGGTACTGGTCCATGGACCAGGGGTTGGGGACCCCTGTTCTAGTCCAATCCACTGCTCAAGCGGGAAACCCTATACCATTTCAGACAAATGGTTGTCCAGTCTCTTCTTAAAAACCTCCATTGTTGGAGCACTCAAAAGAGGGGAGCAGCCATCAAGAACACACATTTTCAAATATCCAATCTTCATCCAATGCTCTTTTTTTAACCCGATCAAGCAAGTGGAATTTTTGGTACCTAGATTCTTAAAAAATCTAGCTCAGGAATTAGACAGATTTACAAATTCACATTAACACTAATTTTAAAGGAGAGTGTCAATATATGTCAACAAATATTTGGAACTAGTTTTCTAATTTTGGAACTAGGTCTGAATCCCAATCCTGAATACCTAGTTCTTTATGTAGAGAGAGATAACTGCACAAGGAATGACATGCCATCATCACAGTTTCTCTTAGATGCAGTCGTTCCCAATGCTCAGGAAAAGACTGGTAGTGGACACTCCCTAAGTCTGCATTCACGCAACAAACATTTTATACATACTTCATATTATTTTGCATTTATTTAATGAAGTGATGGTGCAGTACCCATTTTGTGCAGGCTTTACAGGAAATGAAAACATCAACAAGATAATTCAAGAATGTTGAATATTGCTTGACCCTTCAAAACATATTTGATGAAAGAAGCATGTTGCGTTCTGCTTTCAGCCACAGCTGGTGAAAGCATAAGGCTGGCCTTGGCTGGTCCTAAAAAAGCTAAGCATGGTGATAAATTGCTAGGAAATCCCAGGACTATAGGCTAGTTGGAAACTTTAAAAAGTCAGGCTGAGTTTGAGGAAGTATTTTGTGTCACTGATATCCACTCAACAATTCTAAGATCTTTCTATATAAAATAATTGTAAGCAGAGCAACACTGGCAAATTACACAGCAAAAATAATATCATACAATGGCATCACAGAAGTTTAAAACAATTATGACACAGATTCATCTAAAAATAACTTCATCTCTCTGCATTCAGTAATGATCATCAGAGGAGACAACAGTTATACCTTTTGAAGCAAGATGTTCTGTAATATATCCTGGCCACTGTTGGACTTGCTTACTAGCTCCCAAAGAATTCCATCTTAGCTGTTTAAAGACTATGGTGCCATATTATGACAGATGCGGTTTTAACAAACAACTGCAAAAATTTGCATTTCTTTTCTCCAGTGGAGAAACATAGCTTAGAGGCTCCAAACACTGAGAAATAATGTAATCAATCCATGGTTGATCTCAAAAGTTAGGCATCTGCTCTACAAATGATGATAACTAAACACTTGACATGATAAAGCCTATTTCCTAGACAGCAGTGGAACTCAAACAGATGGTTTCAATTAGCTAGAAAGTGATCAAGATTGCCTCATTTTTGCCTTGACTTCCTCCTTTCAGGAAGCAATTCCATGAGCTTTTTAAAAAAATAAGTAATGGAGAAGAAAGAATAAACATAATGGCAAGAATCTGACTCTGTGAAGCAGGAAAATTGGGTTTCATCTTGCAGAGCTCACATTTCCAACAGTTTGTATAATGTAATCTAAAGTACATGTCAAAACGTTAAACTACATTATTTTAAAAAATGTGTAGGTTAGACAGGAAATAGTTTGATTGCCTGAGAGAAGAAAAGTTGAGAATCAGGATTTTTTTGTAGGCTGCCATGAAGATCAAATAGCTATTCATAACTTAGTAAACATTAAATATTAGTCTGTGGTAAGTCATAACTATTTCACTCGCTCTACTTCCTCAAGAGCAATCACCATGGGAGCAACTGAAGAGAAATAATTTAGAACATGGAAAAAGAAGTTTGAAAGGGCTAAATGTTTGATCTTTAGCTTTCAGTCCCCTACTTCATAACAAAATTTCAATCTCATCCACATTTCAGCATAGGCTACTACATATCATAGTAGATAATCACAATGTAGGCTGCAAAAGCATTGGCAACCACCAGAGGACAAACAAAACAAAATAGTTCCTTACTAGGTACAAAAGCTGCTGAAATATGCTGATGATACAGCATCATTATGTATATCTTCCGCTTATAGTTTAAATCTTATGTTTTTGTTTTTTCCTGAGAGTCTGTTTTGGCCTAGAGAAATGGTTGGTTCCTATTGTATGCATATCATTTTATTGCAACAAACCACTCTGGCCTCACCCTTGTCTTCTAATCTAGTCTTCATAATATTGTCTAAAATATTTCAAAAGCTTAACAACCTTTCAGAAGACCATCTTCTTAAAACTTGTTATTATCACCACAAAGGGAAGCAGAGGGCAAATTCTCTTATTTAAATTCTGCAATTGTACTCCTTGTCCTTGATAGAAGAATTTAAATCCTTACTTGCTCCTTAAGCGAGATGCCAGCTGAGATCCTAGTTTGTTTTTGTTTTTGAAGTTTTTATCACTGAATATTTACTGAGGAATAAGACTTACTACATTCAGTGAGTTTTATTCCTAGATAAATTCCTCTAGGGCTGCATCCAGGGCTTAATAAATCGATATGCATCCATTTAAGAACGTGCAGTCTTTTGCAGTGCCTGCTTGTGTTGCATATAATGATTTGAGTGGAGTATTTTCAAAAGGTTTAAAAATTTCCATGACCCATGACCATGCTTAGCAATGTGCATGACTTAGCATAGTGCATGACTAGGCATAGAATAAGGAAGTAGAATTTAGCCAATAGAAAATGAGCACAGTAGCTATGAGGAAGGAAGTAGAAATAGCCATATAAGGAAATAGTTGTAATAGCAAGATATGATTGGAACACGTAGTTTAGTGATGTATGAAAAGGGGGGTGGGATGTAAACTAACTATAAATTCTGCTAACGCTTCTGTAGGGTGTGGCTTTTTCCATGTAACCGTGAGGTGCATGGTAAGGGTTCCACCACGCTTTGCAAACCGTTTTGAACAATAAACAAGCTTTATTTTTCTAACTCCGAAGCTCGTCTCATCTGGATTTCTTTAACATGAAATTCTGCACACAATTCAAATATGACTGGATTCTCTATAGAGGAGGCAGAACAAAAGAATGGTCAGAGGCTTCCCTTCCATTGCAGTACATCATTCAGAGGTTTCCATCCAAACAGCTTCTATAATAGTATCAAAAAATAATAAAACACTTAAGGGTTTTCCTAGGACTTGAATCAGAGAAAGCCATAAGGTCAAACAATAATTATGTAGGAGCATGATGACATTATATGAGGGAAGTGGGGTGGAGATTTGCATTTTTTTCTTCTGAGAAAAAAAGACAAAGCAGTTACTTCATATCATGAAATAATCGGCAGCAGAAAGGCAGTTGAAGCATCACAGCAAAAACAACCCTTACGCACAAACTATAAACTATTTGCTAATCAGACAATAATTTTAAGGGGGGAGGGCAATGTTTTATCTTTTCCTAGCTGTGCCCATGCTTTCCAGTGAGTTGGGTCTATCTGGAGAGGGACTAGAAAATAAATTATAGAGTGATACTTAATAATGTTTAGAAACTGAGAAGGGCCATAAATGACTCTATTTGAAGTATTTGAAGACTCATACGGCACCCTTGTGAGAAAAATGTATACAAATGTGAGGTCTGTCTGGAAGCCAAAATGTCCTTGACCTTAGCAGATATGTGGCCAATAAAATCCCTTGACTGAAGACATTCCCTTTGTGTGAGTTCACCTTTGCTCAAAACCACATCCAATGGATATTTCAAAGCTGCCTTCATGATGGGCTCTTATCTTTTTGCCAGTGGAACTGAATAAATACATTGCATGGAATACACATACATATATCATGTAATGTGTGCATACACACACACACACACACACACACAAGATTTGAGGAATGATTTGATTATAATCACCCAGCTATTTATTTGGACTGATCTATAAGAGGTAGAAAAATAGCAATTCCTGAGGACCACAAAGATGTTGCATGAAACTTAGTATTGACCCAATTATCTCAGATACTTAACATGAATAGGAATTTAATTTCCACGACTAGACACCCATCTGTGATACAATTGACAAATAGAACTAATTTTTCCCTTCCTTTCCTTTAAAAGATGTTGTTTTATGGGCAGCAAACTGAAGCTAAAACTGAGACTCAATTTATAGGTGAGCAGATCATAATAACCCATGTTGTCATTGTCACTTTAACTTTAGAATCATCGTTTCAGAACCCAATATTCTCGTTCAGTAACTTCAGATCTGTAAGCAGGGGAAGAGGAACGTTTTTTTTCTTCTGAGAATAATCAGTATAAGCATACCTGTCTAGCATGAAGAGAAATCTGCGACCTTACTATTTATTTATTAGTTTTTTATCCCACTTTTATTATTTTTTAAAAATAATTCAAGATGGCAAACATGCCTAATACTATTTCTTCTCCTATTTCCCCCACAACAACAATCCTGTGAGGTAGTTTGGACTGAGAGACAGTGATTGACTCAAGGTCTCCCACTCTGCTATTTATATATACAAGCACACATATCGCCATGTACAAATCTATCTATATTGAGTAAAACCTGTTCATAGGAAGGAAATCAACTGGCAGTTGCCTTCCTGAAAAAGAATGGAGAAGATGGAATTGTCTGATGGGAAGATGGAGTGGCATGTTGCCCTAATTTGCAAGCTGTTGTGAAACAATCACAGTTCAGATTAGATGTCTTAATTTGTCTTAGAGTCAGTTTGGCCTGGGCAGAGGACAGAAGCATCTTAAACTTACAGTTTACATAGAGACATAACAGACTTTATCATATGACTTTCTATTTAGAAACCAAGCAAATTATCCCTTCAGATGGTTTATCACCTCAACTTTTATTTTTAAAAACTAGGCCTCAGTGGCTGCTATACAGTGATTGCCAAACTCCTTTTATGTGTTCCACAACAATGGACACTGTTGCTGGTCCTTTCTCTAAATTTTATTGTGTGCTTTATAGTTCAAGTTCTAATGTAGGTTTTCAAGTATTTTAGGACCCTAAACATATAAAGCTTCTAGGCAACAGAAAAACAGACTTGGAAGGGCCCGTGGAGGTCTTCTAGTCCAACCCTTGTTGAAACAGGAGATCCTATACCATTTCAGACAAATGGTTGTCCAGTCTCTTTTTAAAAGCCTCCAGTGATGGAGCACTCACAACTTCTGAAGACAAGCCGTTCCACTAGTTTATTGTTATGGAAATCAGTGGACTTCCACATGGAAGTCTATGGATATAGTTTTCAGATACCCAAAAGATATATTGAACAGAAGTTACAAATTTTGGCACTCCTAACACTCTGCTGGAAATATCTGAATAACATTTTGGTCATTAGGCAACACATATTTTCGAATATTCTTGTTTGAATGAATTGGAAACTTTAATAACCATTTGAGATCTTGTTCTAAATTCTTTAAGTAAATGAATTCATTTCTTACATTACTTGGCCTGCTGCAAAGAAAGACACTGTAAATTCAAGTGTTTTGCTTAACATACCAACATAGCTGTAGAATCTGAAGGAGCCCAATGTATAAAAGTTAGCTAAGATGTTGCTAAGTTACCCTCCTGAAAGAGGATTTGTTAATAGAGGCAAATCTGTGTGGGTACCCCACAGCATTGCGCAGATATTTTGTGGGATGGAAAATGTGTAGAAATTGCTGGATGTGCAAATTCCTAAATAATTTTACAATGTTATAAAATTTTGTTTTCTTTGAAATGTACACTATTCAAAGAATGTTGCAACATCTTCACACAAACACATACTGTATACTGCATCTCAGAGAATGCAAATCCTGATGCAAACCTTGTTTAAGATATATTGCAGTTCAGTTGAGCAGGTAATGAAAAAAAAAAACAACTAACAGAATATCCTACAAATTAGGACTTCTGTACAAAGATTGCATTTTCATCACATCCAGAGCAGTAGAGAATAAATAGCAAATAAACAGCAAAAAAACACACTAAAAAACCAAAAACCAGGCAGTAGAATGAATGACATATATATTCATTGTTGTGACCATCATAAAATGAAAATAACTCTATGTTTTCCAAGACAGCATTCTATTTTTTTATCCAATCCTCTTTTTCTCTTCTTTGAGGCCATACAAATTTGCATAAGTAATAAACATAACGATAAACACAAAAGATACCTACAAAGATGATCACAATATTTAAACTTGCCCTGTCTTCCTTGGGCTGTATTGTCACAGGGTTAATCCATAATAACTAAATAAACCCTAATTTAGTCTAAGATATATCCTTTCTTAAAACAGGGTACCATCAACTTAATATTGCAGAGATAAATATTACAATGATGAACTCCTGTGTCCTAAAATGAATCACAATTTAAAATTGCCTAAATCTAATTTGGGAATTATTTAACTATACACCTGCTTTGTATAGTTTTACACCTTTAAACTTACATTATTTTAAAAAATTCAGCTACCCAAAGATGATCATATTTAGTAAATATATTGAATACTTTGTGTTTGAAGTGCCTATAAGTAAACAAAATTGTTTGCACAAACACATTTTAGGTGACACATTCTCAAGTGTCAGAACTCACAATAAATGGAAACTTTGAATACCTTGCTCTTGTATATGTATATAATGAAAGTGTCAAAAACATATTAAACTTTGTTTTCTAAAACACATCAAGAAGATACCCAAATACAGATGGGAAAAGATTTCTCAGGATTTATATGCACTTTGCAATTGTCTTGTCACTAGGAAGGAAAGATTACTGTTTCTGGAGGACAAAAATGGACTGCATTGCCCTGTGTTAATTCCCAGTCTCCATCACAATGACCTCAGGCTGCCTTTTTCTGCTCTACTTTCAAAGTACACATTTTAGGCAAACTTTAGTAGTCCTGTACTAAAGTCTGAAGTAGAATGCTCCAGTGTGCTACAGACTAACCCCCAGTTCAGTGGCTACTTTTTACTGGAAGATCAAACCCTTCAACTGAAACTATGCTTACCTAGTACTCTAATATATTCTATACTTGTTTTACCAATACCCTTTTATAGCTATGGTGTCTACTTAGCACACATAAAATCACCAGTGTGAAAGAAGCAGAATTTTTTTTAATGATTTTTCTTTTCCTCAATAACTTTTCCCTGGACTTTTAAAATAAATAAAGAAATGCACAAGTGCTTCATTTTACCATTTTCCCAGATCCCTGAGGATTTCATTCCCAGAAATTCCAGGTTGCCTGAGGGACCATCTCACCCCACTGAGATTGGCCCATCCCACTCATTCCGGCAGAGGAGGCCTGCTGAATGTTTGCTGAATGAATGGTTCTTAATTTAGGGGTTCTTCTTTTTATATATTTATTTTTATAAATGTACTATTTAGTTTGTATTGGATTTCTATTTATGCTGTAAGCCGCCCTGAGTTCCCGGAATAGGGCGGCATAGAAATTTAATAAATAATAATAATAAATAATAATAATAATTATTCCAGCTGGCAGGTTCAGGAGGAGGGCCTTCCCTGCTGTTGCTCCTCCCATCTGCAACATCTTACCCCCCCCCCAATGTGAGGTCAACCCTAACCCGCCTATTCTTTTGCAAGGGCCTAAAGACCTGGCTCTACCAGTTAGCTTGGGGCCCCAATGGGAGACTATAACACTGGAGGTGGCTGATCAAGTAATAATAAATCCCACCTCCCTCCACTCCACCCCCACTCCCACCTCCCCATGTATCCTTAGATTTTAATGTTTGGTTTGAATTTATTTATGTTTTAACGTATATGTTTAGAAACATTTTTAAGACTGAAAGCTGCCCAGAGTTACCCTGTGGTAAGATGGGCAACCCATAAAAAAATTAAATTAAATTAAATTCAATAATTAAATAAAATATTAAATTAAATTAAATAACAAACAAGTTTATTTGAGATGTTTGGGAGCTGGGGTTAAAAGCCATCTACATCAGAGAATTGGAAAATGATAAAATGGTTCATTCATGGACTTACTTTAATAAAATTAAAATATTTTAAAAGATACACTTTCTAGTGACTGGAACAGAAAGTCATTAAAATATCAGTTTTTGCTGTGACTCAAACCAGCAACCTACTCAGGGCTAAAGGAATATCATAACTGCCATGCTCTTTCAGCAGAGCTAATAAAGGGAGGTACTAAGTAGGATCTATTAAAATGGAAGGGAGTGGTGTGAATGGCAGCCTGCAGTTCAGAATGAATTACCTTTCAGGTTATTGCCAAAGGGACACAACCTATTCTAGTCAAGATTATTATTATTATTATAAAATTAGAATCAAGTCAGTATGAACCCACGCAGGAGCAACTTAAATGATAAGTGAATGGCCTTAAAGACTGGATAAGACACATTGATTGATAAGATGGGAAAACTCAGTTCATATGTCTCTCACATTTCTTCATCCTCCCCTGCCCTTTTCTGTCCCCATCTTCAATTTGGACTGTGAGATTTTCTTGATTATTTAATTTGGAATGCATGTGAATGCATGCTGCGTGTATAGAAAGATGGTGCAAAAATTACTCCGCTATCTTTTTTGACACACATCAACCCATCCTGTCTGCTCCACAGCTGGACAAAAGCAGAAAAAGGAGCTATAGTTTACAATGATAATGTAAACTCCAAAGTTTACATTGCATAGCTGCGCAGCATTTTAGTTTATAATGGCACAAGTTTCTGTCCGGTTATTTTTCAATTTCACTTTTGCATTTGATTGGAAGGACATTTTTGAAATGTCATATAAGCATAAATATCCAGAATAAATATTAAGAGTTGTAGGAGCAAATCTCAGAGAATTAGAAATGTAGTCTAATAAAGTTGACCCCATAAATGATGGAAGATTTTTAAATGTGTGTCTTCTGCAGATGCTAAGAATATCTTGGAAATAAAATATCCTTAATTTTAATATCAATTTTCTCCCACACCCAATATTTTGTACCAGCCCACCATCAATTCAGATTGTACTATTGTGTCAATTTTGGAGGGAAGTTCAATAAAGATTAAACACATTTTTATTGTGCTTCTTTTTCCATTTGGAGTGAGAGGAACAATTCATCTCTGGATTTTTCATTAGACTTGATGCTGAAAGGCAAAGAGGAGAGCTTCCAATGATAATAATCCACTGCCTTTTCATGCATCCTTAGCACATGTGTAAGACAGCTTATTACATCCATATGAGTAACAGCATCTTGTTCTGCTGCTTCATTCCAATTTTTAAAAACTTTGTGAATAAATCATGTTTGGTGAGTTGTAATTTGGGAATTTAAATTGGTCACCCCACATTCATGCTTCATTCACTCAGAAAAAGATCATATACACTTGCTTCCAGGCCAACGGTCATGCTTTCAGACTGAAACTGTGTGTAGATTACATGTATGTTCAGTTGATGTTGGCTTCAAAAAGCAGACTCTCCAAATGTGCATTAGTAGCCATTACATTCTCTTGTCCTGTTCAGCATAATGTGTGAAGGCTGGGCATAGAAACAGTCACAGAATTGCTATTCAGTCTTCCATGAATCCAGCTGGCCTATGTTCATTGTTCAAAGCTTATGATCGTAAATCAACCAAAGCAAACCATTTACAAGAAACCATTTATTCACCAGATTTCTTTTTAAATGAAAGAGATTCTTTCAATAGCTTCTGTTGGAACATATGGGTGAATGTGACTTCAAGGACTATTTGCATTGTATTCTTATGAGGACTTCAAAACACTTCATGTTCAGACTTGTTAAAAAAATAAGGAATATTGAAGGGCACTGGCCCTATTATTTATAAACTTCCTATGTTATCTGTATTTGGCTTTCTAGCTGAAAAGATTGTGTGTGTGTGTGTGTGTGTGTGTGTGTGTTAGATTATGTATTATGCAGTACGTTTTATAACTATTCTAGTATGCTAACATAGATTGAATGCTGGGTGATGAATATTTTGTTATATATAATGTTTGGGGTGTTCTCTAAATGTTTCAATCTCCAAAGAAGTCAAGGTGAGTTCATGTTGCCTAAAGAAATGAATCTGAAAATTTATTTGATATACTTTCCTCCAAGTCTTTGTTGAACTTAGTCCAGCCATTTCTCACTTGGTACAAATCAATTGCCTTTGAATACGGTCTTTTCTGCCATGTTATTCTGCTTCTGTGGCCTAAAGTTGGTCTTCCTTGCTAAATGAATGAGCAGTTGGGATCTGAGACTCCTCAGATAAAGCAGGGCATCATGCAGTTTGTATTGAATTCATTGCAATACTTAGCTGGACCCAGACCTTGATACCAGGATAGAAAAGGCAAGGAGGTTATTGAATGCTTTCTTCTGCCCACTTAATTCTACACAGAGAAACAAATCTCTTTTCTCTCAGAATAAAAGAAAAAAAAAGTAAAAGAGACTAAATTATTTTTTTTTAATCTTCCACCATAGTGATTTTTATGATCTAATAGTTCTGTTTTTTAGCCTTCATATTTAGTCTGGCTTCTAGTAGAAAGCTCAACGGAGCAAAATGCAGCTGTTTGCAAAAAGCCCCATACAACATCCCAGTTGCCCCAAATGTCACAATTGCAGTAACAGGAAACTAGGATGTTGCTCACTTACTCCCTATATCACCACACATAGAAGGTACAAGTATCCATGGTATTTAGAAAGGGGTGAAAGATCTCACTTCCCAATCTAGTTTGAAGTCCTCTACATTGACTTTTTTCCCCCTCATAGGTGAAGCTTGTGATGATATTTCATGGACTGATATTTCATTTCTGGATCATAAAATGAAACAATGGCTATCAGAATATGTGTAGCATTTCCTCATTTACCTTCTCATAACTGAAACAACTGCTGGCAAAACACAACTCTTGAAGCTTCCATCTCGTCTAACAGCATGTGAAGAATCCCTTTCCCACAAATCTCCCAATATTGAAGCACATCTGTAATGTGACCTACATATTCCTGTAAAACACCGAGCTTAAAAGCAATTTCCTTTGAAGAGATCTGCCGATTATCTTTGATTAGTTTATCAGTTATAGGTAACCATCATGGGCTGTCCACTTCATTCTTGAACACACAAACAAGCTCTTTCCAGTTCACTAACTGTTAATCTTTTTTGACTCAGCAATACACACTAAGACTACAGAATCATCAACATAAAAAAATCTGTATTTGGTGGTGATTTTCAATTGGGTGGACTCTTGGAAAGGCCCCATTAGTTCAGTTCAAATCTTAGCCCATATAAATGGACTTGTCTTATATAGGTCAGAAACCAACAGAGATTTAGTTCCTTATAAACAATGAAAAGGGAATGAAAGAATGACTCAAATATTAGAGATAAAGAGGCATATGAAATTATGTTCACTGTTCAATTTGATCAGCAGTGATGCTAAGGAGGGGCCACTGGATTGATATCTAGACCAGGGCTTTTTAACCTTTTTACCAATTGTACCACTTTTAGGATATGGCAATGTTCGAGAAAGGTGTCAAAAACTTGACCCAAAAAAACCCCCTTTCTTGCCTGTTTGCTGCTGCCAGCACAGGTGGCTGCCACAGCAGTTGTAGATTGGCTTATGGCCAGTCTGTTTGATCTAATCTTCCCCCACCCTCCCCTTCCTTCTTCCCCTTTGGTGCTGCTGACTCTGCCTCCTCCCAAGGCTGCTGCTTTTTTTCTCTCTCCCTCTCCTGTCCAAACTGCCTCCTTTTATAGCCTCTCCTGTCTCCGCCTCCCCTCCTCCTTTCTCATGGGGGAGGGTGAGTCAGAAATGAGCCTGGGGCCTTTGCAGCTCCAGAGGACTCTCTCACTGCATGTTCTTGCCTGTGCTGGCTCTTTCCCTCCCCCAGTACACTTAGCTAGGCAGGGCTGCGTATCACCTGCCACTCATTAATGTACCACAAGTGGTACGCGTACCACCAGTTGAAAAGCCCTGATCTAGAGCTTTCTCAATAGTCTGTGGGAGAAAAGGGTGTCAGATTTGCCCTCAAGTTGGGACTTTTCAAAAGAGGAACTGAAAGAAGTGCCATTGCCTGGAAGGCAGCGGAGATAGATTGGGCAAGGAAAATGCAACACAGGCAGAAGGAGAGAAAGCAGGTGGAGAGCATCTTAACAATAAATGAGGGGCACTGAAGAAATAAAACAGAAAAGCATATCCCAGATGGCATCTCATTCAAGGCGCCTGAATTTTGGCAACTATAGGGTACTTGTAGTACTAAATTAAATATACTTGTAAAAATCAGCTACGGATGAGTAAAACAGAAAACTGGACACATAAGCCTGCCTTGATTCTCTAATGACTCCATTCATTTGAATGTTTTTCCATACAGCCTTTCTCCTCTCTGTTCACTGAAGTTCTGTCTGCCCAATAAAGAAGACAAGGCAACACTACATTAGGTCAATGGACACCATTAAGTCCTTTCAATGCCAGGTCCAACAATCTGTGGTTGTAGACTGCAAGTGAAAAAGGCTGGCTAGTGTGTCGAGCAGTGATTGGCAGGGATTTCAACTGATTTATTTTTCAGAGTGTGTAAAACAAGTAAGAATGCTTCCCAGCGTTGTCTTTCCTAGCATTCTTTTTATGATGGGTCCTCAATATGGACTTCTGATGGTACCATGTTGTTTGTTGTTTTATTGACTTTTACTCGGTAAATAAGAACATCCTGTTCTTTGAAGCCCAAAGGTCTTCATTATTGGCCAGCTTTATCTTCACTATTTTCTTTGCCTTTTTATATGCGCTATACACTTTGAGGAGAAATTTAAGGTAATAAAGCTACTCCAACTGGCAAGTTTCTTTTCTGCATGGTACATATTGCCTCAATCAAAGCACAGTTATTTCACATGAATGTTGATCCTTTAAAAGAAAGAGGTAATACAGGAGGCATCCTGCCTCCAAAAGCAGATCTTTGCCAAATTTAGTTAACTTGCTCTCTTTTAGGGCTTTTTTCATGCGGGGAAAGCACTGAAGAAGTTAAAAAGAGAGAAACCTGGGGAGTTTATGTGTTCCCTGCAATTATTGCATGAACAAAGTTTTATACACCTGTACGTAGAAAGAGTCAAGATAAAGACTCTTTGAATTGAATTCCACTCCTGATGATTACATAAGATACCTAAGGCTGCTGCTATGGGAATAAAATAGTTTGAGACCTTGAAGAAATGATGGGATAAGGATATAAACTTAATGAATAAATGATTGATAAAAATAAAATGCCTGGTGTTAGATGCAAAGGGAATTGATACTTTTCAATGATGACGGAACCTGTGGAAGCAGAGGCCCTTTCTCTGTTTGTGGTGGTATAGTGGCCTTGGTTCTTCACAGTCCAAATCCAGTAGCCCTGAATAAACATAAAATAACTGTATCCAGTGGCTTGTGGAGCAGTTAAACAAACCAACTCAAATGCATGAAATTTATTTAGGGTTTCTACATCTGGGGAATTTTCTGTATCTATTTACTCCCATCTAGTATTCACCTGGAGTTTTGATGAAGAGTTGGGTAGCTCACAATTCAGAACTGGGAAACAGAGCAGTCATGGTCTATGGTTCTTCAGATAAAGAAGATCAACGTGTGATATCTATTGGTCTTATTGCAGTCCTTAGTTGGATTCAGTTCTTGATATCAAGGTAGAAAAAAATGTGGAGGCCACTGAGTGCATTGTTCTGCCCTCTTAATTCTGCACCGAGATGCAAATGTCTTTCCTCTTAGTATAAAAAAAAAAAAGTGAATCACAAGTCTTTTTTCTTGTCACCATCACAGTGACTTTCTGGCAGGATACTTCAGTTTTTTTTAGCCCTCTGACTTAGCCAACTCCCAGCAGATAGTCCAAAGGAGCAAAATCCTGCTGCCCATAAAAAGAAAAAAAAAACAACCTGCCACTTGCCCCAAATTTCACAATTGCAGTAGCAGAAAACAGGGATTTTGCTCACCTACTCACACTTATTCCCGCTGTGATAGTAATTCATCAGCATGGGATTTAATCTCCCCTTGTTGTGGGTCTGAACCCTCATCTAGTAAATACTCGCAGAAGAGTGAAGGGACGTAGAACAAAAGGGCATTCGCCTCTTCTATCAGTCAGCAGCCCAACCCCCTCCCAATCCTGTGTTCATGCCTTAGATCAGGGGTTCTCAACCTTGGCAACTTTAAGACTTGTGGACTTCAACTTCCAGAATTCCTCAGCCAGCTTTGCTGGCTGAGGAATTCTGGGAGTTGAAGTCCACAAGTCTTAAAGTTGCCAAGGTTGAGAACCCCTGCCTTAGATTTTCCCTATGAAAGCACACCTATTCCTCTTGAAATAATCCTGCTGTTTTTTGCCATTGTTCCAGCTTGTCAAGACCTTCCTATATCTTTTATTTTGTCCTCTAAATTGTGAGCAATTGACTTTTGCTTTATGTCATTTGTAAATCTGATAATTATTTTTTTTTTGTCCCTCATCCATATGTTGAACAGCAGAGGACCTACAAAATGAGCACAGATGGTGTTTTGCTGAGGAGTTAAGCAAAGCAACCCAAAATAAGAGGTTTTTGTAAGGTTACCGGATTTGCGCAGTTTTGCTGCATTTCTCTGGTCTCATCTAGTAATCATCTGGATTTTGCAGGTGAAGATTTGCTATTCCTTGTTTATGATAGAATACAATATGATATACCTTGTTGATTAGTCAATTGACCATATCAAAACTGAGTATCAGCCACAATAAAACACAATAAAATGTGATAAGATACAGTGAAGTGAAATAAAATTGATACAGTGAGAATAAAATATAGTAGGTAACATAAAGTGAAAATAACAAAATAAGATGAAATAGTATCAGGTAAAATAGAAGAAGAAAATTTTATTAATCAAGTCAATTGACTGTGTCAGATACATAAACCTGATACAAAAATGCAAATAGATAAAGAGAAAACAAAACTTCATAATAGATTGTCACTCCTACAGTTAATTACAAGGTACTCTGTCCTCTTTGAGATGGCCTTTGAAAGGAAGAGTGCAGTCTTAGAGACAATGTTTGGGTCTGTTCCCTGCAATAAGACAGACTGTTTCTCCCCGATGCCCCAATATTTTTTAGTTTTTAAATAAGGGTCCAAATAAATGGCCTTTTCTGGAGAGTATAATTTGCAATCAACAAGAATCTTCAGTGTATTCAGCGACTGGTGCTCCACAAATGCACAATCTTTTTCAGAGGCCTGACACATTTAAGGGCTGTAATGTCATCTTGGGCAGTCACATCAATAATTCTGGAATTATTGTTCTTCCTTGGCCTTCTTTGATCTGATTTGGACTAGAAATTGGATGGAGAATCCATATTGAAAGTTGGGTGGCCCAAGTGTGAAGTTGCTTGTGTAATTGTCCTTCAAAGCACAACTTGGGCAGTCTATCTGGGTCTATGGGTAGGATCTTCAGGGAATAATTAAACAATAATTATCAAAATGGCTTTATATAGGAGGTATTCCCAATTCTGCCCTTCTTCTGAGCTGGTGTAGACTTATCCAGCCCAAGATACATTTCAGAAAAGTAGATTGTATCATTTCCAATAAGGGGTCATTTATATGTTCCCACCGTTCTGCGGGGATTGGGGCTATTTTGGGACTATTTTGCTGTTATATACCATTGTTATAGGAATTAGAGTACCTGGGTAGCTATGGTTCATAAATTGCCTTAGGCATTGGCATAGGCTGTAGCACTTAAAGAACTCCTTTTAAAATGTGGGAGCCAGGAACTGTTTATGAATAATCGGGTGACTCCCTATTCAGAGTTAGGGAACAGTTTTATTTGGTGGATTTCCAAATGTATAGGCTTTTTACCCAGTAGTAACAAAATATATAGCATAATTATGCTCTTTGGGGAGCATATATTTTTCCTCCTCTGAAATCTCTCAGAAATCTTTGTTGATATCTGAGAATAAATAGTGGTTTCCTTGGTAGATGATTGACTTTATATTAGATATACATCTACCCCAAAGTGCACAACTGGCTATACTTACATGGTAAGAAATATTTTCCATTTCAATTATACCCAAATTTAACATAAAACAAACCCAAAAACCTCTGATTGTCACTGTATATGTTTTGGCAGCTATAAATTCATGTTTATATAACTTTAAGTGAAAATTTCATATTCAGTAAATTTACATGTGTCCTTTCCTTAAGGGTTTTTAAATATTAGTTGGGCAACAGAACAAAAATGTTTTAGAAATCAAAATTCAGCTGGCAGAATTGAATAGTTTTAAATCTCATTAATTTCTCTGAAATTATTCCCATAGAAAGCAATAAGATATTGAAGTGTTTAATTTTGGCATATATTATGTAAATATAAGTTTTGCTTTGTAAGCAACTATTCTTAGAAGGACCGAAGGATATGCTTGTCATAAAATTCATAGCTTAAGGGTGCATGAATTTATTTGTTTCTTCTACCCATCTCACCCATTTTCCTTTTGTATTTCAACTTTGAAATCAAATACTTTCCTGCAAGAACTGTCTTGTTTTAGTTAGCTTATACAACAAACGTGTTCTGGGAATTATGTTGGCTGGAGAATAGAGCTAAAATGGTTTTAACAAATGAATTATCTTTATTTTAAAGGAGCCCACTGGTGAAGTGGATATAAAACCCCCACATCTTTCTTTGATTTTTGAAAGATCTGAAAAAGCAAGAGCCAATGTAACCTTTTAATCTATGTAATTCTAAGGTAGTTTCAGTGAAACACATATGATTACCTTGAGGAAAACTTGAAATGAATTTCAAAACTCTGCCTTGGGTAAAACATCTGTGAAAAATCTGAAGAAAGACAGTAGAATGATCACAAAAATAGCAAAATCTATCAAATTGCAAAAATGATTGCATTTATGAATATAATAGGCAAATTAAAGCCCAGAGCAGATTTAGGCTGAAATCCTAAATATTTGTTTATCGGACGTAAATCTGGTAATTCAATGGGGCTGTCTTCTAAGAATATATGCATATGTTGAGGGTGTTAAATACCTTCTGTGATGGGGGAGGTTTGAAATAATTCTGTTTTTACATATGAACTCTTTATTGACCTTAATTACCATGAACCATTTCAGCATATGGACTAAGTGTATTTGAAGAGTATTGTTAGCCTACTAAAAAAATGCAAGAATACAAGAAGCATTCCACATATTTGGGGTATAAGCACGAAGCCAGAAATTGTTTATTAATCAAAAACAAGTATTTCCAAAGGCGCAAATGCTGGTTTTGATTAAACAAATACTTCCTGGCATAGAATTGGTGCATTGCTATTATTTGACAGAAAGTTAGCCCCCTTGTTTCCCAGTGGAATTTTTCATTAGCCAACCACATTCCCCATGATCCTCTATAGTCCACCCTGCTGTGAATTGGGAAGGATTTTTTTCCTGGCAGGCCGTTTTATTTGATTCAAATGATAATTAAGGGTAATAACTTTAGGGTAAATAATAACCCCACCCCCAGTGATTCTTTTTGGAAATAATTTGAAACAAAATTCATTCTCCATTTATATGAAACTTTCTCCTGAAAATGAAGTTAAAGGAGTGCATTTCTGTGTGTGGGATATCTGATGCCTCCCTATAGCACTTCCAGATGACCAGCCTTTTTTTTGTCCAAGTGTTCTGATTTCACAACAAAAAGGCAGCAGAGAACGGATGGTCTGTTCTGCTTATTTTTAGATCAGGGTACTAATGGCACAGTGGGAACAGACATGCCCATTTGTGATTTTATGATATTTTCAAAGAACCAACAGCCCTTCCAAAACAGTGAGTGAGCACAGAAAAATACCAGGCAATCAGGACTTATTTGCCACATGATAATGAGTATCCTCCCCATAGTTTTACACTGAACCATACATATATTCAGTGGTGGGATTCAGCCGGTTCGCACTGGTTCAGCAAAACTGGTAGCTAACTTTTGCTGAGTTCGGAGAACCGGCTGAATGCACATTGCTTCCGGAAGTCCAGTCTAGGTCTGGGAGGCCTGGAGGAGGCCTCCCAATCCTAGAAAGGCCCACCGGAAGTGCATGGATGCCACTTCTGGAAGTCCATTCTAGGCCTCGGAGGCTCAGGCCTGCATCCATTAAACTGGTCAAGTACAGGTAGTCCTCAACTTACAACAGTTCATTTAAGGACCATTCGAATTTGCAACAGCAATGAAAAAAGTGACATATGACTGTTTTTAACACTTATGACCGTTGCAGCATACCCAGGGTCATGTGCTCAAAATTCAGATGCTTGGCAACTGACTCTTATTTATGATGGTTGCAGTGCCTTGGGGTCATGTGATCAGCTTCTGCAACCTTCTGACAAGCAAACTCAATGGGGAATTCAGATTCACTTAACAACCATGTTACTAACTTAACAACCACAGTGATTCACTTAACATCTGTGGCAAGAAAAGTCATAAAACGGGGCAAAATTAACTTAACAAATGCTTCACTTAGCAACAGAAATTTTGGACTCAATTATGGCCATACACTGAGGACTACCTATACTCCACGATTGTCTTGGACCCTTTATCCACTACAAGGAAATACCAAGAGAAAGAAGATACAGGACAAAAACAGGCATTCTCTCCAGTGACCATCCAGGTTGCCCATGTAATTCTGCCATTATGCTTACCATTTGAGACTCTGGGACAACAAATAATTTAGATAGGGCTAATCCATCACTTTTTCAGTGGTAGCCTTTTGAAAAGGAGTCAAATGGTCAATATAGGCTTTAACTCAAACTGTGATCAAATCAGCATGACTTTTGTGGGTTTTCATGGAAATCTCTGTGAGGAGAATAGAGATAGCACCAACGCGTTCATATTTTAAAATAATGAGGTACTCCGGAAGTGCTGATCTGAAATACAGTGACGATCTTCAACCATCAAGTTAAGAAATGATCAGCTACAGCATTGTATTAGATGGGGGAACTCCAACTTCAAGTCAGCCACATAGCTTGATGATTAGCAGTAGGCAAGTCACCTCAAATTGCTTTAAATACCATTTGGAGGTCTTTAGAAGAAGGATATACAAATACAGTTTATATACTATCGCATAGATATATAGGAAAGAAATAAAACTAAGAAGGCAGAATTCCTCAAGACAGCATAGACAACAAAAGAACATTTAAGTGAAAAAGGGCAAAATTCATGCAGCACAAGCCTTGCACAATATTTTTTATCATAAATTCTGTTTAGTGGAAATACCACTCAAGGAAGTAGGTAGTTGGTTGTTGTTTTTTTTATCTCAAATACTGAGATCATCCATGCCTGAGGATTCAGGGTTCTTTTACAGTGGAAACAGATGTGGCGTCAATGATGAAATGAAAATTAAATACTTCAACTTAGCAAACAGAAGTCATTTCCACTATAGCACAATTGTTCTATAGTATTTTCCCAAATATGTAAATGAGGCAATCAGCTATTATGATTGCAGAATGGCCACCAAAAAATTATCCACCCATGTCACAGAAAGCAAGAGAAAGATGATGCCAGGTGTGAAACAAAAAGAAGTTAGGAAAAAGAGCTGCAAGAAATAAAAAGAGCCGCCTCCAATGTTTACTGGAAAACCCACGAATCTCAGTGGGAATGTATGTAAAATGATCTTTTGATTCAGTTGAAGACTTTCACGCTGGATTCTTATTCTTCCTTCAACAATAGCAATTCTTCTTAGCCCCTCTGACTTCCTTGTTGGATTGATTGTCTTGGTAGGGGAAAAATCCAACTAAGAACATTATTCTCAACTAGTTGCTGCTGGCTGCTTGGGTTTCTCTTGCTTGAGTGGACTAGAAGACCTCCAAAGTCCCTTCCAGCTTGATTCTGATTCTCAAAAGCTGATGCCTCCTAGCGTCAATTATTTTCCATGAGATTGATGCCTGCCTGACCCTGGTGATATTTAGATTCAGCAGCATCTTCAGCAATTGGTTTTCCTACGTTCAATCCCATCCAATCTTCAGCTGCAGAAGTTTTCAAAATCTACCCCAGTGTCCAATAGCAATAGATGCACTTGCTATCTGTTCAATCCCAGGCTTTATTAAACATTCACATTGTCCAACCCCTGTTGTACATACCGTATGTCACCAGTTTATTTTCCAAAGGACTGGAGCTGCTTTCTTCATTTTGACAAAAATAGCAGGAACCCACATAGGGTTCATTCTGTTACTTTCAACCCATTTCTTCGAACTATTTTAAGCCATTTGGTCTCCTCCTCCTGTCTTCTGAAGAATTGGCTAGACCACAACATTTTATGTCATCTATGAATATGATAAGCATTATAAGAAATATACATCATCCCAATTCTTCAGTTTGATATGGGAAACAATAAATGCATCTTATTTTTCTTTGAGTCTGATTTGTGAGTCAGCTATATATCCACTTCCTTGTCATGCCACCCAGCCCCATATATTCAGTTTGGTAATCAGCAAGTCACGTAGAAAAATCAGATTCTTCTTTTCCAATTCTTCTAACATCTTCTGTTTTATATAACTTTGCAACTTGGCAAGGTGTACAAGACCTTTTTACCAATAAAATTAAATAAAAATGGTAGATCTTTTCCATAATGATTTTATAAAGCTAAGGTCAGTGTGAACTTTACTTGGAAATTGCCAACATACATTCCTGTTTCCATTTTGTTGAAATCAATTTTAGTGGCCAGCATATTTGCCTTAGTACATTTCCTGACTGTGATCTCAAGAGAGAGAAAAATAAGCAGAAAGAAAAATACAAAATAATAGAACCAGAGTTCGCCCAATAAATTGAATCTTGGATATAGACTGGGCAACCATTTGACTGGGATGGTATGAGTCCTCTGCCTTGAGCAGGGGGAGTTGGAGTAGAACACCTATGAAGTCGCTTCCAGCCTATGATTCTATGTTCTAGGTCAGAGAAAAGGAAATATTTTTTATGCAAGGCATTCATAAACTTTGGAATTTTCTATCTCCAGATATAGCGCTGGCTATAAGCTTGGCTAGTTTCAAAAAGGGACTGGTCCACTTCCTGGAAGCCATGGGGATCATTAGCTAATAGCTACTGTATTTTTCTTTCTGCTTATCTAGCTTGGATGGCAACCAGACTATTTCTGAAGGCCATTTGCTGAGAGACTAATGGCTTCCTTCTGCAGTTGATTGTGAGAACAGACTGTCATATTAGATGGGCCAGAAATCTGATCCAGCAGGGCACTGCTTAAGTTCGTAGCTATTGTGAACTGGAAGAAAGCAGCATAAATGAAAAATGAATAACAAATAACTGAGGTTTCACTCCAGAATGGGCCCAAGTCTGTCCCAGAGACTTCTAGACCAACCCCCTCCTCAAGCAGAAGACCCTGTATCATTTCACACAAATGGCTGTCCAGCCTCTTGGTCAGAACACCCATAGACTTTGGAGGGAAGCTATTCCACTAAATAATTGTTCTCACTGTCAGGAAATTTCTACTTAGTTCTAGATTGGATCTCTCCTTGATAATTTTCCATCCATTCCTTCTTGCCTGCCCTCAGGTGCTTTGGAGAATAGGCTGACCCCCTTTTCGCTGTGACAGCCCTTCAAATATTAGAAGACTGCTATCCTGTCACTCCTAGTCCTTCTCTTCATTAGACTAGACATACTCAGTTTCCGCAACTGTTCATTGTCTGATTTAGCCTCCACTCCCCTAATCATCTTTGTTGATGTTCTCTGCATTCACTCTTTCTAAAGTCTCAACATCTTTTTGTACTGTTATATACCTGCAGTATATCAGGTATGGTTTTACTAGTACAGTATAAAGTTGTATTAAAACTTCATGTGCTTTTAATACTATCCCTCTGTTGATGCAGCCTAGTGCTGGCTCATATTTAAGTAGTTAACCACTAAGACTCTAGATCCCTCTCACAGTTACTACTGTTGAGTCATGTACCATATTCTATACCTGTGCATTTGATTTTTCATGCCTAAGTGTAAAACCTTACATTTCTTGCCACTGAATTTCATTTTGTTGAATAGGGACCAGTGTTCAAGTCTGTCTAGAGATGCTTTTGAATCTTGAGCCTATCTTCTAAGGTGTTGGCTATTCCTCATAGTTTGATGTTGTCTACAAATTTGATGAGTTCTCCTTCATCCCTTCATCTAAATCATTTATGAAGATGTTGAAGAGTATAGGGTCTAAGACAGAACCTTGGGATACTCTGCTGCATGTTTCCCTCCACATATATGTAGTACCATTGAGGACTATATGTTGAGCACAGTTGGCCAGCCAGTTATGAATCAATCTACTGATGATGCTGTTTATATCACATTTTTCTCTCTTACTAAAAAGCAGGTTATGTTTACTTTGTCAAATGCCTTACTGAAGTTAAAGTATAATATGCCCACAGCATTTTGCTGGTTCACTAACTAGTCATTTTGACAAAGAATGCAATATCTGTTTTTGACAAATTTGCATTGGCTTACGGTAATAGCTTTGTTTGTTTCCAGGTATTTGCAGATCTGTTGATTATCTTTTCCAGGATCTTTCCAATCACTGATGTCAGGCTGATTGGTCTATAGTTTCCTGGTTCTATTTTTTTCTGATGGGAAGTACATCAGCATAGTAGTAGTAGTAGTAGTAGTAGTAGTAGTAGTAGTAGTAGTAGTAATTTTAAAGACATTGATGAAGAAAAAAGTTGATAAAGTTAATAAAAGAGTATACAGCATGTATGAACTAATTTAGGATAATATGGACTTCAGCATGCAGAAGCATAAATAATTTTTAAAAATGTTAGAAGCTCTTTGTTTCTTCAGAAACAAGCATAGTTACTCTTCTAAATTGTGTTTATATACATGTTCTTGTTGATTAATCTAAGTGGAAGGAGGGGGAATATTTTGAAGTAATTTAACATTTAGTTCTCCAAGAAATAATTTAAAATTCAATTTATTCAATATATTTCTGACATAGATGGTCAAGTAGGAGATCTAAAGATTGCAGGATGTAATCTATCACTAGATTGTATGGATCTCTTATTACCTTGACTTCCTAGCAAATGTGTTAACTTTTGGGCTGGGAATTGTTTCAGGTTTGAAGTTTCAAGGCACTCCTAGGGCATAAATATTCTTTCTGCGACTCCCCAAACCAAAAGCACATTTAGCTACAATACTCCTGCCATGCATGCTACTATAGTTTATGTCAGGGGACTTCAAATTTGGCTCTTTTATGACTTGTGGACTTCAACTCCCAGAATTCCTCAGCCAGCGTGCCACAAGTCATAAAAGGGCCAGGTTTGAAGACCCTTGGTTTACATAATAATTTTAAATGAATGATCTTGCATTAGTGTTAAACAATGTATTTCACTATGAAGAGATTTTGGCATAGTTCCAGATTTTATTTTCTTATTTTTAGAACTTCAGTATTTCGAAGCAATTCTTTCAAACCACATTTAGGGATAATTCAGCCTTTGATATATGACAAAATGAACAGTTTAGTTGACTGCAGAAATTTGGTGGATGGAGCAACATATTCAACAAAACAATGAGATTTTTTTACAGAAGAGAGCAAAATGTAGGCTGGACTCTGTTATCAATGGCTAGTAAACAATTGTACCAACTATTGTAGGGAGCTACCTGACTCCAGTCTAGGCCTTGTTTTATTCAATGTTGTTTATAAATGACTTGAATTAAGAGGCTAGAAAATATGAATATCAAATTTGCAAAAGAGGCAAAAGATAACAAACATCTGAGAGGACAGTTTCCAATTTCAAAAGGATCTTGATGAGTCAGAACATTGGGTAAAAACCAGCAAGATGAATATCAACAAGGATAAAGACAGTTTTACATTTAAGTAGGGAAAAAAAATCAAAGTTATGAGTATAGGATGGAGGGACCCTTACTGTGCAGCAATACACGGAAAAATGATTTGGAGAATCACAAGTAGAATAGGAGCCAACCATTTCATGCAGCTGCCAAATAAAAACGAAAACAACAAAAACAGCAAAAACAAATGCGGTCCTAAGCTGCATCATCACAAGTATAGGTCAAAATCAAGACAAGTCATTATTTCGGAATATTCTGTGTTGAATAGACTGTACCTGGAATGTTACGTCTAGTTTGGTGCACTGCATTTTAGGATGAACTGGAGCACTCTTAAGGAGAGCAATAAGACCGCAAGAGGCCACCAAATTATTGGTGGCACTGGGTATACTTAGCTTGGGAAAGAAAAGACCATGGAGATGTATCTGAACTATCAAAATGTCAAAGAAAGAGCAGAATTGTTCCGAAGACACAACAAAGACTTTATAGGTTTAAATTATGAGGAAGCTGATTTTGCTGGAACATCAGGAAGCAATTTTTAACAGCAAGAGCTGTTCAACAATGGAACAGATTGCCTTCAGAGGTGATATATTTTTCTTTGCTGGATTTATTTTAAGAAGGATTGGACTGGTATGTGTGAGGGATAGTTCAAGAGTAGATTCCTGCACTGGAGAAAGAGAGAGGCTGGACTAGTAATCTTCAAGAACCTGTTCAGTCTTTTCATTCTATAATTGTGTGATTCTAATATATATACAAAGAGAGAGAGAGAGAGAAAGAGAGAGAGGGAGAGAGAGAGAGAGAGAGAGAGAGAGAGAGAGAGAGAGAGAGAGAGAGAGAGAGAGAGAGATGGTCCTTGACTTGCAACAGTTCATTTAGTGACCATTCAAAGTTACAATGACACTGAAAAAAGTGACTTATGACCATTTTTCACACTTGTGACTGTTGCAGCATCTCCATGGTCACCTGATCCAAATTCAGAGGTTTGGCAACTGATTCATAGTTATGACCGTTGCAGTGTGATCACCTTTTGCAACCTTCTAACAAGCAAAATCAATGGGGAAGCCACATTCACTTAACCCTGTTCCTAACTTAACAACTCCAGCGATTTACTTAGTAACTGTGACAAGAAAAGTTATAAAATGGGGTAAAACTCATTTAACAAATGTTTCACTTAGCAATAAGACATTTTGGCTCAATTGTGGTCGTACATTGAGGATTACCTGTACACACACACACAAACACACACACACACACATACACATGGAACTCACACACATCATACAACCCGTCTTACCTACCCTACAAGGTTCCATCCAAAAAAGGTGCTGGTACTCCATTCTGGGCATTCTATGACAAAAAAAGCTCTCTCTATATATGTAGGTCATGGCGTATTCGGGTCTTTTCCCGTGTAAGATTGACAGTATCTTGGCGACGTTTCAACAAAGTCCCACTCATCATCTTCAGGCTATGAAAACACACACACACACACACACACACACACACACACACACACACACACACACACACACACACACATATATATATATATATATCCTTAATAACATTAAAAATGCGAATCCTGGGCAAACACATATCAATAAAATATAGTAAAAATGAACACCAGGATAAAAATAAAACAAACCTGTTTAATACAAACAAGTTTGTAAGTAAAAAGTTACTAATCTTTCATTGGCCCGACTGCCGACGTCATCAGGGTTGGAATGCTAGGTGATTAGGAAGCTTGCCTATATAGCTACCTGTCTCTGCACCCTGCTTCTCGAGCACGTAATTGGCCCATTAGTTGTATTAATCTGTAATGTGCTAAGTTGATTCACATCCGGCAGCCTGTTGGTGGACCCAGTGGTTATGCTCAGATCCTCCATTACTTTTCTAGTGCACGTGTGAGTGCTTGGGGGACGGCTGTCAAGCTGTTTCTGCCCCCTATTTCTCCCCCCCTCTCATTTTAGAGCGATCTCTCAATCTGCATTTCAAACACCCTGTAGGGCTGTCATCTTCCCCTATGGCCACCGTTGTCTCGCCCGTAGCTCTCTCTCCCCAATCCTGCAAGGAGCAGCTGTTAAGATCTTCCTGCTCACTATTCTCCCCCTTCTTTTTGTCTCTCCTTCCGAGCTGCTTCTGTGCGTCTGTTTTCCACACCCGATCTTGACACATCGTTAGCTTCTCGTCCCCTCCCATAGCCCTGTCACTCCAGTCTTGCCTGTTGCTAACTGATTGTAATATTCCCTGCCCCCCCTCTCCTTTTTCCAGTTTGCTGTCTTCCCTAGGGATCGCAGTTTCCCCATTTGTAAAATCATGATCTTGCTTTTGCACTGTGAGGGGGGTGGCCATCTACTCTGTGGATTGCAATATTGATTCTCCCACTTTCTAAGGGTCTGCCAGTAGAAGGTCTATGTGCCGGTTGATGGAGTTTTCATCCGAAAGCCAGGCTTCTTTAAAAAGGCGGCTACCCTTGGTGGTCTCACGAGATATGGCCTGTGCGTTTTCCAGATCGAATGTATGGTCCAGGTTGGCCTTGTGGGTCCACACTTGTGAGCACTGCTACTGCCTTTTAATTGCCAGTTCATGTTCATGGACCCTAGTCCTGAGCCTTTTGGCTGTTTCCCCAACGTAATTTCAGGGGCAGTTCCTGCAGTTGATTCTATAAACTATAGAAGATTGCTCACCGTTGGGGAGCGGCTCTTTAGGACGCATGATTTTAGTTCTTAGGGTCTGCTGTGGCCTATGGGCAATGCTCACATTGTGGGGAGCCAATAGCTGTGCTGCGGCTTTGGAAACACCACAGATGTAAGGTAAGGTTATCCGTGTTGCCGGTGTTGTCATTACTCTGGAGGACTGGGCCCTACATGATTGACGTGGTCCGCTGTAATGTCTCACAAATTCCGCGGGGTAGCCATATAGACAAGGTAGCTATATAGGCAAGCTTCCTAATCACCTAGCATTCCAACCCTGATGACATCGGCAGTCGGGCCAATGAAAGCTTGGTAACTCTTTTACTTACAAACTTGTTTGTATTAAACAGGTTTGTTTTATTTTTATACTGGTGTTCGTTTTTTCTATATTATATAACAGTTAGAAATTAAACCAAGGGGATGTCACACATCCCCCTTCCCAAATATTGTTAGGTCAAATGTTCCATGGTTATAATCTTTAAAGTTGAAATGAAAGAATCTCAGCTGAGCTTGCCAGAGGTAATATTTGAAGTAAGCAAAGCTATCGGAGAGTTCGACTTTTTCAGTAACGCTACCAGAATGTTTCTCTCACCAAAATTACAGACTTGAAAGAAATCTTCTGAATCCTTCTCTCTTTATGGAATCCGAGGGGACTGAGGTGCTTTCATAAATATAATCAGGCCATGTGACGTTTTGCCCAACCCAATTTTCATTTCAGGCCTGGCTGCCTGCCTACACACAAGCAACAGGGACTCTCTCTTTGTATGAATCCAGATCCTCGGCCCGCTATTCCTTTTTCGCTCTGCAGACCTTGCCACCATGCTCCCATCTTCTGGCCTCAGCTGGCTTGGAGGTATGCTTGGATTCATTCGATCTCATGCCAAGTTGTATTGGTTTTTATTGCACTGCATTTCAAATCTCTCATCAGTCCCTTCCGTGCAAATACTTAAACACATCTGCTAAAATGATCATTTGTGTTCTTGGAGGTGACACTATTTTTCTCCTAAATTCTGATTGATAGAATAGCCGTTATTCATGTTGTTAAAAATAATTCTTTTTCTTTGCCTTCAATATCTTCGGTCTCATCTCTTCCTCAGTTTGGAAACTGCAGGAGCATTGCCAAGAAAAGAATAGCAATATAACTGTGAGGCCCAAGGATTGCTGCATTCAGTAGCAACCTGGAGAACTGAACCAGAGGTTTAGTATGTATTCAGACTGTGTGTTTATGTATATGTGTGTGTGTGTGTGTGTGTGTGTACATATGAGTGTTTGTATGTATATATGTATATGTGAGATTCAAATATGTGTACAACTGGTTCTCTGTGTGGATGCTGCTTCCGGAAGTCCATTCTGGGCTTGGGGAACAAAAATTAACTACGGGTTCTGCCAAAGTAGTGCGAACTGGCTGAATCCCACCACTGGGTACCACTCCATGGCGTCATGCTGGCCACATGGCCATGATAATGTTTTCAGACAGCGCTGGCTTAATGGCCTTGAAACGGAGATAAGCACTGCCCCTAAAGTCAGCAACACCTAGCAAACAGGGAATCCTTTACCTTTTATACACACACATACACACAGAGAGAGGATACATGCTAAGCCTCTGTTTAGTTCTCTAGGGTGCTACTGAATGTAGCAATCCTTGGATCTCGCAGGTATATTGCTAATGAATAGCAATGAGAATGTGAATAGTAATGTGAATGTGAATGTCTATACATACATACATGCATACATATATATGTATACGTACATATACATAGGTATATGTATAGGTATATGTAGACATAGACATATGGAGAGAGAGAGAGAGAGAGAGAGAGAGAGAGAGAGAGAGAGAGAGAGAGAGAGAGAGAGAGAGAGAGAGAGAGAGAGAGATATTCCCAAACACCATGGTATGATTGCAGAGCTGGATGAAAGTAAGCAGGTGTTTAGGATGCCTCTGCCACCCAGTTTGTTCTGCCATAGATTGAATCGTGTATTAAACAGAAGAGGGATCATAGTTTCTACGGACTGTCAGCCAGGTCAGGGTCATTCATCATCCAACCCTCATGGGATTTGCCCGGTTTCTATGACCTAGCCAATTGTGGCTTATTCAACAATCCATGCTGAAACTAATTCTGGCTTAGCACATTATTAAAATGCAGCTAACAAAATGCCCAGACAAGCTGAGCATTGGATGGATGCCACAAACAGAAGCAGTAAAGATGGAAAATGTATTAGACTGTATTATATTACAAAAACTGACCTTGAATTTACTGCAAATCATTCAAGCAGTACAGACTGAATGTGTAGGGTTTTTCACTCAGTTCTATGCTCAGTGTTTTTTCTCTTCTTGCTCTCTCTGGATTAGAAGCCACCGTTACTTTCGGAATTGGCTCACATTCTATTCTGATTCTTTTGATAGATATATTTCAGTCTAGCAAGCAGCTATTGTTACTGATGTAGCTCTCAGTGCTACCCTTAATTTGGTTCCTTTGCAATTTGCTTATACTGAGAATGGCCAAGGATGGGTGCAACATTGGAAGGTCATGGTCTAAAAAGGCCTCCCTACCAGGCCCTTCAGCTCTGAATTACTCCTGCTCCGATGTAGGGCACAGGTTCTGGATATGGATTCTGTTGTACTTTTCCTAACTGTCACCTATTGTCTGGGAGGAGGAAAATGCCTTGTCTGCCTGGTCCTCCTTAATGTTGGCTTGTGACAGAGATGAGGCCCTCACATTTGAGCAACTTATCAGAAAACCTAGTGGCATCATTATCATGATAATAACGTACTGTGTTTGATTGTACAAGATGGTACAATGTACAAGTCTTCTTAAAGGTTGGTTCTTTATCTGCTTTTTCTGGGGTCCATCAGCTATAGACCTGGAGAGGACCAGCTTTGCTCCTACCATGGTACTTGCACAGCTTTCTGCTTCTTATCACCAAAACCAGATGGCTGTATCCATTTTCCATTTTCCAGCAATCTCTTTTTCTTTCTTGTAAGTGTTCTTTCTCCCAAGTGACCTGCTTCTTTTCACTTCTCCCACTGTCTTCTGCTTTTGTCTTAAGACAAAGGAGTTTTGCTACCAAGGATAGGGTTGAAGAGGATTTACTGGGCAACCCTGGACAAGTCTCTCCCTTTTTAATCACCCGAGAAAGGTTTGGATTTTGCAATTATTTGTATTCCCCCTGCCAAGTTTGGAACATCTATGTATTGGCTGTTTGGTTGAAAGTAGCAGAGGAAAAGGACTCCCATGCCTTTACCTGAATACAGTAGGACAAGTGAGGCTGCTCATTCACTATAACTTATTTTAAAAATGATGAACTGTTGTGGAGGAAATCTAATGAATTTATTTCCAGTAACTCTTTTCTTATATTTGTTGGATTTGTTTATTTAAATCAGGGGTAGTCAACCTTGGCTCTTTTATGACTCATGGACTCTTTTATGACTCATGGACTCCCTACAGCTGGCTCAGGAATTCTGGGAGTTGAAGTCCATGAGTCATAAAAGAGCCAAGGTTGACTACCTCTGATTTAAATGGTCAATTCCTATCTATACCCACTTGTACAAAAGTCAGGCATTCCTGCGTGTGAAGTTATAGATGAATTCTTTCCTTTATGTGGTTCACAACTTTGGATAAATGAACTCCCTCCTTGATATACATTCCATTTCCATCCCTTTGAAAATCATAGAGACCAGGATTCTGCATTTATAAAGTCCACCATGATGTTTGCTGAAATAGTACCACAAGGATGCTGCTATTCTACTACCGGTAGTTGTCAAGTAAGCTGGTAATGAGAATCAAGAAATTAAAATGAGGAAACACAACTGCTGTTTATGGCTGATCCACAGGAACACCAAGGCAACGCCCCCATTACTTAAAAAAAAAAGTTCAGTTGGATAACTTTCATAAAAATTCACAACTTTTTAAACATTCCAGGTAAGAAATGTAAACTCTCCTTCAGGAGAAAATCCTTGATTACTGTAGAAAATAGCAAAGGCAAACAAACTAGATATTTGCATATGTTTTCAATTGCCATAGATTATGCTCCTTATCATTATGAGGCACCCATTATTAATAATTTTATTGGAATTTGAAAAAAGGTACTCTGAAGCTGTGGACATCTCCTCGTTATGAACCATTCAGGTTGCCCAGAGTTTATTTTAATGTCAAATGTAATTTATTTCACTAGTGCAGTTTTATGGAAGACATTTAACATCTCAAAAATCCAGGATAAAGTAATCGTGAGTGTTTCATACATAATATGATGGTTTATACTTTGATAATTAGATGTCACAAAAATTACAGTCATATGGCTAAAACCTCAAGAATGGCCCAAAGCTGTTTTTCGCATCCCCAGTCTAATCAAACTGTAGAATGTTGATGGTAGGCCAAAAATCAATACTACATTTTCTTGCCATTTTTAGCATAGAAACACACAAAGATGTGATATTGTGAACCCTTAAATAAACTTATGACAATAAAACAACAGTGATGCCCTTATCCAAATCATAAAAAGCATAACTTCCAATTGTACTCCCATGTGTACTGTGATCCTGCCAACTTGGCATCAACAATAACTTGGCCCTTAACCCCCACCCCAAAGTTAGTTCCCAGCTACTAAAATTCTTCCCTCTTTCACTTGACTTTCAGCCATATGAAAGGATAGAACTAGAACAGAGAACACAGTGGTGACAGAGGCCTACTTCAGGGGCAAAGTAAGCCCATGTACATGTATTAGAGATGACCACTAAGCTCACAAAACTGTCTGGATTCCATGGCTGTGCTAGTTGTATGAGCTAATGCCTTAACCAAGAATAAGCAAGCATGCTACTCAATACATCTGCTGTAGTAGTCTGCACGTATTGGCATATTGTCTAAGAATTCTCACATTTTTCAACTTTGCAATGAACAGAACATAGCTGCAATTACTTATCTTCTGTTATACAATGTGACTTCAGCCCAACAACGCTGAGAACTTGTAAATTACAATGCTGGGTCCAAAATGTGAATTCAGATAAGGTGGGGAATAGGGATTCTGACATAAGATTGGAGGCCGTAACAACAAAGACTTTAGAGAAATGAAAACCAGATTGAAGAGAGAATATGGAACTTTTATTCTTTATTTTGCAATGTCTGGTAATAGTCTTGCTTGTTGAGATTCACCTCTTCCAGATCCTGAAGGCTTAGGAGCCTTCCAATGATAAATGTACAGAAAGGGAAATTCACAATTTATCAATGAAATAGATCCCCAAGTCATTAATAGAGCAGATGTGTAACATTGGTATATCAAATGAATGGTACTTAGCTCAGGAAACTAAAACATAAGGCCTATCGCTAGGTAAGATCATCTCAGAGAAGATTAACTGACGTTATCAACTGAGTTTCAGAATATTGTAAACATGGATACACTCCAGTCTGTCAAGAGCTGATCTTTTCCTAGAAGACTTTACATGATGTCTACCAGAATGAATGGATTTCTTCACTGTCTATTAACTCATCGATATACAAGATCAGTAAATACAATGGCTTTAAAGTGATCATTAATCTTGGTGGGAAAAATTACACCCTGAACAATGGAATGCATGGAATCTGTTGTCTTTGAAACCTCATCTTTGTTTCTCATAACTGCCATGTGGTTCTACTTTCAGACTGGCTGATTCAGTGGCGAGGCTACCCAAACTTCTGTATTCTGGGTGGCATTGAGAGTGTTTATTTTTCCCCCTCTCTAGCTCAAGACATTTTGACAGGGTGGGGCCGACATTAGCTAAGTAGGCAACAAAAGAAACAGAATTTAATGACTTAAAGAAGATATAAAACAAGTTTTGCATTGTAAAACTTAACTTATATTCAGAGATATAACCTTTGAGCCAACACAGTTGCCTTTCAGACTTCATTTGCTGTACACTAGAATGATTAATATATGGAATTTAAGTAATCCTCCATAGCGGATTGATGTAATTTCATCTGGCTCATCTGAAAAGTCAATCTACAAATTTATACCTATCAAAGGCTTTCCACAAAGATGAAATACCTGAGTCAGCAGGTGGCTTTTCTTTGTGGTTTTATTCTGTTGAATTATCTGCTTGAATGAATTGCTGAAATTGGAAATAATTATTTTCTTCCATGGATTGAAAGCATTGTCTTTAGGTTCAATTCTTAAATGGAATATCTGACTTCCAAATCCTTAAATCAACAACTTGAATTCCACGGGAGTCCAGAAACCTGTTGTGTGCTAAGTATTAAACACTAAAAAGTTGGGAAAAGCTGTTCTACATTACTCTTTTAAAGAAGCCATGTGAATAATATTAGCAGGGATTTTTTTTAGTCCCAGGCTCTTCTGTCACTTTATGGAGTTGAACAAAATGTTTTCCTACTCTCTACTATTTTAAAAAGTACAATTTAAAATATGTCATTTATCCAAATTACGGTACTTAACCACTCCTGTCATTCTGACATATCAGAAAGCACACTGAGGTAAATGGAAATGCTCCTTTTGGTCTAATGGATGCTGTCTTTGGTGAATTCAGCCAAAGCGCTACATCAGCTTCTGTTCCACAGAGAGATCCCAAAACTGCTATTAATCCTAAATGTAAGTCACCAGTTGCCTTCAGGATCTATTTTTAGAAGTATTACGCATCCACTGTGAATTCTCATATTGGAGCAGGAAATAGTTTAATATTTAGATTTATATTTTAAAAAAACAATGTGGGCGTGGGACATCTTCTAGATCCTAAAGAAAATATTTTTGCAACTGTGTTACATTGCCTCAGTTTCCATAGGCACCAATGGTTGAGTTTCCCATGCCTTAAATTATAGTCATGTGGTAAATTGTGACAAATACTGATGAATACAGAAAAAGGGAAAAAAAAGGCAAGAATTACTCAATATTGAAACAGGACCCAAATTGACTCTTGTCTATGTGGATGGGATCTGTGTTGTAGGGTGGAGTGAAGGCAAGTTTCAGCCATGAAGAATGGTCCATGAGCATCTACTGCTCACTCCCATCTTCCCTGAACAGATGTAAATCAAGCTGCTATGAGGCATTTACTGGGAGCTGTTGGAAAACTTTCCCACAGTTGGGTTCAGACCAGACTATGGTTCCATCCCAACAATCCTATCTCCAGCAAACACAAACAATGAGTATATCTTAGTTGCAAAAATGCAGTTTGCCCATATCATTTTACTACCTTCTAATGACAGTTTGGATTTCTGCAATTCAGGGATGGTAAGGCAAATGAATTAAATCACTTGGCAAATCAGGAATCTTTTGTCTATGTAAATCATAAAGCACATGGAACTAGATCTCTCTCAGTACCACAAGCGTGATATATGCCACCCACCTCTTCTACCTTTTCATTAAAATGAATATTACCAACATTGCTTAACTGACCTAGTCTGTTGTGAAGTCCATGGAAAAATAATATGTAGATGTTAGCATTCAGTGCCAGGATTAACATTCTTTCTCTTTCCAGAAGTTGGAGATGTAAAGATGTCCCCATCAGATGGAATTATGCAAAAATTTATACATATTCGGCAAAAGTCGCCGTGACCTATTTGAATCCCTTTTTCTTTTGGAAAATTTATTTACCTCCCCCCAATCCCCAAATCCATATTAAAAATAGAAAAATCAAGACTCCCTTGATGGAAAGCATTGAATTCTTTTGCTGACACTTCTTTCTCCAACTTTTTATTCACTGCAGATTTCACCAGCATAATCATCCTTCCTGTTATTGTGCTTTTAATGAAAGTTAGCCCATATTTCTCCACCAGGCCTCATCAACAATAATGGCATCTTAAAAAGAGCTACCGAATGGGAGTTGCAAAATTCCAGATGACCATTAGAGAGAGGCAGAGTTTTATGTATCCCTCAGCTGAGATCTAAGGACCATCCAGGTTTCTACAGCTTAGATCTATTAGCCTTAATTTTAAGGAGGAATATAGGAAATTGTCTTCCACTGGTCCAACTAGTCATTTTTGTCACTGTTAGCTGGCAGCTGCTGGTTGGTTTCATGATTTATTTTCCAGCTGGAGGCACCCAGAATTGGGGATGATTGTGATTGTGTCTGTATGATTAATGTGTTTGGGGGGGTCTTTTAAATGTTTTGTTGACTCGGGTTTTGGTTTTTAAATGCTGTGATGTTGTTGTTTTTTGTTCATGTTGTTAGCCGCTCCGAGTCCTTTGGAGAGGAGCGGCATAAAAATCCAATTAATAAATAATAAATAAATAAAACATGAGTACAACAGATGATCTACAACTAAGCTAAGGTCTTTTGAGATATTATCCTGCAAACCTGAATTTGTTAAGGTTGCCTGTGTTCAAGTGTAATATTTCATTTATGCTTCTAGAAGAAATTAAGCTAATTGATATACAAAGTTGCACTTAATTGACTGAGATATATTCATCTACTGCTTACAATTCTAGTTTGCAGTAATAATATACACTATCAGGAGAAGAATTTTCAAACTTTACTGTCTCATATTTTTGTCAATTGCAGATATGATGAACATGATTTTATTGCTCCCTAACAAAGTTTACCTGTCATATTATCCCTCAATGTGGCTTATTATTTTGATTTATTGGGCTCATGAATTAATTGGGCTTCTGCAGTTTATCAAACAAACTATGGTTAAAGATCTTGAGTTGGCATGCATGAGAGTGGTCAAAGCAAATGCTTTAGCTAATAATTAATAATGAAATTATGCACAAAGGTTATTCATAGTGCAAATTAAGTATATAAAATAGTTCTCTTTTTAAAGATAATTAAATTAGGAGCTCACTTTTCTTTAATGGTTAAATCAAATATGATAATACTTAATTTTTAAGTCCTCTAAATTCATCCATAACAATAATCAGAGGACCTGCCCTTGGTTGTATGTAGATCAGTCCTTGGCTTGGCTTTGTATGCCAGTAGAGGATTCACAATGCAATCTGAATTCAGAGGAAAAAAAAGTATCAAATAAATTGTGCCAGAACTCTCCATAAAGGACTTGGGGCAGTGTTGAGGGTCCCAAGTCAACAGCTACCTCATATGAACTCCAATAGTTCACCATTTCCTAATCTGGGTACCCTCCAGAAGTATGAATTTCAGTCCTGACAATACCTGCATGGTTACTGTTGAGGATTCCGGAAGTTAGTCTACTCATTTGAAGGGCATTTGGGTTGATGGAAGCTGAGCTGCTCTGAAATGAATGGGAGAAACAAAAAAACACAGACAATGATATCCCATATGAATGGAAAACATTTCCCTCTTAATATTATTGGGTCAGGACTGGAAGAGAGAGTAACCACCTCACATGGCAAAGACAGCCAGATGGACCTTTGAGAAAGACAACAGAGCTCTGTACTTCACAGCTCGTCCTGAACCCAGCAAGTCACCCAGATGCTTCGTGGTGTGGTGGGATATGTTTGCTTCTTGTCTGTACTGAAGGAAGATTCAACTTCTAGCTGGTCACTGTATGTGGAATTAGGGAAGAATCCATCTTTTCCTTTGCTTCATGCAGTAAATTACCTTGGATCAACCTAAATGTGGTTATTGGGCTCATTAAAAATGCATCTCCACTTTCAGTTCCTGTCCCAACAGACAAGTAGGCTATATATGTTTTAAAAAATAAATAATAAATCCTTTCCCTCCCAAAAAGCAAGGCCACCCAGCTCATTCCCAACTAATAGGACAATCTGTTACAAATCATAAATGGAATTATACTAAGATAAAAGCCAATATCCGAGGGGCATAAAACAATCAACCATGTCAGCAGACAAACCACTACTACCATCACGGCAAAGCTTGGCTTGTGGACTGTACATGCTGTGGAGCTAACTCACAGATTCTGGGTGACTAAAACATGGTTGGGGAGTCTTTGCATGAGGGTATATGTGGGGTGTCTAAACAGGCTCACTGACCCAGTTTTATTCAACAGTGAACATATAAAATGACAGTTGTACTACCTACCTGCAGTGAGAAGGCAAGGGGTACAAATAACACTGCTTAAGTGGTCTTCACTAAGAGATAATGCTTGTATGTTTAAATGTACAAAATGCAGTTTTGGACTTCCACCTTATGGATTTTGACAGTGGATACTCTGTGCCTCTTTTATTACTACCCACATGTCTCTTGTGCCAATTTATGAACTGCTTCATTTTCCTTAACTGAACAAGACTTCAATTTTCTAAAATAGCTTCCCTGACTTTCTTAACTATCTGTGAAGGGCTGCCAGTATAACCTGATAAACTTCAGTTTATCATCCGAAGGACAGCCTCAAAACTATACACAGAATGAGTAGGCAGGGGAAACAACAGGGTGCCTTGAGAATATTGAAGCGATTAGAGAGATCCATCTAAATATACATGGCAATTTCCACTTTTTAAAGAAATTACATTTAACAGCATGGTGATCCTTTCTAATCCATTCTTCAGCATTCTGACTGGGGAATTCTAGGAGCTGAAGTCCGCAAGGCTTAATGTTGCCATGTTTGGAGACTCCTGCTGTAAGGAATCCCTTTAACTAGCCTTAGTGAAGGTAATTGAAGCCTCCCCCCCCCCATTACTGCAAGTCTCTGACATTGTCCTTCATTTCAGGTTTACCCTAAGCATTTCTTTTGGGATGTGTGTGAGAGAGCATGTCCCCTGAAATTAATTACTTGGGGACTTGATACTGTCACCAAACACCATTCCATGGAACAATTTGTTCCCTTTGAGGTTTCTGGCTTGCTTTATACTATTTTGCTTTTTTGGCTTTCACTTGAGCCAGTGAACATACTCCAGTCTGTAGCCTAAGACTGAAGAAAAATAAATAAAATGGCTCTCTTAATCACATAGATCTACTGTTTTAGTGCCTATCTGAGAAGTAATAAGGAGAAATAAAAGGGATTGAAAATTTTAGGGGCTCTTAAGCAAGCAGCTTTTGTGTGATAGCAGTAGGGCTTTTTTTTGTCATTGAACACATGGAACAAAAGAACTGGTACCTTCTAAGCTGCCAGCGCAAGTACAGATATGTCTGCAGAGTGACGCCTGGATCTATGGCTGCAAAGCGATTTCGTGGCCCCCACGGCTGATCCGGGCTCCGTAGGCTTTTTCAAGCCTCCGAAGCCTGGATCCATGTCTTCAGAGCGATTTTGCAGCCCCCAAGTGGCCTTATCCAGGCTCTGTAGGCTTTTCCAAGTCTCTGAAGCCTGGATCCATGGCTGTGGAATGATTTTGCGCCCCCCCCAGCGGCCCAATATGGGCTCCAGAGACCATTTCCAGGCCTCTGGAGCCTGGATCGGGCCGCTGGGGGCCACAAAATCACTCTGCAGCCATGGATCTGGGCTTTGGAGGTCTTTTCCAGGCCTCTGGAGCCCAGATTGGGCTGCTGGGGGGCTGCAAATTCACTCCGCGGCCATGGATCCAGGCTCCGGAGGCTTAGAAAAGGCCTACGGAGCCCAGATCGGGCCACTTGGGGGCCTCAAAATCGCTCCCTAAAGTGGTTTCTTCTCCCCCCCCGCTCCATAAAGGGCTTTTGACTGAAGCAGGAGCTATGTGTGAGTTCTGGCACCTTTTTTTTTTATTTTATTTTTTACAAAAAAAGCACTGGATAGCAGGGATCCTCTTGGATCATTCAAATTTAGGATCTTTGCAGTCATAGTTAAGAATGAGAGCGAGTACCAATACCTCCCAAGTGATCTTCCAGCACATGCTATTTCTTTCTTTCTTTCTTTCTTTCTTTCTTTCTTTCTTTCTTTCTTTCTTTCTTTCTTTCTTTCTTTCTTTCTTTCTTTCTTTCTTTCTTTCTTTCTTTTCTTTCTTTCTTTTTCTCTCTTTCTCTCTTTTTCCTTCTCTGTCTTTCTCTTTCTCTTTTTCTTTCTTCCTTTTTTCCTTTCTTTTCTCTTTCTCTTTTCTTTCTTTCTTTCTTTTCTTTCTTTCTTTCTTTCTTTCTTTTTCTCTTTCTTTTTCTTTTTCTCTTTCTTTCTCTCTCTCCTTTTCCTTCTCTGTCTTTCTCTTTCTCTTTTTCTTTCTTCCTTTTTTCCTTTCTTTTCTCTTTCTCTTTTCTTTCTTTCTTTCTTTCTTTCTTTCTTTCTTTCTTTCTTTCTTTCTAAAAAAATCATAGTGTTCTCAAACATAGACGCACAGGATATCATTTGGTTATTTGTCTCTTAGGAATTGTTTTCCCACTCAGATTTTTCACATTGCATTGGTTTTGGGTGATCATCTCAACCTGTGGGCCTTTGTTAATCCTTTGAAAGCTTTAGTAGATATTTTCAGCCCCTGGAGCAATCACAAATACTTTGAAATGAGGGAAGCTTTTGGCTCAACTTTCAGACCTTTTTCACTCCAATATGGCGAGGAAATAAAACTAATAGTGGCCTTTTGAGCATATTGCTCTGCTCCATGGATGTGTTTCCATTACCTTAATATGGTTTTGCTAAACTCCCTAATGAAAGACACAGCAGCTGTTTACTGAAGGCTTCGTAGGAGTCTTTTTCTCTGGACAGCTGCCACTGGCATTTCCATTTTGGCAGGAATCTACAAAGACCAGCATTAGAGACATTTTAATTTAATAAGCAAGTCAATTAGCTTTCAAATTAGGACAACCATTGTTTACTCTCTCATTTTCCCTTGAAAGAGAGCTGCACCTCTTTAGGTGATAGAGAATCTCAGGTTTCATCCAGTACAAATGGATGGAGCCATGAGGAGATTCTGTGATTGCCCGGGAGATTCTCATTCCAAACTTATCTCTTCCATGAATTTGTTGTGTGGCCTTAGGCAAGTCATTTTCGCTTAGTTGCAGCTCATCTCCATGCTGGAATTTTTCTTCTGTAGAAGATAAAAGACCCATGAAGACAAAGCCTTTGATGTATTCAAGCAGACTGACTGACTTTTGGGGTAAGGGATGTCCCAAAGGTGCTTTTTCAAGAGGCAACTGGGCTTTCTTTGTTTTTTCTTGAAGAGGTTTTGCTTCTCATCCAAGAAGCTTCTTCAGTTCTGGCTGAATGGTGGATGATAGGAGGATTTATATTCCTTACAATCATCTGATCATTAGCACTCTTTCTGTGAATCGTTGAGGCCACTTAGAAATTCAATTGTGCCCTCAGGGTCATCCAAATAGTGCAAATGAGTGTGTAACCCTTTGGAACTACTGAAAGGACTGTGTTGTAAAAAGAAGATAGGTGGTGTCATATCCCTCCCCTTCTGGTCAGTCTTAATGTAGGCGATATTTTTGACCCCTCTTTCAGTAAGGGATGCTTCTCCAAAAAGCAAGAGCAGTTGACATACCATATTCACTAACTTTAATTAAATTTAATACTCTAATTTCCCCTCAGTTAGTAAAAATATTTCACTTTTTATTGTCTGCTTATTTTTAGTTTAATGTGTTCTGTATTCCCAGCCACTGTATTTTGTAAGCAATGCTTTATGGCTCAGCATGCTGTAAAAATCCAATTTAATATAGGTTGCTCTCATCTTTGAACTATAAAGCAGGCATTGCAACCTTCTTGCTAGGTTCTACCTTACAGAATACGGATCTTTTTTTCCTTATTGTGCAGGCACATGCATTATCTCAGTACCATGGGCGTACTGTGAGGTGCAGAACCAAAGTTTGCATTTTTACTTACCTTGTTCCTTGAGGTTTTTTAAATCACTAACATTACAATCTAACAAATAATCAAGTAAAATAGGGTAGGAATGTAAAAGAAATCCAGGAGTGGCTTATGTGTCTCGACACCCCTAAGAATGACAAGGTTGCTGTGACCTGGCAATGAAAGCACAAAAATTAATAACATCTAGGCTCCTTGCTGTGACATGTCGGTGGAGCTGCCCTCTGAAACTGTTGGGAATTTTTAAATGACAGTCAGACTATAGACTGGCAACATCAAAGGGAGCATATAACATCAATATTGCAAATTTTTATTTTCCATTGTTTTTTTAAGCTGTGATGTCAGTTCCTCAAAGTTGTGAAAGCCTGAGAAAGATCAGGTTGCTTTAATTAATAACACTGAAGTTCTGTGCTTGCACGAGGTCCAAAATTGTTCTGAATCATTTTCAAACTGTGCGCAGCATTATATAAATTGATTAAACACTATACAAATCAGAATTCAGATAATAAAAAGATTGCCTGCTTTTGTATGGAATAACTATCCTTCCAAGATCCTCAAGGAAGATCCTGTTTCCTATCCTTATTTCTGCAACAATAAAATTTATAACAATAAATGGAATTCTCTTTCCTATAAGGCCATGGTAGCGAATCTATGGCACACGTGCCACAGGTGGCACGCAGAGCCCTCTCTGTGGGCACGTGAGCCGTCACTCCAGTCCTAGACCTTCAGCTGGGTTTTATAAAACCTTTTCGCTGTAGGCCTCTGCCGCCATGTGCAAAAAAAAAGGTTCAATCAATCAATCAATTCCAACTTTGTGAGATCTTTTTTCCCGCAAGAAGTTGAAATTAATTGATTGAACTTACCACCTCAGCCATGCCCACCCATTAGGTCACATCCACCCAACTGGCCACACTCACCCAATGGGCCACATCCACCCGACACCCGATGATACATAAGTGGGTTTTGGGTTGCAGTTTGGGCACTCAGTCTCCAAAAGGTTCGCCATCACTGCTATAGGGACACCTGTCCTATGAAAATTCTCCTCTAGAGATCCTTTTTTCATATTGTTTAAAGAAAGTGTGTGAGAGACAATCTTTGTTAATTTACTGATGAGTTTTAGAAAACCTCCCTCTTGAGAGTGATACTTTCAAAACAACCTTGGACTGCTTGCTCTTTAATCCCCACTCATTTTAATTATAATTTGAATTTGTGAAATTAATTATAAAAAAACCCACATATTCAATAAGTAAACTCAGGAATAAGTAGGAGGAACCTGGTTCCTACCACAGAACTGCAGTCAAGCATATGGAACCCACTAACTCTTTATCAGTTTGGTCTAGTGGTGAAGGTGCTGGCCAGTGGTGGGATTCAGCCTGTTGTGTCCTGAGCCTGCAAAAGCAGGCTTGGGATGTTGCATTGGTCCCAGGCATTCCAAAAGCTGCCCGGGACCAGATGCAGTGGCGCCAGCCTTGTGCGCATGCGCAAGATGCAAAAACGCTCTGTTACTTTGACATTGTCCGGGTCTCTGGCCACATAAAAAGGCTTGCATGCCTTTTGCATTTTGTTCGGTTGTTGTTAGAAGAAGAATAAAGAGCTGTTTAACATCGCCATGTATATTCATCATTCGCATGCGAATGAAGTACTTAACAATGGTGACGAAGGTGGGATCCTTTGCAAGTTGAAAAAAAAAGCGTTAAAGACTTACCCAGGAAGTCCTCAAGAGGGGAAGATGGCATCTGAATCAGCATCCCAGCCTGCCAGTATAGCGGCACTGGAGGGTGAGCTCGGCTAAAGGACCCTTTCCCCAATAGCAGTTTGCAGAGGAGCGAGTGGTGAAGGTTGTAAACTAAAGGATGGCAAAGATTGGCCATTTGTCTGATTTTGATGTCTCACACCCAGAGAGATGGGATTCCTACGTAGCAAGGGTGGAGAATTACTCCAGAGTAAATCAGATTAGAGAAGACGGCTTGAAGGCTGCAACTCTTTTGTGTGTTTGTGGACAGGAAGCTTTTGAAATCGCAGAGAACCTGGTGGCCCCTGCATGTGGTAGGCAAGGCCACATCGCATCTGTCTGTTTCGGTCACCAGAAGGTCCAACCTCATGAAGAATTGCGTCTGAAAGGTACCAGGGTCCCCAGCCAACATAGGGTGGGTTTCTGCACATCGCGCAGGAGTATTTTGAGGACAGGGGCACATAAGCCCCTTAAGAAGAAGCTTTCCCTTAATGTAAGGCTGCAAGGGGTTCCCTTATCAATGGAGTTGGACACTTGGTCCACTCTCTCCATTATTTCTATTAACACATTCAAAAGGATATGCAGCAGCAGTGGCCTTCAAGTTAAACTCAGGCAATCGAATCCAATACTTACAGACTTTCAGAATTCTATGGTGTGTGTTAAGGGGGAGGCCACCCTTAGAGTACAGCATAAGGATTTTGAAGGTCCCCTAGATGTGGTGGTTGTTGGGGGTGAACGTACGAGTCTTATTGGACTCGATTGGTTCGAGGGTCTGGGAATCCAGGTAACTGGGCTGCACCATTTGCAAACGTTGAGCCTTGCAGAAGTCTGCAAGGAGTTTGCAGATGTGTTTAGTTCAGAGCTAGGATCCTACAAGGGGCCTCCCATTTTGCCACGGTTAGACCCAACCATCACATCCATCAGGGTTAAACCTAGGAGGGTTCTTTTTGCCCTCAAGGGTAAGATTGATGCTGAGCTGGACAAATTGCTCCAGCAAGGCATTCTAGAACCTGTGGATTCAAGTCCATGGGAAACCCCCATAGTAATGCCTCTAAAGGCTAATGGGGACATAAGTATATGTGCAGACTACAAGTACACACTAAATAAGGTGCTGTAAAAGCACGCTTATCCAGTGCCTGTGGTAAGTCACATTCTGGCTTCCCTCAAGGGGGGGGCGCATTTTTGCGAAGCTTGACCTGGCACAGGCCTATCAACAGCTACTTGTTGATGAGGCAGCTGCAGAGGCCCAGACTATTGTAACTCACAGGAGGGCCTTCAAGGTCAAGAGACTGCAATTTGGGGTAAATGTAGTCCCTGGCATATTCCAAAGTGTCATGGAAAGCACACTTCAAGGTATTCCTGGGGTCTGTCCCTACTTTGATAATGTCCTCATTGCTGGGAAGTCATCTCAAAATTTAGCAGAGAGATTAAGGGCTGTCTTGCTTCGTTTTCGAAAAGCAGCCTTAAACTAAAGAAGGATAAATGTAAGATAGGAGTCACTTCTACTGACTTCTTAGGATTCAGGATAGATGTCAAGGCATTCACCCTGCTGAAACTAAATTGCAAGCTATCCAGCAGGCCCCCAGTCCTAAGTCTAAGAGTGAGCTGCAAGCCTTCTTGGGGTTATTAAATTTTTATCATCCATTTCTCCCACATAAAGCTGCAGTGGCAGAGCCATTACACAGGCTCTTAGACAAGCAGGCTCCTTGGCAGTGGACTAAAGTCCATGACAAGAGCTTCAATGAGGTTAAGGCCTTGCTCACTTCTAATGCTGTTTTAGCACATTTCAATGAGCAACTGCCTATTTGTATTGCATGCGATGCATCTCCTTATGGGGTGGGAGCTGTACTTTGTCATCTGAAGGCTGATGAGACACAGGTCCCTGTGGCCTATTATTTAAGGACTCTGTCTTCTGCAGAGCGAAATTACGCTCAAATTGAAGAGAAGCCTTGGCCATAGTGGCTGGCATTAAGAAATTTCATGATTTCTTATATGGCCGCCATTTCCCAGTCTATACTGACCATAAGCCTCTGCTGGGTTTGTTTACCACTAACAAACAAACCTCACATATCATTTCTCCTCGTATGCTGAGATGGTCCATTTTCCTGTCAGCATATAACTATACATTAGTTCACAAACCAGGAAAAGAAATGGGTCATGCAGATGGCCTGAGCAGATTATCCCTGAACCAATTAGAGCCAGCTCCAGCTCCAACCATTAATATTCTGTCTATTCAGGAGTTACCTGAGTCTCCCCTCAATGCTAGGGATGTGGCTGCAGAAACTGTCACTGATCACACGCTTACACACATGCTGACATGGGTGTTGTCAGGATGGCCTGCCAAGTGCCCAGATACTGAGTTTCAAAGCTTCTGGCACAAGAAACATGAGTTTTCCACTTTCAAAGGTTGCCTGTTATGGGATAGCAGAATAGTGATCCCAGCCTCATTGAGGTCTAGAATCTTGATCTCTCTGCATGAGGGACATCCTGGCATAGTTAGGATGAAAGCGCTTGCGTGCAGCCATCTTTGGTGGCCTGGACTCGATAAAGCCATCGAGGCCCAGGAACACGGATGCCAAGTGTGCCAACAGTCTCCGCCTGAAATGCCTCAGGCCCCAGTACATAGGTGGGAGCAAACTCAAACCCCATGGTCTAGGGTGCATATAGATTATGCTGGGCCCTTTCAGGGGCAATTCTTCCTGGTTGTTGTTGATAACCATTCCAAGTGGCTAGAGGTTTCCTCCACTACTACTGCCAGGACCATCCATTCTGGTTTCAGATAATGGCCCTCAATTTACCTCTTCTGAGTTCCAGGCTTTTCTTCAGGCCAATCTGATCCACCATGCAATTTCGGCTCCCTTCCATCCATCCTCCAATGGACTGGCAGAGCGGATGGTGCAAACTACCAAAGATGCTCTCGGGAAACTGACTTATGGTAACTGGCATCACAGGTTAGCAGATTTCCTTCTTGCACACCGCACCACACCATGCACTGCCACAGGGAAGAGCCCTGCGGAACTCCTCTGGGGTCGCCACCTCATCACTAAACTGGACAGGCTGCACCCTGACCTGTTGGTTTCACAGGTGTCACAACCACGGTCACCTAGGAGACTCCAGGTGGATGATCTGGTTTGGGCAAGAAACTGTGGGCCTGGTCACCTCTGGGTCACAGCTATGGTCTGCAAGGTATCTAGGCCATTGTCATACGAAGTTGCCTTGGGAGACGGCCGCATTCTTCGCAGACACATAGACCAACGGCGTTGGAGACTGGACTCTCACCCTTCCGCTCCTGACTCTGCTCTGGGGGAGGACCATAACATGCATTCTGGGTCACAGTTTCCCAGGGCTAACAGGCCATCACTAGCTGCTACTGAAGCTATTTGGGATTCATCCCAAGGTTCCACAAGTGCTCCTAACAGGAATTCACGGGATAGGGGGTCATCCCACACATCCATAATCACTCCAGAGAGGGAGTCACACCGGGGGTATCCACAGTATTCACAGATGTCAGATAGTGATCCAAACAGGGAGACTGACTGGGGGTATCCACATAAATCACAAGAAACAAGAGAAAAAGAATTCCATCAGGGGCGCTTGCCAAATTCCGCAATTGCTCCCAAAAGGAGGTCACCAGCAAAGGGGGTTGCCATGGAGGTGACTCCTGACTCTGGCACCTTGGGCATGTGCTCAGGGGCCACAGAGTATTGGGGCCAGTCCTCTCCATCTGCTGGCCTTGGGCTCGAGGGACAGTGTTCCCAAGAGGGGTCCATTGTGGACTCAGGGAATTTCACCCCTCCATGGTATGCTGGCTTGGACTTAGAGGGTCCAGCCAGCCAGCAGCGAGGCAGTCAACCGGGTATTTGGGGCAGCAAAGTCCTGGCCTGCCTAGCCTGGTAGGCGAGCAGGTAGGCCAGGCACCCTCACCGGGGTCACCGGGGAATTTAGGGCAGCAACGCCCTGGCCTGCCTAGCCTGGTAGGCAAGCAGGTGGCCCAGGCAATCTTTCCAGCCCTTAGAAGGTCGCAGCGGGCCAAGAGCCCACCCAAACATCTGAAAGACTTTGTGAAGTTGCTGTCAAATCATGAGAGTTCTGTTCATGAGGCCCCTGAGTAATGGGAGTAACTCGTGGTAGATTATTTTATTTTAGTTTTTGATTTCGGATACATTTATTGTATGAATAAAGTTTAAAGGGGTTTGCCTGAGGGCAGACTCGAGTATTCCACACTCCTTGCATTTGCTTAATGAAACTATATGATACTCTTCCCAATGTATGACGTACATGTGTGTGCGCAAGTACATCTAAGGGGGAGGGGTGTTGTGTCCTGAGCCCGCAAAAGCAGGCTCGGGACGTTGCATTGGTCCCAGGCATTCCAAAAGCTGCCTGGGATCAGACAGAGCGGCACCAGCCTTGTGTGCATGCGCCAGGTACGAAAATGCTCTGTTACTTTGTTTGACATTGTCCGGGTCTATGGCCACATAAAAAGGCCTGCGTGCCTTTTGCGTTTTGTTCGGTTGTTGTTAGAAGAAAAAAGAGCTGTTTAACATCGCCATGTGTATTCATCATTCACACGCGAACGAAGTACTTAACACAGCCGGTTTGCACCACTTCGGCAGAACCAGTAGCTAATTCTTTGTTGCCCAGGCCCAGAATGGACTTCCGGAAGCAGCATCCGCACAGAGAACCAGTTGTTCACATGGTTGAATCCCACCACTACAAACCAGGAGATGGTGAGTTCTAGGCCTGCCTTAGGCATGAAAACCTGCTAGGTCAAACTCAACACAGAGTTGTTGTGGGGAAAATAGGAGGAGGAAGGAGTACTAGGAATGTTTGTCACCTTGTGTTACTTATAAAATAATAGCAGTGGGATTAAATAAAGTATTCGGCAAAGTTTTCTCAAATGCAATCACTTTTCTGAAGTTGCTGGATTTCTTCCAAGCAACAGCTTTTTACACTCTTTGCCCAGTTATTGCTTTCTTCTGAAAGCAAGTCCTCTTCTTTTCTCTCATGATGGCCACCAGTAAAATGCTGAAAGGGAAAATGTCTGCCATATACTGTAGATAAAAAAAATTGGTTCAAGCTCATCAGAATCGCCATAGTGGAACCTCTCCTTCTTAATTTATTTAAGGTGAAAACTACTTTAGCAGACATAGCCACAGAACAGATAGAAAACCAGCTTGTAGCATCTCCTCCTCCTCCTCCTCCTCCTCCTCCTCCTCCTCCTCCTCCTCCTCCTCCTCCTCCTCCTCCTCCTCCTCCTTTCAAGTCTGTAAGTATCCAAAGCTCCTTGCAGTTGCCCTAAAGTGGCTGCTATCAAAAGCAGCAGCAAATCTGCATAAATATTTGCAATTAGCTTAAAGCCTTCTTTGCCTTCTACACTGAAACCAAATGGCCACCTCAAAGAGGTCTCTGGGACCTCACTCATGCTTTCTGGGGGGTGGGGAGAAATCCTTTTAAAATGTAATTTGTCAGTGGCTCTATAGCAGCCAGACTGTGTTTTACATAGAAATTCACATTGTATAACCTTGGAAACCTTGGTGTGACAGAATCTATCACTTGGCATGGTGTCAAAAGACATGGAAAGTGCCAATGGAAAAAAAGAGAAGGCTATAATTCCTTTCAAAATTATAGTTTCCTATTTGGCCAAGAGCTTCATTAGTTTCCCTGATTTTTATGGAGTTGTTCTCTAGACGGCACTGTTGTTACAGACATTCATTACTGGGATATGGAAAAACATACATCTATTTACAGGAATTTCAGCTGTGTAATTTTGGTTTTTATTGAGGCGTTGGTATTTTCACATTGACTTCTTTGATGGTGTAATTCATGATGAACACTTTTCTCAGCTAATATAAAATATTGCCTGCTTCAAATTTTTTAGCTCGATGTGACCATACCAGCGTTTACTTTCCCACTCCTGTTTCTCTGGTATCTTAAGAGGATTATTTTTATATTCCATACTTGAAGAGCAACGTATGGTCTTTTTTCAAAAATCCTTCTTCGTATCTCACTTCAAAGAAACTTCATTTAAGACTGTTGTTTCTTCATATGTATTGGATTACAGTTCATTTAATTTCAGGGGGAGTTGCAGGAGTTGCCCAAATGATACAGGGAGAATATATTACTTCTCTCTCTTCTTTTCTAGGCAGTTGTCCCTGCTATGATATTTTTACAGTTTCATATAGTATATAGCCAACTGACTTTCTTTAATTAGGTGCACCCATAGAGAGTCCTGAGGCTGAGTCTATCATTCCAAATTGTCAAACATGTATAAATTAGTTTGATGATGATCAAAAGGGTGACATTATTCAGTCAAGGATGGAGACTATGGAAATCCGTCTCTTCTTAGGTTGGGAAAGGCAGCATTCCTGGAGATTCACTTAATTATATTACTACCAAAATCTCTTGGGATTGAGGAGGAATGATTAGGTCAAAGCTATCCAGTGACTTCTGCGTTCACCCACTTAAGGCCCTTGGGAGGGAAGAAACAAACTTCATTTTCAGTGCAAGGTTGTGGTGTCTCTCACTGCATGCCATGTTTCTTTTCCCCCAGCAATACTGACAAACTGCCTTTCTCTTCAGTAGACTAATGGGGAACATATGTTTCTGCAGACGACGACGTTAAAGCAAAATTCTCAGTAGCCCCAGCCAATAGGCTCAACCATAAGCAAAGCTGGGGGTTGCATTTCAGAAACATCTGGAGGATCATGGAGTTATAACACAAGGAAGCAAAATTGCAATGGAAAGCAGAGCATAAGGAAACATTTTTGCAGGCAATTACATTATTAAGGTTGCTAGATCCAGGTTGCAAAAAATGCCGGTGACTGCTAGATGGCAGGAAAGAGAGTTTTGCAACTCAGAAAGGGTAGCCCTGCTTTGTAAGTCCAAATTAGCTATCATATATCAGTGATGGTGAACCTTTTAGAGACCGAGTGCCCCAAAACTGGCCCCGCCCCTGCCCCACCCCCTGCCCTGCCCTGCCCCCGCTCTGCCCCCCCCCGGCTGCCCACAGGGCCATTCACCGCCTCCAGGGCCCACTGCAGATCGCCCAGGCAGCCCAGCAGCGCCATGGCGGCCACGCCCTCTGCCCACACCCCACAGCATCAACTGTGCGTGTTGGGGCGTGAGGGCAGTCTTGTCTACACTGCCTCGCTGCCATAGCCTTGGCTGCGCTGCTCCGCGTGGGCCACGCTAAGGGGCAACTCTCCTCCAGGGAGGCTGCTGGTGAGGGGGTCGCGGGCGGAGGCAAGGCTGGGGCAATGGCATGTGTGCCCATAGAGAGGGCTCCTAGTGCCGCCTCTGGCATGCATGCCATAGTTTTGCCACCACTGTCATATATAACACCAGCTGTCTCTAGTCAGAAAGACACAATTAATTCTTTTTCAAATAATGCATCATAGAAGTTCCTTCACACAGTCACAGTGCACCACCATGTGTGTTGTCTGTAATTTTACAGAAGGGCCATTCCTCTTCTTTTTCTTTCTCCATCTGTGGAAGATGCTTTTAAACATTCTGCATATTAGGCAAACTCAGCTCCGTGAAATAGCTGTTACTATCTGTATAGATAGGGAGATAATATACCAATAGATATATATTTCATAAGGGGTCATGAAATGTTTGAAAAAAATACCTGAAATAGTGGGGTAGCTTCTAGTTGTGTACAGTATAAATTATTGGCCATTCACTAACCACAACACACAGTAGTTGTATACATAAGACCAAGGTCCTCTTCTCTGTCTCTTATCCACAGGCATCCAGACAACCACAAACTCACTGAAAATCCTAACAAGCCTTTGGCTGCACAATGAGGATGACTAACTAGCCTGGTAAGACTTCCAGATATAGATTTTACATTTCTTAAGTGCTTCCTTTAGTGTCACAGTGGCAAATAGAAAAAGCTCAGGTATACTACTGTATATCAAACTTAGTCATTTTAACATCAATTCAGAATTTTACATAAAATCAAGATTTTTGAAGAGGCACCCTGACTAAAAAAATGTTCTTGTCGCTAGTTAATTCTTACTTTACATTTGTGCCTTGATTCTTAATTCTTACATGTAACCATTTACATTTGTCTTTGAACTTCTCAAGGTTGATATATTTCCAGTTCTAGAGCCTTTGTGGAAAATACTGATTGTTTAGTCTCTCCTACACTGAGTAGTAATTATAAATTTGATATGGGCATAGTTCTCTTCACTGAATACTCTGCAGTCAATAAGCCACATCACTACATTTACCCATCCAAAATCTGCATTCCTATTTTAATCTTATAGCTCCTTCTCCATCCACTTTGAGAACTTGTTAAATATTATCAAGTTTAAAACTCTAACCTATCCTTGCCAGACTTTTAGTGAATATCCCAAACAATAACATTCCAACCTTATTGCCTCACACTAAAATCTTCTATTGTACAGTAGGTGAATAGCCACATGCCTCTCTTTAGATACCTATTACCTATGGTGAAGTGTTAGTTTGCTGCAGCTAGCCCAGGGCCAGTTATACAAACTCATCCAAAGTTATTCATGTTGTGTTGGTTCTTCCTCCCTACAATGGATCAGGCTGCAGATGGTCCTGTCGAAATACCAGATTCTTAGAATGTCTCTGCTTCCATTGGCCCTGCATGTTTTCAACCAAATGAGAATGCCTGTATGTATGTCAGTTCAGTTTTTCTAAAATCCACAGGCAAAACTGAGTGCACTCTGAGTTGCAGTTGAAGCTCCTAAGTGTACTTTTATTTTTCATTTTAAAGGGTGAATGTAAATCTTAACAGACAGACATGAAACTCGAGCATACAAATAGAGAGCGATTAAGGGGGGGGGATTCTTATTCCACTGCTTAGTTTAGACAGGACCAGTGCTTTAAAAAAAAAAAAAGTGTAGGAACTCACACATGTCATAAAACCTGCCTTGCCTACCCTACAAGGTTCCATCCAAAAAAGGTGCCGGAACTCCGTTCTGGGCATTCTATGAGAAAAAAAGCCCTGGACAGGACTATCATGATGCTCTGACCAAGATCCTTATATTCCAAAGCTAATCCCATACTCCGTCTTAAGATTTAGAGTATGGAGGCAGTATATTTTTATTTTTCTTCTCCAAGCTACGCTCATTACAACACTTCCTGAAAACCACAAGGGAGCTTTGCCAAGAACGTAGCCTGCCTCATCAAAGTGAGGGTGTTATTCTGCAGAAGCACTGGGTCAGGAAGACCTATGAAAGAGCATCAGCACATTTCTCTGCACTATCAGGTTTCAGATGGAAATTTGGAGAGCCAAAAGAAAATTCTGCTAGAAAAAGGAAAGTTTATGAAATGGATTTGCAGCCTTTAACATTCTAGGATGGATTTACCATAATTGTCTGTGCTTGGACACTAATTGTATGCTGCATATTTTAAATGTAATTAGGAAGAAACCCAACCCTTAAAAGGCGTGTTGTATCTGATCTTAGAATATTTAGCCATTGTGACTAGTAAATATAGCTGTGCCTTCTGTACACAATTTTCTCAGTCATAAACATCCACCCATGGATTCTTGCTGACCCTTTCTGTTGAGCTCCCTTTTAAAAACAAATATTAGTCTCATTCCAGTCAGAAAACTTTACATATTGTATAGATGCTATACGTAGAGGGAGAGGAGGCTACATTGAACGAATTATCTTTCTTGATTAAGGAGTCTGTGTAAATTAGGGTACCTACCTAACTGCACAGATTTATCTTCTTAGTCTTAGTCAGAAGTAGCAGTCTGACACATTAGTACTCATTCCATTTGCTAATCTTTCCAAAACCCTTTAAAAGCAATCTGTGATTTCTCCAGATTGTACTTAACCATTCATAGCTCTTGGAAGCTTTTGGCATAGCATTGCCTGTCTGTTTGGAAATCTGGTGATTCTTCAGCCAATCATTGCTCAATCCAAGCTAGCTAAAAGCTAAAAGGCTCATAAAATGTAGGCCAATTCCGGAATTAATTGCTCCTAGGTTTATCAGGACTCCATTAATTAAGAACAGACATTTCATATTCCTTCAGAAAATGCACAATTAGCACTTACATTGTCCAATCATTTATCCATAGGTATTTCTGAGCATTTGCAAAACAGGCTCCTGTGTGGCTGGTCAAAAGGGAAAATTGCTGTGTGAACTATTACCAAATGAACCAAGAACCATGGCACTTGATCCATCATCGCAGGAAACGTCTGAGCAAACCTTGCATGTTATCTCATCAGATCTTTGGAGACGTGTATGGCAAAAAAACTCTCATAGAGAAGCACGTCACTATAATACATTTCAGCCTAACCTGATCTGGATGGAGTGATGTGAGAATTTAGATAGTAAGGGGGCACAGCCTCAGTTTCTCCAGGGAAACAGTGGATGAATTGAGGTCCAAAATCTTCTGAAGCTTGGAAGTTTTGGAAATTTGAGTAGCACCAGTGATGGTTTACAGATAAGATGAGAGTGTGGGGATGCTTGCAGTTCAAGAGGTACAGAAATGCATGCTCAATATTCTATTGTACAAGTCAACTGAAACTGAACAGCTAATATACACACAGGGTAACAAATCTATAATGTGTACTGACAGATGTTCTTTCCTGTTGTTTAGCACAAAAAAAAGAAAACAAGTATATGCTTCTTGCTTTAATAGACGTCTAAAGTTGCACATTCAAGAAACCTATTCAGGAGTACAAAATGTTTGGATGATGCAATATGTACTCTACATAAAGACACACAGAGTCACGTAACATGTGACATGAAGGGGAAGGGAAGATTCACTTACTGGAAAAGCTACAATGATTTTCTTTAAAATTTTATCAACCCAATCTTTTATATAAAATGCTTCTGATAATCAAATCTAGTTTAGGTGGAACCAATGGCAAATTTAACATTATTGGATGAAAGGGTATCTTTGCATGGAGGAATTGAAAGGGAGATTATGAGGCTTTTGTTAATAAAGGATAAATAAAAACTTGAACTTTTCTGCAATCTCTCTGTTGAGTTGCATGCATAAATCTTTAAATGATGTCCTGGTGTGCTTGCATATTTTCATGTTTCTATATTTATGAGTATTACATTTTCCAGAAAGTAGACTGTCATCTATCACAGAGAAATATTTAAAACAATACTGAAATAATATATTTCCAAATCACAGTTTCTCTTCTGTGCCAATCATGAGAACTGAAAAGTAATTTTCCTGCATATTTAAGGACATGTCAATTTACCAGTCAAGTCTTCTGTGTTTCTCTCTCTCATATCTTCTTTTCCAATATTCATATTTTAATTAGAAAAAATGAAGAGGAAATAATTCCAAAAATAAATGGAATAAGCTACAGTCTAGAAGTAGATATTAACTCTTTTTGCTAAATAAAATAAAGCTTTTAAATAATAGCACAGAAGGTACCTAAATGAAGATGTAACTTCATTACACAAGAGTAGGGAAATTGGTTAGCCAGACTGTACATTTACTAGAGCATCATAGTTATTAAGCAAAAGATAATATACAAATCCAAGAAATAATTGTTCCATGTTATGCTGTTCTCCAGCTTTCTTTATTCTGAACATTATGTTCTATGTTCTTCCAAAAACAATTTTTAATTCTAATAATTTCTATCAGTAAGTTACTTACCAATTCAGTAGTAATTCATTGAATCTTAGGTGTACATTTTATCAAAGATTTAGAATTGCTTGAGATATCTATCTATCTATCTATCTATCTATCTATCTATCTATCTATCTATCTATCTATCTACCTACCTACCTACCTACCTACCTACATCTATCTATCTATCTATCTATCTATCTATCTATCTATCTATCTATCTATCTATCTATCTATCTATCTATCTATCTATCTATCATCTATCATCTCAGTTTAGATATTTCAGAACTACAGACTCTGAGCAGTTCACAGTTTAAAAAATGCAAAGTAAAAAGAAAAACTACAATATAAGACAAAACATTAAAAAAAATAGAGAAGAAGTTGGAGAATCTATCCAACCAAATCTACATATACAAATATAACTAATTAAGCAAGAAAGAAGACTGGTTTTAAGCCTAATAAAAAGATGTGTTAAAAGACTCCTTATTCAGTAGTTTTTGAATCACACTCACTCACAGATAAATTAGATAAGACATGCCAGTTGCATACATATAGCACTGTATCCATGTAGTCCTAGAAAGAAAACCAATTATGCCATACAATGTATCAATAACAATTAAAATGATTTGTCTCAAACCCAGCCTACGTAACTTTAGTGATTACAGAGCATGGAGAACTCTCCAAACAATTTTTCTATCCTCTGAAGAATCCTCCAAGAACTCCAGGTCTGGTTCACCATTCTTTCCTCCATCCATTCACAGAAGGGAGGGAGATGTGGGAGAGACTCCTACTACAGGACATGGATGATAATCCCTTCTTGTCATGATAGTTTTAAAGGGCATCTCTCACATTCCGTAAACTTTTCAGGAAGCCCAGGAGGACAAAATGGAAGGAGAAAAACAAATTACCTCTTCTGCACCACCAAAAAATGTCTTATAAGCAGCATTCATGAGAGTTTTGAATCCAATTCTATGGCTTAGGCTTAGAGTCTGGATCAATCCATCCACACACATGTACAATACATTCATAATCTGCTGTGCTATTTATAGCAGTATTTTCCTGGGAATGGCCACTTCTTCTGCTTTTAGGAAAAAGAAAGCATCGAAATATTATGTATTGCAACTCTCACAATACTATGTCGTTGGCTATGCTAGCTGACGTTGATGGGTGTTGACATCTAAAGCATCTGAAAAGCACTTACAGGATAATGTAACTCTCACTTACAGGATAGTATTCTAGACATTTTCTGGGAGCAGCACCTGCAGGGGAGGTCGAGATGGGACACAATAACAAAAACACTTTTGCACCCATCTCCATCCTTTGTACTTGGCTTGTGGCATCATACGCATGCCTCAAAGGTTTGCAGTGCAAGGCTGCTTTTGTTGTTTTGACAAAAGCAAGACATTCTCGCAAATGTCCATGTCTGGATGGCTCTTCAGAGGGTTGCTGCCACAAGGAGAATTTAAAATTTCCCATAATTGGGTGAAAATCCCCCACACAGTATTTCTCTTTGTAAGGGAGTTCAGTCTTTTTTACCCTTTTAGCAAAAATGTAAAGATATTTACAGGTCGACTAGGCTTTCCAGAACATTTTCTAGTCTCCCATATGCATCTTAAAAAAAAACAAACCCAACTTTCTAAAGTTCAAGAAAACGTCATGCCAGTCTTCTAATTTTTTTTTAAAATGTGCAATTGAATCTTTTCCTCAGTCTAGCATTTGAGCTGACATGTGCAAATTAAATTATGGATATACCTTATTTAACCTCCATGTCTTGTCTTGTGGAAAGATACTGTCACTACTGTTCTTACCACATTGTTCTCAAATATAGCACTTCTGTTTTCAATAGGAATTCCTTTTCTAGTTGGCAACGGGTTGCGTCTTCCTAAAATTACAAGAGAAAAGCACCAAAAGCACCACAGCTGTGGCCTTCTAAGAGGCATAAAAAGAAAACAAAACACTTCTGCTTGCAATATTAAATTTTCTTTAAAAAAACAGTTTACTGTGTATTGCATATAGTAATGCGATATTTTGATCTCTAAATTAATGCTTCTGGTTTCTGGAGTGCTTTCAAAACAGCCAACATAATCCATACAGTAATACACCTCATTTTTTATTTTTTTTAAAAAATGAAATACACCACAGATACATCTTCAAAGTCAAGGGTTTAAACGAGATGGATTTGTATTTTTAAAAAACCTCGTACACTCTGTAGCTATTCACATTTTGTTCTTAAGGGTTTTGTTTATCCTCTTCAAACAGCTTGTTAAAATATCCTTCTTACTGGCTTGATTTCTATTATAGAAGGACTGTTACTTTGAAGAACTTTAAAAAGTTCAGTAGATAACTTATGTGTAATATCCATATACGTTCAAAACTAAAAAAAAATATTATTAAATACAAACAAGGAGGTATGTCCCATGTAATTTTTAGGATTTTAGGATTTGTATATATTGGGTTTTATAGATTTTATGGCCTAATTTGTTTAATTTATTTTTAAATATTTTAATTTTGTACATTTATATGTTTTTTAAATTTTAAGGCTGTAAACCGCCCCGAGTCCTTCGGGAGAGGGGCGGTATAGAAATTTAATAAATAATAATAATAATAATAATTAAGAAGTCATTTGAGTTTCTATGTAAACCAGATTAAAGTTAAATGTTTTCAGAGACACACATTCAGAAACAGGAAGCCAATAGTTCTGTATGTACAGAGAGCCAGTTTGGTCTAATGATAAAAGCAGCAGGCTAGAAAGAGGGCGAGACCACACTTCATTTTAACTACATCACTTCCTGAATTAAATGGCTACTCACTGCTGGTAAAAGACATGTAAACAGAAGGCTTATGTTGTACACTGCATAGTTTCATGTGCTATTGTGTTCTTCTCCTTGCATCTGTCTCCAAACTGCAACTTTACTTAACTTTTCAATATGATTGCCATTAATGCTCCTTGAAAAGGAATATTTGAAGTTGTTTTGTTCTGAACCAGATAATTCACCCATGGAGCTCAGTACTGCATCCTATGGATAGCAGCTGTCTAGGAATTGAGCCAAAGTCTTCCCCAGACATTGAAAGGATATTGACATTTTCCTACATTTTTCCCTGGAGGCAAACCTGTACTCCAAAGTCCTTGAATCTTTTCAGAGCTTTGGGGGAAAGCTGCACTTAATTCTATGTAGATAATTTACTTGAAAGACAAAACAAATAGCCTCTCTCAGATAGAAGGAGTGTGCAAAGGCTTAAGAATTAGAAATAATAATAAAATATGAGAACCTATCTGAGAAAAAAATAGAAAGATACCACGTTACTATTTCCATTCAGAAAGTTTTAATTTAAGCAGGGGTGGGAGATGTGTGACTTTTCAAAGTTACTAGATTAAGAGTCATTGGTTCCCGTTAGGATGACCAGGGTTTAAGGAATTATGGGAGTGTTATACAATACCACGTGCAACACCCTGATTGTGACCCTCTGATCAGCTCAGCACTATGCTATTGACTAATGAGCCCTGGTGGTGCAGTGGTTAGAATGCAGTATTGCAGGCTAACTCTGCTGACTGCCACCAGTTCAATGCTGACCGGCTCAAGGCTGACTCAGCCTTCCATCCTTCTGAGGTCAGTAAAATGAGAACCTGGATTGTTGGCGGCAATAGGCCGGCTCTGTAAACCGCTTAGAGAAGTCTGTAAAGCACTGTAAAGTGGTGTATAAGTCTAAGTGCTATTGCTAAATACTTTATTCTTTCCAGATTAAACAATTTGCTAACATTATCACTCAGAAAAAAAGGGAGTTAGGCAACTACAGAACATTTTCATGTACTAATATTTCTTGCTTGTTTAAACTTGCTGAGTATTAAATGCAACACACGGACTCCTGAGTCCTTCCTTCTAGATGGTGCCAAAGCACAACTGTTTATCAAGACTTTAGGCTGTAGTGCCATTTTTCACTGTAGAATGGCTTCCAGGAATGCTGGAAATTATTCCCATCACCAAACTCACCAAGATTATTTGCAAAATAGAACAGAAATCAAAAGGTGCAGTAGAAAATGAGAGTATCTCTAAAGTTTTGTTTTTCAGAGATGAAGAAGTGCATCTTCACTTACGGCCATTAGAAGTTTGTAATTCAATAGTTTATTGAAGTTGATTAGATTTTCAAAAAGAAAGAGGAGAAAGTTAAACTTACTCAGTTTGTAAGAATAGAGATGAATAGAGAGGCATAAGGAATGGTGTGGGTGTAACTAGGTAACTACCGGTAGGTGAAATTTCTGTTAGATTTCTTTTTTCCTTATTCTTAATGTCTTTTTACTTGCCACATCTTGTTCTTTTTTTTTACACTTTAGACAATAACTGAAAAGAAAGAGGCTAATGAGCATGTAATATTTTTAACTTGAAAAGATGTAAAATGTGATCTGTTTCAGAATCTCACGCTGACAAAATAAAGGTTTTTGATTAATCGATTCCTCAACACAAGATGAAAATAGTTGTCACCTGCAAACAGAAATGTTCACTCGTGAAACCTATGTCAACTGCGGTTGACAATTAACATATTTTTTTTAAAAAGAAAAAATAAAGCAGCTGCAACAGCATAAGCAGTTTCCTTTCACTCAACCTCTTATCATTGTACCAATAAAGGAGAATATTTGTAGCTCAGGGTTGGAATGAGGGGTCCTTGGTGCTGTCTGAGCTTGCTTGTTTTCTTGCAGATGTTTCATTACCCAAACTAGGTAACATCATCAGTGCTAGTAAGGAGTGTGGTTTGCTATCAGTTTATATTTTAATGGCTTGCCCTGTTGGTTGATTGTTGGTCTGAGGCTAACCCCCACCAACACTGACAGGGCGATTGAGAGCAAACCCTACTTCTTAGCAGCACTGATGATGTTATTTAGTTTGGGTAATGAAATGTCTGCAAGAAAACAAGCAAGCTCAGAGAGTATCAAGGAGCTCTCTTACCATTATGCTTAGTTTGAGTAGTTGTACCCAATAGGACAGATACCAAATGCTCAATTCTGACTTTGAGAGTCTCTCTTTGTTGTGATAGAGGGGGAAAAGTGGTGATGCAGATCTTTGAGTATCAACTGGACCAACTGGTGTGTGTCTTCCTTCTTGACTTCAAATTGGAAGAGGTCCCACCTATAAAGCCACTGCAGAGAAATTCAAGAGAGGTTTGAAATCTCTACTGTGGAACCACTGTTTCACCTAATAACACTCCTTCCCTTTCCTTTGACCACTGATGTGCAAAGGAATGTGTAAAATAATATGGGTCTTAATCCAGACAGATTTAAGCACTGTGTATTTATTGCAGTGGCTGAATTCAGCTCTTCCCACTGGAAAAAAAAAGAGAGAGGAATACACTTAATTTGGCTGAATTACACTCTGTATGGAAATCTAAGGCACATGAAGAGGTATTTACATGCACTAGCTCTTCTGAGTATACTGTCTTTGATAGTGACAATTTTAGATAGCTTTCTCTGTGTTGCCATAAAGAATATCAAAGAAGGGGTAAATGTCTCCCTGGCTAGTCATCATCCGCTACCAACAATGCAGACTATGTGTGTGGGTGAGGGAAATGTCAAAAGTTACATCCTTATTAATAATCAGATCGGAATCTTTGCATGTTCAGAATTGAAACCCACTATTGATATATTGCTATTCACAAGACAGACTAGGTAGAATTGAAAAATAAAGAGAAAGATGGCACATATGCCAATTTTGTGAGGAAATTGAGCTTTACATACCATTTCAAAGAAGGTATATTTTGGCTTTCTGGTGAGATACTCTTGCCAGGATTTCTCTTTCTCAGTGAATGAAAATCTTGTTACTAGAAGTTCATCGCTGCCAGCTAAGAAAATGTCAACATGGTTGCAAATGGACAATTTTCAACCTTCTAAAGAACTCTAAAAATACATATGAACACCAAAAGTATTGCTGCAGCAAAAATGTGATAATTAATGTTTTAGGAAAAAATCCTCTTGAGTGTGTGAAAGAATTCAAATGGATAGAAGTCAATTTAGTTTAAAAAAAATTCAGTTCCTATATCTATTGCAAATTTGCTGTACTATCAAAAATTCTGTACAAGAACCTTGCTAAATATTCTTCCGTGCTGATCAATGAGCAATTTCATTCTGTATCGGTAGTTCTTGACTAAGGACCACAACTGGAGTCCCAAATTTTTGTTGCTAAGCAAGACAGTTGTTAAGTGACTTTTGCCCCATTTCATGACCTTTCCTGCCACAGTTGTTAAGTGAATCCCTTTAGTTGATAAGTTAGCAACACGGTTGTTAAGTGAATCTGGCTTCCCCACTGACTTTGCTTGTCAGAAGGTTGCAAAACGCGATCACATGACCCTGGGACAATGCCACCGTCATAAATATGAGTCAGTTGCCAAGCGGCTGAATTTTGATCACGTGACCACGGGGCTGCCACCACAGTCATCAGTGTGGAAAAACAGTCATAAGTCACTATTTGTAACTTTGATCACTAAATGAATGGCTGTAACTCAACAACTATCTGTATGCATCAGTGGATGCATATACATATAAAAATGCATTACAGATAACACAAGTATGAGAATAAACTTTTTTCTAGTGCTCTTGTTCCTTCTTCACTGAATGATTAATAATGTGCCATCAAGTTGACGTAGTGCAGGGGTCCTCAACCTTGGCCACTTTAAGACTTGTGGACTTCAATTCCCAGAATTCCTCAGCCAGCAAAGCTGGCTGAGGAATTCTGGGAGTTGAAGTCCACAAGTCTTAAAGTGGCCAAGGTTGAGGACCCCTGACGTAATGTTTCCTGCTTGCTGGGAGATGAGCAGAAAATCAGAAAGGCTTCCTTGCAAAGGGTTTATGGTTTATGGTTTATTGGATTTCTATGCCGCTCTATTCCAGGAACTCAGGGCGGCTCACAACATAGATAGAAATCTAACATTAAAATACGTTATTAAAAAACCCCTTAATTAAGAAAACCAGTCATTCAAACAAACATGCAAGCAAACATACACTGGCTAGGGGCAAGATGTTAACTGCCCCAGGCCTGTCGGCAAAGATGTGTCTTCAGCAATTTACGAAAGGCGGAGAGGGTGGGGGCAATACGGATCTCCGGGGGAAGTTGATTCCAGAGGGCTGGGGCCGCAACAGAGAAGGCTGTTCCCCTAGGCCCTGCCAGGCGACACTGTCTGGCTGACGAGACCTGGAGAAGGCCGACTCTGTGGGCCCTATCCGGTCGCTGGGTTTCATGGGGCAGCAGACAGTCCCGTAAGTAACCTGGTCCGATGCCATGTAGGGCTTTATAGGTCATAACCAACACTTTGAATTGCGTTTGGAGACCAATTGGCAGCCAATGCAGCTCGCGGAGTGATGCCGAAATGTGGGCATTTCTAGACAGGCCCAACACTGCTCGCGCGGCTGCATTCTGCATTACCTGAAGTCTCCGAACGTTTTTCAAAGGGGTTGTTTATAGTCTAGCTCTGCAAACTGAATGATAGTAATAAAATCATTTCTACAAAATGAGTCAGTAATGGAATAATTCCCAAAATGGAAGACATCAGCCCTTTTTTTTTTTAACAAACTTTACTTCTGTTAGCAAAGAGACACAGCTCAGGGCATCTAAAGTTAATAATGTTAAGATTCGTAAAATTTGTTACACTTCTGTCAGGTCTCTCTATGTGGCTTACATTGAAAAGTTAATATATTTCGATGGCAGTGGGACATTATTCTCAAAATGCTGTCCAAATATACATTTTCTCTGATATCACCAGAACACTTAGCAAAAATTGTATCTGACTTGAAAAGTGCCGTTTTTTTTCAAAGCCAAAAGTCTAGCACAAAGACTTGTTATAAATGATGCCAGCCTGCCAAATGTTCAGAAGAGAGAAAGAAAAAAAAAGTTGGCATTATAAGTATCTGATGGATCCCACCCCAAATCCCAAGACACTATCTTACGCTTGCTTCATGCTGATATCCACACATGAATATGGGAGACAAAATGAGCTTTCGTGGCCCTCAGTTAAAGAAATATTGGAGAGAGATACTGACCTTTCAGAATCTGATCAAGGAAGATATTTTCCATTTACAGATGGCAGCTGGCCTAAATGTGACATTTTCAGCATTAACTTCAGAGTATCTAATGCCAAGAGTTTGGAGCCTCTTCCCACCACAAAAACTTGTTCCCTACTCCCATCATTCCAGTAAAAATGTATCTAGAAACTTATCATTCCATACTACTACCCAACCAATGAAAGATTTCTTTCCCTTTGTTCCTGATTTACTTTTCTTTATTCTTCCCGTCCTTTTCTTTCTTTCTTTCTTTCTTTCTTTCTTTCTTTCTTTCTTTCTTTCTTTCTTTCTTTCTTTCTTTCTTTCTTTCTTTCTTTCTTTCCATCTTTTGAAGAATGATTCTTTAGTCCTGTGGTGGCTTCCAGTCAATGACACCTCTCTCTCTTGACTGGGATGTTATAAAGTCTTCTGACTTGAGCAGGGGTTGAACTAGAAGACCTCTGAGATCCCTCCCAGCCCTATGATTCTCTCTCTATCTCACTCCCTCCCCTTCTCCCTCTCTCCCTCTCTCACTTTCTGATGCTCCCTCCCTCCCTCTCCCTCTCTCCCTCTCTCCCTCCCTCTCCCTCTCTCTCTTTCTGCCTCCCTCTCTCTCTTTCTGTCTCTCTCTCTCCCTCTCTCCCTCCTTCTCCTTCTCCCTCTCCCTCTCTCCCTTCCTCCCTCTCTCCCTCTCTCTCTTTCTGTTTCTCTCTCTCTCTCCCTCCCTCTCCCTCCCTCCCTCTCTCCCTCTCCTTCTCTCTTTCTGTCTCTCGATCTCCCTCCCTCTTCCTCTCTCTCTCCCTCCCTCCCTCCCTCTCTCTTTCTGTCTCTCTCTCATTGTTCAGGCCCATTGCATCCTCAGAGTTTGCTCTATGGTTTAGGACTGTCTGGGGCAGATTGAGGGAAAAGAAGAAAGTCTCATTGCATTAGTGATGATTTAATTTTGTGAATCTGGCAAAGTTCCTTTTGCTCATTCAACACTAAACTCAAAGGCAGTATGGAATCCATGACATGCCTTTCAGTTCATCTGCTTGTTTGCATCCCTTTTTATGCAACCCCATTCAGCAGCTGAATGCAGCCATTTTACCTCCACTTTTCTTATTCCCAGTGTGGATGCTGGTTTTGTATATTTGAATGAAAGCATTTTGAGGATTATTTCTGACAATGCGGGTGAGATCAAAGATACAAAAAACTTAAACAGATGGTTGGGATATAGACCCACTGAAAGGAAAGACAATAGTTGTTTCAGAAGGCATTGAAAATGAATTCTTCAGCCAGATCCTTTCAAGAGTTGTTGTCCAAATATAACACATACACGCTCTCCTTGTATTTCATACATTTTTTTGGGATTCTGTTTATGACAAGTCTAATATGGCTTAGGAATAGAACAACAACAAAAAGAATCAACACTGACAGTTTCTTCTAGTTAATGAACCACAGCATAAAAAGTACGCCGTGTCACTTCTTAAAATGATTAACTCATCATTAATCATGCCGTTTAACTTGAACATGTCATTTACTGTGGATTTAGGCCATGAAAGACACTTTCAGATGAAATGCTTGTAAATGATATTTTTATTTCTTAAAATATCTATTTGCTTTATGTTTGGTTGGTTTGTTTTATCTAACTCTAACCCTATACCCATTCATTTAGCAGTAAATCCGGTGAGGATTATTTATTTTATTCTATTAAATTTAGAGGCTGCAGTCTTCAAAGTACTCCAAAGGTCCTTTGCATATGATGGCAGTGTAACTTATCACTTCTATTTTAATTTACGAGATTTCACCAGGAAACTTAAAAGTCAGCATGCAGAATATAAATGGAGTACAGATGACAACGTTGTTTGGGTTTAATATTCCTCAGAAGCAGGGAACTGCGTACGATCCTTATGGGAATATCAGGCTAATAAAATAAAACCAGCAAGCCACAACTGTTCTACATGCCTGTTTCAAAGAGTTTGCTCATGTAGAATTAAGTATTGTTGGATGTTGCTGATTCAGCAAATAAGAATGAGAAGCATATGACTCTGGTTCCAGGTAAGTACATGGTGCGTGGTAACATGAGACCCGTCAGAAGGACAAAGTAAAATGCATAGTAGCATTCGTGCTGAGGGGATCAAAAATGCAAGTCGGAGTAAATAATGTTGCAATGCAAGCCCCACCCACTTTTATTTATTTACTTTAAAACATTTAAAAAGAAAAAGAAAAAAAAGGAAAGGAAAGGGAAAAAAAGAAAATGATAGAAGACATATTGCACCAGACATAACAAATCAATGCATAAACAGAGAATTTAGAATTGTCATAACATTTAAAGTACATTACAGATAGTCCTTGACTTGCAACAGTTCGCTTAGTGACCATTCAAAGTTACTTCGGGAGAGGGGCGGTATAGAAATTTAATAGAAATTTAATTTAATTTAACAACAGCACCGAAAAAAGTGATTTATGATCGTTTTTCACACTTAACAACCACTGAAGCATCACCATGGTTACATGATCAAGGCTTGGCAACTGAACTCATATTTCTGACGCTTGCAGTGCCCAGGGGTCATGTGATCACCTTTTGCAACCATTCTGACAAGCAAAGTCAATGGAGAAGCCAGATTCACCTAACAATCAGGTTACTGACTTAACAACTGCAGTGATTCATTTAACAACTATAGTAAGAAAGGTCATAAAACGGGACAAAATTCATTTAACAAAGTGGCATCCATGCATAAGTGGATGCATGGATCCACAAGTTGGATGAAATAATGTTACGATGCAAGTCCCACCCATTTTTATTGATTTATTTTAAAACATTTTAAAAGCAAAATAAAGATTACATAAAAGAAAAAAAAGAAGAAAACAAGAGAAGACAATTTTGCTGCTGACACAGTTGTCACTGCCGCTGCTGCATCCACACTCCCATTCCTGCTACTGTATCTCCTGAATCTCACAGTTCTAAACTAATTATAGGGAGTAAAGAAAATGATTTTGACAGAGAGCGAAGAGATTTTTACCAAACCCAAATCAGGAAGGAGATATATGAAAACATCTCACACCGAAACCCTTCTCATTCACAAAAGTATCGGGGAAGACTTCGCCTCACTGGGAAACAAATTTCTCTCCCTCTCTCTCTCTCTCTTTCTCCCTCCCTCCCTCCCTCCCTCCCTCCCTCCCTCCCTCCCTCCCTCCCTCTCTCTCTCTCTCTCTCTCTCTCTCTCTCTCTCTCTCTCTCTCTCTCTCTCTCTCTCTCTCTCTCTCTCTCTGTTTTCTTTCATGAAATCTGCCTCTGTACAACTGAAATGAAAGCTGTGAACTGCATCTTGACCAAGAAAGCAGATATGTTAAAATGATATATTTTCCCGAGGCCTACAAAGATCTGATTTTGATTTAATGTTGAGGCAGTTGGATGAAATGGTGATTTGAAAAATTCTGGAGGTGCAAATAGTTTATAAAACCACTGTGCAGGGTAAAAAATAAATCCAAACAAAATGTTTGTGTACGCTTTTATGAAAAAGAAGCAGCACCTTACAATGGTAGATGTAAGGACATTTTTTTACAAGAACTCTGTACCATTTATCTATGAAAATAATTTCATGTTAACACCAGTAATTGCAGGTTACTCTGTTGTTAAACACCAAAGCTCTAGGCATAGTGGAAACAAGTAATAGCAGACTCTTGTTCTACCTGTGCTTTGAACTTGACACATGCCTTTAGATATTAGTATTGCAGACTTCTAACAATTTTTCTCTTAAGCAGGTTTCTTCTGTTCTGAGATGTTTTTGATGCTTTCTTTGGAGTGATAATTATACCAGCAGAAATCTACATTTCTTCTACAGATAGTCCTTGACTTGCAGCCATTTGTTTAGTGATTGTTCAAAGTTACAATGGCACTGAAAAAAATGACTTAACACCAGTTTTCACACCTGTGACTTTCACACCTATGGTCTTGTGACACCTTTTGTAATCTTCCCAGCCAGCTTCCAATAAGCAAAGTCAATGGGAGAAGCCAGACTTGCTTGATGACCATGTGATTTACTTAACAACTGCAGTGATTCCCTTACCAACTGTGAGAAAAAAAGGTCATAAAATGGGGCACAACTCACTTAACAACTGCCTCACTTTGCAATGAAAATTTTAGGCTCAATTGTGGTCATAACATTTCCTTGCTTGAAGCCCCATATCTAATCAGGTGAACAACAAACCTGGAGCAGTGCTGGTTGCCCTTTTAGAATATCTACAGATAAAATTGCCAAAAATGTTCTCTCTTTATCTGAAGCATTAGGTTGGACAATGGTCAGTTTTGAGGTAAAAAGAAATAAATGGAAGAGGAAGCTGTCACAGTATTGCTGAGAAAACAGTGCCTATGTGGCAAAGAAGGCCAGCATACTTCAGAAGCATGAGTTACCTTGCTCCAAAGTAACATTTGTTCTTCTGTTTTCAGATATTTCCAGTGGTGGGATTCAAATATGTGAACAACCGGTTCTCTGTGTGGATGCCACTTCCGGAAGTCCATTCTGGGCCTGGGCAACAAAAAATTAGCTACCGGTTCGGCCAAAGTGGTGCGAACTGGCTGAATCCCACCACTGGATATTTCCCTTCCCTGGTCAGGGAAATGAAAGGAAGGAGTAGGTGGTATCATCCCTGCCAGTTGCTTCTTCTTCAGAAAGGAGCAATGAATAAAGAAAGCATATTTCCTGTTCTAGCGGGTTAATTGGAATGAAAGGAATATTTAGATGATAAAATGCCATGGCATGCCATATCATGCTATATGTGAACTTCTCATCCTTCTCTTCCTAATAAATATACTGTGTATGTATACATACAGACACACACACACACACACACACATTAACGCTTTTCAGTTGTCAGACAAGAAAGATGGCCATACAAATAGTATGTTTTCTAGATTTCCTTGCTATTTTTTTTTGTTTTACGTACAACTTAGCACAAAAAATCAGAGCCAAGTCTCAAATCCAGTCACGTTGTGTTTGAGGGGGGGAGGGAGGGAGGGGGGGGAGAGAGAGAGACCATAGAGGTTGAGCACCACTAATCAAGGGAAAGAATGGGTGGAATTATCCATCTTCAGGGACTTGTGCAAAAGAATTTCTCAACAGGATATGTCCTAGCCTTTCATCTGGTTGAGTTGTAGCCAAAGGAGATTAAAGGCCAAACCTAATATGCTTCTGTCAGAAGGGGAGAGGGAATAATATAATCTAAACAATTCAAGTGAATAATTGGCTCTGTTTTTTATTTACTCAGATTGTGCAGTCTAGTCCAGTGGGATTTAGGTTGTACTATCCCAATGGACTGCATTATCCATGGTAGCTCTGCTTTTATTTTTTTTATCTCCATTTCCAAAATATCCCAAGTGCTGCCATTTATATCCATATATGTTGGTATTTTTAAGGTCTGTACTACAGAATGGCATGCGGTAGTTAAAATAGACCATAGTTTAGACAGATGAACTATTTTATATCTCTTGTTTTTGCTTTTTTAGAATGATATATCTTCTAATAGTGGCATCGTAGTTTGCATTTTCACTATATGCTCATGTAGCTATTTAAGTTATTGCACTGAAAAGGACATTTAATTTTGAACTCAATTTTCTTTCACTCTTGAAAAGGATTTATTTTAGGTAGCCTGAATTAATTTATTTATTTATTTATTTATTTATTTATTTATTTATCTATCTATCTATCTATCTATTTATTTATTTATTTATTTATTTATTTATTTATTTATTTATTTATTTATTTATTTATTTATTTATTTATTTATTTATTTATTTATTTATTTATTTATTTATTTATTTATTTATTTATTTATTTATTTATTGGATTTCTATGCCACCCTATTCCAGGAACTGGAATGCATACCTACTGGTACCAATTGTCTGGTTTGGCCAGAGAACCATTGTTTGAGTGTTCATCTCAACAAAAAACAGAATCCAGAATAATCCCAAATTGTAATAAATGGCCCTAGAGAATTCACTGGCTGGCAGCCCCAGCAACTACTTCATAAGGACCAGTGTCATCACAGCCACCTTAAAGAATTATATCATCTTCTCAAGCCCCACCGGTGACTCCCACTATTCCTAGAAATAATAATAGCAATGGCTTAGACTTATATACTGCTCCACAGTGCTTTGCAGCCCTCTCTGAGTTATTTAGAAATGTCAGCATATTGCCCTCCAACAATCTGGATTCTCATTTTACCAACCTCAGAAGGATAGAAGGCTGAGTCAACCCTGAGCCGGTCAGGATCGAACTCCATGCTGTGAGCAGAATCAGCCTGCAATATTGAATTCTAACCACTCTGCCACCACAGTTCAGTTACTCCTATCTGCTCAGCCAACAGCCTTATCTTCCCATCTATCGCCAGGAATTCACATCACAGAAACAGCAGGGAACAAAAGGTGGAAAAAATCAACAGGAGGAAATACTACTGAAGTACTGGCCTGCCATAAAGTGTTAGAAAAGTATAGGCTGGTCTGGGATTTGGACAGTTACAGAAGCAGGGTCTCATGGTTTGTTAGTCTTACATTCTCTGTGCTGTTCAGCACATCTTGGGCAACAATTGCTCTCCAGTGATTTTAAACAGCTATGGCCATTTGCATTTCTTCCCATTTATTTCTTATGTTGTGCATGTTTTTGTAAACATTTTGCACCCGTCTTGAATAGTCTGACTCTTCTTCTAGATGACATCGTTGTCTTGGGAGAGTAGTTGTTTGGCAGATGAAAACAATGGCCAGTAAACCATACCAACATCCTGTAAGTTGCACAATCCACTTGTTTATAGGATCTCAGATTGACAATATAATTAGGGTAGCTAATGCCAAGGATCTCTCTTTGGCAGTGCTGGTGGGCTACATTGAGACTCTACATTATCCAGATAATCATTTTCCAAAATTTACTGTTATAGATTGCTGTTGGTAGGATAACAGTATTGTAGAGTTAGATGTTGCAGTTTCAATTGCTGGCAAAGCTAAAATGGAAGCCTATTTCTAAGACAACTTCCCTTCATTCTGCAAATGTGACAAGAAGACAGATTACTTCTCTGCTTTATATTATCTTGTCAAGCTTAAAAGAACTACCGGTACTCCTGTTCCTAAGAATCCTTTCTGACCAAAAATAAAGGAAATTACTTGCCTGAACACTAGTGGGATGAAAGTGACAAAAGGCAGTGGAAACTTAGTTGTGCAATTGCCTGAGGCCAAACCTAATAATGGAAAAGGGTGACAATATAATTAGGCAAAACGAAAACCTTCCACACAAATCATGAACATGTGCTCAATCCTACCAACATTTCACTGCTCATTAACAAACAGACAACGGCTATTTCTGGTAGTGCTGCTCTTACAGAAAAGTGTGATTTCTCAACAATAAAACAACTCCATCTGCATAGATTTACACAGGTTATTATTCTTTAATAATTCGCTTTCCTTTCTATGGTCCCAAATTAGAGCTCTAGAATTTCCAGAATTCAAAATCCTTATAAAAGACCTTACTTTCATATTGTGTGCTATTCCTCTTCTGTAAATTGGAACCCAGTAATTGTTGCTTAAATAAAGTACAGCGGTATCTCGGTGCTTGACTCCTTCAAAACTCATCAAATTTGGTACCTGATGCATTTTGACATGGAAATGTTGTCCCTGTACTCATCATTTGTCTGGTACTCAACATGCTGTGATAGGAAGTGGGGGAAAGCTGCAGAGAGTGGACAGAAAGTTGGCCATGCTGGGAAGGTCACTGACTTAGGAAAAGGGACAGATTGGAAGTCCATCTCAGCTGAAAGAAAAGATCACATGGTAAGTCAAATGTTTTGTTTGGTACTCATCCTTTTTAGTACTCATTGTGCCTCCCAGAACCAATTAAGGATTAGTACCAATGTAGCACTGTATAGGATTTTCTTCCTCACTGCTGTGCTCCATTTTTTTTTGCCATCCATGACAAATAGTTAATGGAGATCCAGCTGAACACATTGGAATATTGCTGATGCTTTCCCGATCCTGCAATTAACATCTGCTTCGATACCTTCATCATTAAAAATTAGGCTTTCTAGATGACTGAATTGCTGCAGATCCTCAAAGTACAATGCATTTTTACTATTTCCCAAAAGGACTTCTGTATAGAACAGGGGTGGGGAACCTTGGCTCTTTTATTACTTGTGGACTTCAACTTCCAGAATTCCTGAGTCAGCATGGTTCAGGAATTCTGGGTATTGAAGTCCACAAGTCATAAAAGAGCCAAAGTCCTCTACCCCCGGTACAGACTATATATGGAGAGTCTATGTTTTTAACCCGATATCATTACTGAATAATGATTATAAATTATTTGTGATTATTGCAGCTGACGGAATGAAGATGGTTTTAGAGAACTTTATTCCTGATGACCAGTGTGAGTTTTTACCTAAAAGACAGCTGTGGGACAATAATAGAAACATATTGGATACTTGGAACAATATAATGAAAAACAAGCAGGACTGACTTTTCTTGATGCAGACTAATACGAATTGTGTGTTATATCACATTAAAGCATGGAATGAAATTGACATGTCAAGATGGAAGAAATTACAATTGTCATTATTGTGAGATTTCTGTGATAAAGATAAATGCTTTGCCAAGGATGATGTTTTTGTTTCAAACAATACCTATTCTGACAACTGGTGTAACATTTAAACATTATATTAGAAGTTCCATGTTAAAATATGCAACAAAAATAAACCCTGACTGTGCCCAAAAATGCCTTTATGGGTCTTAGCACAAGAAGCAGAGTAGGTAAAGAACAATGGTTAACTTATCAAGAATTGTTAGAATGGGAACGTGGTGAAAATAAAATGAAATCAGAAGAACAAAGGACTGCAGAGGGATTTTGTTTTCAATGTTTTTTTATTTGTATAGTTAAGAGAAAGATTTAAAGTAGACAACGGGACATTTGGAATTGACCAGCATAAGACAGAATTTGATCTATGTATAAATGGTGAACATGTAATTGCTAAAATGAATAAGCATTTGTTGAAATTTGAAATGGGAGAACAAGTGAAAATCAGACTGATAAAATGTACTAAGAACTTTGGACAGAAATTTTTGAATTCAAATACATAAAATGATATAAAGAATTTTTTAAAGATCAGCATTCAATTGAAACCAGAACTTTTCTTTGCTGGGATTCATGGACAGCCTATTAAAAAAGAGGAAGATCATTTTTATGTACAGCCAGTGCTTTTTTTGTAAAAAAAAAAAAAAAAAAAAAAAAGGTGCCGGAACTCACACACTTCATATAACCAGCCTTGCCTACCCTACAAGGTTCCATCCAAAAAAGGTGCCAGAACTCTGTTCTGGGCGTTCTATGAGAAAAAAAGTCCTATGTACGGCTACTGCTCCAAGACTATTATATGCAGAAAAATGGAGAAACTCTGAAATAATACCCATCACTGAGAAATGATTGGTTAAGATGACAGAACTGCCAGTTTGTCAAGGTTCAGTATCTCTTTGAAGTGGTTCTGTCCACCATGCATCTTGTTGTCATTTTTGTTTGCTATTTTTGATGCTTTGGTTTCTTTATGTTACAGCCATTCTTTCTTGTCAGCCCAGGAACTTATTTTGACTCCATGCTCCAATGACTGCTATTTTTCCATAACTTCTGCTTTCTCACTCAAAAACTTGGTTTGATCATTGTGCTGCTTTGCAGTTTTCATTCATCCATGAGTTATCAGGTTATGACTTGCATCTAATGTTGTTTCTGTGTTCCTCTCCAATTATTTCTTCTGCACTCTCAGACATTGCTTGTTTGAACTGTGTCCAGCAATCTTCTAGTTCAGTTTCATGTGGCAGTGACTGAAACCCATTATCAAATTTATATAAATAATATTTATGAGGGACAATATTTCACTTCCAAGGCCTGTTTAAAAGATGAGGTCGAGCTCCTTTTCCAAAACATTTTATCGATGTTCTATTGTTCCACTGTACAAGAGAAAGCCAAGCCAAAACATTATAAATCTACATTTGGTTCATTTTTTTTTGCAGAATATGAAGTAGTCAGTAATGATGATCAATTGTCATGACCTTTTCTAAAAACATGTGTAAAATATATTGAGTTGTTTATAACCAAATTTATGCAACTTAGTGTATGAATTCTGTCCAAGCCATAGTCAGAAAAGAACACTCTTAGATATTTTAAAACTCAGAAGAAATCATGTTTTGGTTTAGCATGTTAAATGCTAAAAATGTTGAAAGTAAGAACCTCAAAATGATTTAAAAATCTTCAGTCAGATTTAAGGCTATAAAGCATGGGGAAAAGATATTAATAATGCAGAATTTTGCAAGCAATTTTTAAATTTAAATTCAATAAAAACAAATTGATAGCCTAGATTTTCCCTTTTACTGAATATGAAGCAAAATTTCACTTAAAATAATATTTTTCAGCTCCCTCACTGAATATTGCCATTTCCTAAAAACCTTAGCAAAAATTCTATAGGTCTGCCACTATAAGCAACTGTATTCTGTGTGGAATCCAGAGGTTAGAAGTCCCCACCACTATAGGACAATCAAAAGGCTATGGATATGAAAAAAGCATTACTGAATAAGTGCTCTCCAGAATTTATGAAATAAGATATGGAGAAATTTAAAAATTAAAGACATATTCATAGTTTAAAGTAGTAATCCCATACTCAATCTACAAATGCATCAATAAAGTCTTCAAGCAGAACTCCATATATCTTCATGGAATTATCTATTTTGCTTTCTTAGCAGCAATATGGAAATAGTTTACTGTTGCCTTTTTTCTCCTGGATATTTTCTCGAGTTTTTACTCTGGTATTTCTTAGCGGTATCCCATCAAAATACTCATCTGACCCTGCTTGGCTTGTGTAGATCAGGCAAAGTCAGTTAGATAATGCCACATCTAGAAAGATATTTTTGTAATATGTTGATCTGACAGTATGACAAGCATTGTCATATTAAATTAAATTTTGGCTTTTAGAACTGTAAGGTCCTAAATAGCTTTAAAAGGTATGAAATGCTTCTACTTGTCAATAGCACAAAGTACAAAACTAAAATAATGAGACATAATTTTTATCAGATTATTTAGTGTGGGAATTATGTATTAGATTTTCTTGGACGCCTTTAAAGCTGACAGATATAAAAGTAATAATAATGGCATAAATTTTAACTAAACATGAATCTGCAGGAAAATATTCAAAAACATGAGCTGCATTACTCTCCAATGCAACATTTTCCCCACTTGTTTGTGCATTTCCAAAATTATTGGATGAAAATTATTGTGGAGCACAGTTTGATGAGCTGTGCCCAAAATTAAAGATAAACTTGCCTCAATCCTTCTTCCGGTTCTGGTTCGTGGCAACTCCAGTCCTGTTGAAGAGATTTGTCTCCCCACCAGCTGTGTTTCCTTCACCGGTAGACCCTGGAGGGGGTTGAAAGTCGCCCTGGAGGAGCGACCACCGAGGAGGGGTCTTGATGGTGACTGCGGGAAAGCGGCAGCTTTTCCCATGGCCCCAGCTGACTCCTTAGGGCCGATGGAGTAAAGATCAGCCAGTAAAATGGCCGATCACTCAGCTGCACCAGCCGAAGTCAAAAGAATAGCTCAGCCTGAAGAAACCACAGTGGAGAAATCTGGGTGAAACTTTTCCCTCCCCCACCTATCCCCAACTATTTTTCCTGCAAAGAGCTTGTTTTTTAGATGATTTCCCTGTTCTCAGAAAGCGGCGTCTGTCTGTTTGGAGGGAAAAATACTTTAAACAAAATTACAGAATAGCACTTATTATATTTTGAATTTTTTGGATATTGGGCATCCCTGGAAAGATTTGTAATATAGAGCATTATGCTACTTACTATATTGAAGATATTTGTTTTTTATTGTCTCTTTCTTCCTCATTCTTAACGAGATAAAGTCTTTTAATGTGCAAAGAAAAAACTTTCTATAGCTTACTGAGGACATCTTGTGGAGAAAATATTTACTGTAATTGTAAAGTCTTTGCTTTGGTGCTTGAAGATGGTTTTGACCTTTAGAAATTAACAAGAAGAAAAGATAAAGGCTTGGAAACAGCTGTGGGTTGTGTTTGTGATTTAAAAATTATGGAGGTGGATGTATATGGACTCTTAATAAATATAGTTTCCACAACAAGACTAAAAGACTCTTTTATTATGGAAATAGAAGACTTTTACCCACAGCTTGACTATGAGCTGATATTGGGAAAAAAATATTGGAAATGACAGAGGAGATGAAGTTATGGAGAAAAACTAAAGATTATTTTGCAGAACCACAAGCTGAGCCTCAAACTTTAAAAAATCAACCTATAGGCCAATAAGAAGCCTATATGCAACAGTGTACACAATTTAAGATGGAAGAAGAATTTACTGATCAATTGAATTCTGGACTGGATTATGAGATGATATTGGAAAAAATATTGGAAATGACAGAGGAGATGAAGTCATGGAGAAAAACTAAAGACCATCTTGTAGAATCACAAGTTGAACCCCAAATTTTAAAAGACCAATCTACAGGCCAAGAAGAAGCTTATATGCAACAGTGTATACAATTTGAGATGAAAGAACTCACTGATCAACTGAACTTTAGAAAAATTCTGGACCCAAAATCCCAGATTGAGACTTTAAATAACTACCTTATAAATCAACTAACTACTACACAGGAGGATATTTCATAAGTCTATGCACAAGCGGTGGAGAACTTTGAAGATCAAAAAATGATTATAAGTACTCCCATTGCTAAAATCAACAGGAATTGACAGCCAGACACGATCGATTGAAAGTAATGACAACTTGGATAATCAAGCTGAAATTATAATATGGAATAAAATGGACTATATTGCTTACATGATATTGGAAGAAGGGGAAGAGAATTTTGATCAGATCGACTGGCTGATAAACATTAGTACTCAAATACTGAGATTTGATGACATAGATGTGACATTACGGAAACCAGCTTGGTATAGAAAAAAAGCCAGAGTTAGATTTAAAAATGTGATCCAAAATTTTAATTATTGGGTCAAAAAGGCTTTAGAGATTTGGACTGATTTGACAATCTAATTGAGTAAATAAAAGCAGTAAGATAATAATTGGTGTAATAATATGTTTGTCTTAGATATGATAGTTAATTTTGTTGAGATTTAAATTTTACTTAACAGTTCGAAATGATTTTTTTTCTTTTGTGTTTTTTTTACTCTGTTTATATAGAAAACTATTTTGTAATAGCAGACGAATTAGAGAGATCTATAATAAGAGAAGAAAGGGTATTAATTAATGATGTATTAAATTAAGAGATGGAATATATGTGAAAATATTAGAATGTCATTTTTGGAAAATTATGTGTGTTGTAGAAGGGATACCCAAAATTTTATTAATATGTTTGTTTAAGATTAATTGGAATATGTTAATTGAAATTAGTGGAGCTTAAAAGCAGGAGTGATTTATATAGATGTAATAGTAGGGATGATTCTGTGGATTGATTGAATTTTAAGAAGAAATAGATTAAACTAAATTTGTTATATCATGTGAGGGGAAAAGAGGGAGGAATTTTTAAGGTATTAATTTTAGTTATATATATATGACTTGTTTTGCTATGATTGATTACCCTTTCACCACGGTGTTTTCCTGAGCACTTTGATGTAAAAATTTAAAAAACCAATAAAATGTGTATAAAAAATATATAATAAAATAAAGCTGACAGATATAAAAGTAATAATAATGGCAAAAATTTCAACTAAACATGAATCTGCAGGAAAATCATTCAAAAACATGAGCTGCATTACTTTCCAATGCAACATTTTCCCCACTTGTTTGTGCATTTCCAAAATTATTGGATGAAAATTATTGTGGAGCACAGTTTGATGAGCTGTGCCCAAAATTAAAGATAAAACTTGCTTCAACCCTGCTGGCCTTTCTTAAGACCTTGCAAACATGGTTTTGTTACTGTGCCTGGGGCCCTGGAGATTTGGTTGGGCCCACATCATAGTTACTGTGTTGTTTGGTCTTTTATCATGGCTTTTATTGGTTTGTTATAATGTCTTTATCTTGTTTTTAATTATTGTTAGCTATGTATTTGAGACGGGCAGCTATGTAAATTAAATAAGTGGCATATCAATGACTGGAAGTGCTTTCATTAACACCTATATTAGCAAGCACCAGTTTATTTCAGAGGCATTATGTGATGGTAAATGTCAATAAACACTCACCTTATGTAGTAGATAAAAGAGCAGGGTACAGTGAAATAATTCTGATCAACAATTTAGAGAGTATAAAGAGCTCAATGTGCATGACACAATTCAGAGGGAGAGCAGAAAAAAGAAGACAAGCAATGTCTCTCTCTCTCTCTCTCACACACACACACACACACATACACAAAATTTTGTAGTTGTGAATGTAAGATTGAATGCAGATTAAAGCCTTATTTAGGAATTTTTTTATCCATGCAAATAAGTCTGCCGCTTCCCAACTATTATGTCTCTGACTGGTTCTACTACTCTGCTGGCCATAATCCCTAGGGATATTGACCTATCTGCACCTTTTGCCATATTAATTCAATTAATCTTCCGTAACTGATCTCTCATGACAATTATCATGATTCATACTTAGGTAGCATAAAGCAGGTCCCCAATCTTTTCAGCACCAGGGACCGGTTCCGTGGAGAGAGGTTTTTCTGCGGACCGGAGGGGGTGTGTTTTCATGTACTGCCTGCATCCCGCAGATGGGGCTTTGCTGGTTTGCGTGGATCAGTTTCTGGCATGCTGCAGCCCAGTGCTGGTCCATGGACTGGGGGTTGGGGACCCCTGACATAAAGTAAATAGCAGATTTCCACTGATGAGTCCCCTGGCTACGACAGCTGAAAAACAGCCAAGAATAAACTCAGAAGACAGTACTTGAATGCTACAATATGGGTCTTCTTCAAGTTGTCCCCAGCTATAAGAAGGATATAATTAATAGCACTAAAACTGGTCTTATCATCAGCCTTCAAGAAGCCACTGCCTCTTGGAAGACTTCAAAATATCCCTTCTATATCACCTTTGCCTTCTTTCAGATCACTTAAATGTCTTAATTTGTCTTTGAATACAGCCATACAGTGCAAATTAAATAAAAAAATATATCTTCTGTGTTTTTAAGCAATGCTACTTTGTTTAACAAATGAGAAAATACAGCCAACATTAGGTTTCGTTTCCCACGAATGTAATGAAATGCAAACATATGGATTAAAATCTCAAGTGACTACTTTTCTGTGTCGCTGGATTTTCTCCAATTGTTCTGGAATTCAACAAGTCCAGAGTGTGGCAAATAGCATATTATTAACCTCTCCACCAGTATAACATACCATCAAACTCTCCACCTTTTGAAAGGGGGTTGATCTGGCTTGTTTATTTTTCCACTCAATATGTCATGCATGGTTGAACTTTTAAAAAGCTATTAAGAATAAGGATTTAAGAAATAAGGAAGATAGCCAGTAAAAATCAAGAGAGGCCTACTCATTTTCCCAAAGAGATATTGCTGACCTGACCTATTCAACTCCATAAGTTTCCTTTACATTCCCAATCTGATTTCACTATTGCATATGAATGAGCCAACCTGTAACACCCTGCCATTAAAATCACACACTCTAATAAGCATGCAAAATGAAATAAATATTGGACCACTGGTTGTACGTCATAAAGATGCTTTTAAGTTATTGCATGGATGACATGTAATTCTGCTGGAGCCACATGTCTTTTGGGAGCAATTTCATGGAATTTTAAAAAATGGATATATCCAAGGAACATTGACCTTCTATATAGGCAGCAAAAGATTCTGGGCCAACAATGGTCTAGAATAGAGGTGCCAAACTGCCAGCCCGCAGGCCGGATGTATCACCAGGAAACTGCGCCCACCCCATTGCTGGCAATGGGGAAAAAGCTCCGATACGTTGCGCGACATCACATGACGTCATGAGTTAGACATGTCTGGTCTAGAAGACATGATAAAACACTAAATCTAAGGAAGACAGAATAAATCTCTTGTTAATTAAAATATCTCACCTTCTGTGATATATGTATTTTTCTTCTATTGGGGAAAGATTGCTTCAATATGCATCCTTATCTATAAGTTTACATGCTATGCTGGCAATGGCTCTACTAAAATACTCTAACATTTATTCTGGAAGCTTCCTCCGGGTTTTGTTTTTCCTGAATTCATTTGTGTTCCCCCTTTACTAAATATATAGAAATGTTTTTGGAAAATATTGTTGATACGGATACATGTATGAGTGCATCATGTGCTGAGGAGATCCTGTCCCCGGTTCCTCAATTTACTATGATGTCTTCTTTCAAAGCCAAGTCTTCAAACGTAGTAAGCATTAAAAGAGAGATCATGGAAACCACATAGAAAATTATCAGTTCTGAAAAAATGTAGAAAATGAAAGTTTTATTAATTAATTGGTGACTCTCTCCCGGAGTGTGCATGTGATACTTCATTCATTCAGAATCTGTAGAATTTCTAATACAATAGTTTCGTATCATGGGACATCACATCAAATTATGGTTTGCATTCTTTTTGAAAATGCTTCAACAGCATTCCTACATGATGCTGGGCAAAGATTTTAAACATAATTTGTTGAATATGCTATAAGGATTTCAATTTCATGAGGGAGTTAAGCTGAGTGTATGGGATCATAAATTATACTTAACCAAAAAAAGACATGTACTGAACTGTGGCTTGTACTTCATGTAAATCCAACTAATTTTTCAGATTTGAACTACAGTGGTCTGAATGCTTCCAACTGGAAATAGGGCTTGTGATGCTTTTGTAATGTCTCTATGGGCCCAACTCTTGGCAAATACCACCTGCGCAGCTCTCAAAATAGTTATCATAAACTATGAAACACAGACATGACACTATTTTGTAGGGCAGTTATCAATTAAAGTCTTCAAAGGTTCTTAGCCTGCCCAAGAGAATCTTATTGAAGTAATTGTTTTACTCCACATGACATTATCGATATCTAAATTGTTGCAGCCCTAAATGCCTGCAATTAAAGTATCCTTAAAATGTTTATGAACCGCCATGAATCTTTAGGATAAAGTATGTTAAATCTAAACAAAGAATCACAGTTTTGCCAATAAATGAGGCCAAAGAACTCCCTTAAATTAAACATGTGAATGGAGAAACAATGTCTGCCAAAATATGCTATAGTAAAAAGTTCTTTCCTTCTCCTCAGACATTCCTGCTTAGGACATTGATCAGGAGATACATACATACACACAATGAGAGCTGTTTTGAAGATATGCACAAATGAGCATTAGTAGTGATGATGATGATAATAATAATAATAATAATAATAATAATAATAATAATAATAATAATAAAAAACAACAACCCTTGCTTGGTAATATGAACAAATGCATCATCTTCCTGCTTCTACCTGTGGCTGAAGTCCAAGTAAATCCTAACATCCTAGCCAAGAGTCTGACATCATTAGCTTGCCATTAATCCCTGGCTTATGTTAGAGATTTACAATGGAAAAAAAAAGCATTGTTCCAGAAAATAATCTAGCGTACAATGATCTAACATTGAAGCTGTTTACTAATTGGACAGCTTTCCAAAAGTACAATATTAACATATTCCAGAAAGGGCTACAAATGCAATAGTCATGAAGATGTTAATGCTTATAAGGTGGGAAAGGGAAAGAATTAACTGGCTGGAAGCCGTGACATGTATCACCATCAACCTCATCATCACTATCACTTTCATCAGATAATTGCAGCAAAGATACTGAGAAAAGAAAAAGTAGCATAGCTTATGTCAATGAACCTATGTGTTGAATGTAAATAAATTACACGTTGCCTGAATACTCAATATTGCAAAAAAAAAAAAAAAAAAAAAAAAAACCAAGAAAGACCAGTTGCCTTTGGGACAACCATAACCTGGATGATTGAGAATCTTCACAGACAATATTTACAATATTATCCATTATAATTAAATGTATATTGTATGATATAATCCAGTACTTGCAAGTAATCATGAGAGCATTTAGCAGAAATAATACAACAAAACAGATAAGATTCCCATAAACCTAAAATAGATGAATATGAATGTGGCTAATGTGACTGATATAGATCTATTACTTATGCCTTACTGGACTATTTCTAATATTTTTATTCACTTCACTGCTTTATTTAATCTTTTGTCTTCATTATCTTTATTATAATTTCATTATGCTGTGTATTCAGCCAACAAACTCCCTTAGAGACTCCTTATTAAAAAGAGTTACTCATTGTGTGGGTGACTCTATGCTTCTTTTTTTTTTTTTTTTAAACTGCTTTTCTTTTAAGAGTACTTAAGGCATAACTATCATGTGCTAAAAACTCCAGAGAACTTGCAGGACGCCTGTTTATCTAAAAGGTACTTCCACAGAGGAACACTGCAGTAGCTTAGGACTTCTAGAAATTCATCCATCAATTTTAGCGAACCTATGAAGACATTTGATTTATTTTGCACCTCCTCTAATCCATCCCCTGCTGTGGTTGTGTAGATATTTATCTTGAATCCCTAGAAATGTCTTGAATGCCCTTCAAAAACAAATGATAGTTTGCTTTTATATCTGGACTGAGAATGGAGTTAATGGTGTATAACTTGTTTTATTATATACATTGGTTAGATGATCCATCCAGTTGGTCTGTGGAACAACAACTTGGTCCAAGAAGTAATTCACAGCTCTGCAAAGGACCCGTGAAGGACCCGTGAAGTTGTCAAGCTCAGCACTTTTTATTATGTCATGATTCATCTTACCTAAAACATATTTAAGAGATTATTGATTACATTGGGGGTTTTTTTTTTAAAAAAAGAATGCCTCGTCTATTTTTAGCCCCTTTCCAATTATCCCACATCCTTGTACAGGTGTCAGGTAGGATTTGAAGGATTTCCATAGCACAGTGCACTGCACAGTATTGTTTTATGAGAAATTGCTCTTGTTCCCTACTTATCTCAAAGTATTATTCTGTTACCAAAGTTTATGCATTTTATTTCTGAATAATACTTTTTTAGAAACAGAGCACTGGAATTAAGGAATGGAAAATAAGTTTACACATTTTGCTGTTGCTGTTTGCAGACGTTGTAAAGGAAAAGTTTTGTATTAATGGAGCCAAATAGCTTCCTATTGAGGTTATGGAATTCATTTTTCCTTCCAAGAGAGCATCAGGAGCCATTTGCCTTATGTTTCATGACCACTAACTTTGAGTGACTATGCTTATGTATAGGAAAACATAGTATCCTTCGAATCATTGAATTCCTACTTCCACAATAGGTGGTCTTGGCTATTTCTTTCATGAAATTCCAGTGTAGAAAGAAACAAAAATGGGAAAAGTCTAAACAAATAGATTCTAAGTCTCCCTACACTGAAGTCTTCAAAATTTTTATGAACTAAATCCAGCTTGCTGTTTGGTTTGGATGAAAGAACGGATGTTGCTGAAAAACAATAGACTTTTAGAGTTAGAAGATCATGACCTGATGTTTGAATGGCATGGATATTTACTGTACAATAAAGCTAATGTGGATTTTAAAAACAATTTTATTAGACGTGCCATGTTGAGAATATGAAATAGATATAAGCCTAGGTTGGACCTGAAAATATCTCAATGAATCTCAACAAAGCATTTTATGGGAAACAACAGGCAAAGACAAATGGTTAATGTACCAGGAATTATTATAAAAATCTACTGAGAAATATAAAATTAAATTAAGAGAGAAATTAATAGAAAAATAATATAGATTATTGAAAAAATGGGACTATGATGTAATCTCAGAGATTGAAGTTTGGTTAGAAGTGTATGTGTAATTGTTGACAAGAAGTTATGAACTTCTGTCTGTCTATCTGTCTGTCAATCTACCTAATGTTTTCTGTTCTCCTACTTCTGTTCGTTTCTATCTCCTTTTCTGTTTTTTTTTCCTTTTGAATGTATTTCTTGTTATCTATGTAAAATCTTTTAACAAAAACTGCTTAAAATTTATGAACCAAATCTAGTGGAATCCAAGTGGACAATTGTTTTATGAAAATTATTCTAAGGGAGGATTGGGAAGGGAGGATGAGAAATGAAGGAATAGTCTTGGAGGGAGGGGATAAGCAATCTATGCTCATGCTCATAACCTAATCAATTTTCATGGATTTCCCTATGCCTGTTAATTGTCTCCTGATCTGGTGTAAGTAATTTAGCTTCTCCCCAGCCCCACCTCTATCCAACTCAAAGAATTGGAACCCTTCCTAGATCTACGAAAAGTTTGAATCACTGTCTCTATCATCTAATGAAATGTGAGACATTACTTGGAAGAGAAAGAGTTTTACTTATGATTAAACTGAGTGATGTGATCAGTTGGCAATCCTAAAAAAACAGGTTATTACACGACAATACAAATATTCAGGAATTCAATAGTTGCTCCCCATACATTGCAAAAAATGTATGGCTAAGTAATACAAATAAACTCTGGCATGAATTGTTTTGTTTTTCACACAATGCAATAAACTGTACTTAGTAAATCACAATTGCATAAAACATAAAACAAAGAACAAAGCATTTCTCACATAGCTCACAGAAAATGTTGGAGGCAGAAAAAGGGAACATCACTGATATAAATGGATTTTAAAATCAAATACAATTCAGACCAAAGCCTGTTATTTTATATCCGGGGTCTTCAGACTTGGCCCTTTTATGACTTGTGGACTTCAACTTCCAGAATTCCTCAGCCAGCATGCCTGGGCTGAGGAATTCTGGGAGTTGAAGTCCACAAGTCATAAAAGAGCCAAGTTTGGAGACCCCTGTTTTATATATTCATCTTTTGATGAATGGAAAAGCAGAGTGATGGATGAAAATCTCAGTTCAGTCAAAGACAAGTGTTCGCCTTCCCAAGGCTGTTTTATTACTGGCTACTAGAAGCTGCAATCCAAAAAGGAGGAGACAAAAGCTTAAAAAAAATAGCATTGTTTTCATGAGGAATAAAGAGTAATTTCTATCTGCAGCAGAAATAAAGCATAACCTAACATAAGAATGCTTCATTGAGCAAGTGCTTGAATCAAAAAAACATGGGTCCTTTTCATTTCTTCTTGAATAAATGAGTTCTCAGACTCAGCCGTAAAACAAGCAAAACAAAATTAAAGTTTTGGGTACACTGATAATTGCCACCGTTTAACCTTCTTCCCAAGATCAGTGTTATGACACCTTTTGAATATGACAGAATTTACTTTCATTACCATTTGCAAACTTTCAGGTTCCAATTCAGTGCGCTTTAATTTTATTTGGAGGAGAGGGCGAACGTGTTGGCTAAAAGGAGCTTCTGAACCTGACATGGTCATTCCTCAGCCTTTCATTTTATCCTTCACTCAACTGTCTTGTCTGTCCAAGTTTTCATTAAAAGCATTCTTTCTGTTTACAACGCAGGGCTTTGACATTTAAATCTGCGTATGCTCAATGCATCAAGGCTCTGTTTCTCATTGCAAGTTTATTTATTCACTCCAACAGTTTGACATTTGGACTGTTGACTTTTCTCAGTGGAAAGAAAAAAAAAGTAGGAGAAATTGCTTGCAGGACACCTATGCTGCCTTTTAGCACAGAAAACAGGGTTCTGTGTTCAGGGGGCGCTCCAATAATGTGTAATGTAATAAAATCCCTTTTATCGTTCAAACCTATGAGTAATAACCTTTCTCCCATTATTCTGCCAGATGTCTGTTATTTTATACAATTCACACGTTCTTTTCTTTTTCCTTTTTTGTTTCTTTCTCCTTCCTTCCTTCCTTCCTTCCTTCCTTCCTTCCTTCCTTCCTTCCTTCCTTCCTTCCTTCCTTCCTTCCTTCCTTCCTTCCTTCCATGCTCCCCATTTAAAATGAATCACCATTCCAAATAAAAACAAAGTAAAAATAAAACATACCCCCCCCCCGCCTAGCAAGGCTGTTCTACCGGTATGATGCATGCTTTCTTGCAAATAAAGTAGCCAGGGCTGGGTCTGCCATTAAATGGATTGGAGGAGGCCACTGTGGACATTGGACTGGTGTGGAGGGGTGAGGGTGGAGGGGGATGGTAAAATTGAATGAATGCTGCCTGCCTCATCCAATTACTTGGTTGTACCTTTGACCTGATTATAGCCCAGCAGACTATCCTATAGAAACTGCTGGCAAGAGCATTTGTCATCTGAAGAGATCTGCAGAAGAAGGAATGACTTAGCCAGAGGAAAGAGTAAAAAAGAGGATTCAGTTTATGGTCATTACATAGCTACAAACAAAGTCCAACTACCCCTGGATTTCCTTTGATACCCCTGATCTAACTCTAACCAGGTGCTAACTGTTAGTTCAGAAGATTCCTGTCCATTGGGTCTCAGCAATAAATCAGTTAAATTGAACTTTCATCTGCGGTTTTTTGTGCCTGGCAAGATCCAAAACAAGACTGTAATTACTTCATGGAGGGTAAAATTGCATTTGCCTTTTTTACTCCCATGTCACCCTTCTCATCTGTATTCCACTTGTGATTAAATACAATTCCACAACACGTTTGCACCTACGATTGCCAAGTGTCACAGTTGCCACTCCCTATCTGTGCATTTGATTTCTTTTCTTTTTTCCCAAGTGAAAACTCTGCCTTTTGTGTCTATTAAACATTCTGTTATTTCAGCCCACTTTGCTAGTCCATCAAGATTATTAAAGTTATATATAAAGTTATTTCTGATTTCTTGAAAATTAGCTATCCTACTCAGTTTTGTTGTCATCTTCATAATCAGTCAAAGAGAGGTCAAACACAAGACCTCTTTGTTCAAGTGATTAATGAAAAATGGTAAGAAGTATTCAGGCAACAAGCAGAATCTGCAACATTCGCTTTCAATCATTAGGAACAAGTGTTAAGTGTTATTTGAAGACATTGTACCCAATTTTAATGCCATCCTGACCACATTTAATTACATGCTATTCTTGTTAGAAATAGAAAGAGATTAACAAAGCAACCTTAGAGCATAATTCCATTGACTCTGGGAGATTCATGTCAATGTTGGGCCATGCTTTTCCTCTGACTGTTCTGGCAGTGCTTGGCTATTTTAACAAGCAAACTGCTGCTTAGTAGCTTTCTTTTAAAAAAAAAAAAAAACAGTCTATGACCTTTATAACATTCCTCCAAAGTGATCTTGAGACCCTTTTCCCAATAATGAGTCATTGGCATCCACTTCATGAAGTGCATCTCTGAAGGATGATGAAAGGTAATATACATTTAACTCAAATGCTACTAAAGCATGGAGGACTATGTGAGAAAATTTCCCAGTAGAATTACGTTTGATTAGCAATAAACAGAAAAATATAATTATTTTGATTATTTATACATGCTGAGGCACACTTATGAGGTGGGCACAACACTGAATTAAAAGTAATAGCATGTTTATAGCTTTTCCACCTGAAATGGCAGGCAAGGTTATGTTGTTGTTTTTTAAAAAAAACATTTTTATATAAGTCAGTTTCAATTTGAAATTGTATAATAGTTTGATAACAGAAGTTTGAAATGGGAAATTTGACCGATGGACCCCTGATGGAGGGTTAGGTAGGAAATGGATTTTTGAATCTTCTGTCATGCCCATCACTAAATGTTGATCTCTTCCCGCTGTGTACACATGTCAGAAATGCGTATGAATGATATAGGTAATAAATAACTGAAAATGTCTATCCCAAAAGATAGGTGATCCAGATGGATCTCTACAGACTGGGCTCTATATAACTAAATGAAATTCAATGTAGAAAAAAGTAAGTGTCATGGTTCCAACAGATGAAAATCTTCAAAGAATTTCGAGGCATTGTTTACCTTAAAGAATCTTTATGGGAGTAGCATAGCTTCGGCAATAACATAGTTGAAGCCAAAAACTGGATTCCCCTCCCCTGAGTATATAGTATCAAAGCACAATTCCCTCCTCCAATTAACAGTCATAAATCACATTCTCCAATTAGTTTGAAATGTAGGCTTCCCTCCTGTTCTGCAACCTGCCAATTCTTATCATCTCTTATTTTAAGCTCTAATTCACACACTAGTACAATATTGTTATGTCTAACTAACTCCCACCACATTCTACCTCCTCCCCCAGCATCATCTAATTCTAAGAGTATAGCATAAGAATGAAAAAGGTTTCTATTCTACATCTTTATATGTTGTCTAAGCAAGATCATCCAATGTTAGCAGCATTGACAGTAAGGTTTTACACTTAGGCAAGAAAAACCAAATCTATAGGTACAGATTAGGTGAAACCTGGCTCAATAGCACTAATTGTCCAAGGGATCTTGGAGTCCTAGTGCACAATCATATGAGTATGAGCCAGTAGTGTACTGCAGCCAATGCAATCCTAGGTTGCATGAACAGAGGGATAGATTGAAGAAAACGTGAAATATTAGTACCATTTTACCCCTAATTATCTTTCTTAGTCTTTTCTGTACCATTTCCAGAGTCTCAATTTCTTTCCTATAATATGGTGACAAAAACTGGATGCATAATATTGCATCCAGTTTTTGTCACAATATTATAGGAAAGAAATTGAGACTCTGGAAGGAGTACAGAAAAGACTAAGAAAGATAATTAGGGGCATGGAGGCTAAAACATATGAAGAAAGATTGCAGGAATTGGGCATGTCTAGTCTAGTGAAAAGAAGGACTAGGGATGACATGATAGTAGTGTTCCAATATTTGAGGGTCTGCCATAAAGAAGAGGGGGTCAGCCTACTCACCAAAGAAGAGACTGACAGCCCCTTGTATCGAAAGATATAGAGTCTCCTGCTTGAGCAGGGGGCTGGACTAGAAGACCTCCAATGACCCTTGCAACTCTGTTATTCTGTTAAAAGAAGAGGTCATTTAGGAACATATCTGTCATGGAACAATATTTGCTGATATGGATTGTAGGTCTTGTAATGAAGATCCAGGATCCTTGAGTCTACCCCACCTGTCTCAAAAGAACTTTCTAATACCGTAAGTTTTGTAAGATGTGGAGAATGGGAAGGATGAGGAACAGACTGTTTAGATCAGAATATTTAAGAAAAACTCTATGCTTTGCTTATTTTTTTAAATTGCATTACTATAGTTGAAGCCCATTTTTTGTTCAAAGGGGTGTCTGTGTAACAAGATGCTGTGTATCATTCATTTTCAGGAATTCAAGGACAATGATTCAAACTAGCAGAAGAAAACAAGTCAGAGGAGGAGAAAAATGATTTCTTGCCCAAGGCTCTTCCTTCAGAATGCTTAAATTGTTGTTGTTGTTGTTAAAAAACAAACAAACCTGTGACAACTAATTTTTTGTAGGAAAAATTGCATCAGACTGAAATTTAAAATGGTGTTTGAAACTTTAGCTGTCCAGATTTTTCTTTGATATCCAATATTTTGTAGTTCTATTCCAGCTGATTCCCCAGCGTGATCTTACTGGATTTTTTTAAAAGGTCAGAAGAAGGAGAGACTCTATACTAAAGTTTTGCTTTATTTTCTTATTTTTCAATATTCTTCTCTTGTTTTTCAGGGATCTTGCTGTTTGGATCAGTGTCATCTGAGTTAGTTCTTTCAGATAAACAATTTTTAACGCTTTCCACACCATTCTCAAAAAAATACCTGTTATTTGTGGATGAAAGTTTCAATTTTTCCTTGACAGAAGGGAGCTACAAGTAATCCTGGATTTAACAACCCCATCTGAGCTCAAAAGTTCTGTTGCTAAGTGAAATATTTGTTAAGTGAGTTTTGCCCCATATTTCTTTCCACAGTTGGTAAGTGAATCACTTCAATTATAAGTTAGTAACATGGTTGTTAAGTGAATCTGGCTTCCCCATTGACTTTGCTTATCTGAAGGTCGCAAAAGGTGATCCCATTCTTAAATATGAATCAGTTGCCAAATATCCAAATTTTGATCACATGACTATGGGAATGCTGCTTTGGTTGTAAGTGTGAAAAGCGGTCATAAGTCACTTTTTTCAGTGCTATTGTCACTTTGAACAATCACTAAATGAATCATTGTAAGTTGAGGACTAGCTCTTTTAGTAAAGGTAGACTAAAACCTCCACCTACGCATGAAAAAGATATCAATAAATATTGAAGTTAATACAAAGTCTTTTCTTCAAGAGAATTAGACTTTTGTTGGATTTTGAGCATTTTTGAGTAATCCTGAGAAGAATGGTAATACCCAAAACAGACTGAACAACAGACTGATTCAGACAAAACCAAATACCTAAACTTTCATAACATAAATCTTTCTTCTTGAATTTTATCTAGAAGTTGACATAGAAGCAAAATTAGGGAGCCCTTTACAGGCAAAACATCTAAGAAACCCTGTGGGAAGTCATGTGAGTTTCAATAAAATAAAATTCTTAAGGACCTCAGTTAGGTTAGGCCTAGAGACATATCATTTAAAGCAGATTTCAGTGGTTAGAAAAGCTATGCATATAAAGATCACGTGTGAAATTGTCTCAACAAGCAATGCAATCATGGGATAGTTCTAGAGAGTTATCAGTTTCTTGGAAGATGAGAAATTGGTGAATATGATCTGTTAATGATATTATTTGGGGGGCTTAGTATTCAAACAGTATTCCAAGAGTGTTAGGTGATCACCAATGGCCAACAGCCTATTAAGTATACCAATATGTGGCAAATAAATCAATTATAAACTAAACGAACAGACATAGCTTGAATCAGGCAAATGTGAAAAATAATCATTATGTTTTTTGGCCATCCAAGTTATTTAGAAATCAGATTTATAGAAAAAAAGCAAAGAGGTACTTAATGCTGTGCATTACCTTTCATAAAAAGGCATGATTCTGCCACATCTTTCTTCCAATCAATAGAAATTCTATTTTGAGGACCAAAAAATAAATGTTTTATTGAAACAGCTGTCAGTCAGCCACTATAAAGCCTGGTGGAAGGAATTGCACTAACATCTCAGATCCCACAAGGCTTTATGTCCATTGACATGTCAAACAGATGTCTATTTTGGTTTTTGCTTCTGAACTGCGCTATTTGGTCCCTGAGCTCTTTTATACTTGTATCTACTCCACTTTTATGAGCTTGAGAAAACTTCTATTTTGATCCATCCTTTATCCCCAGTATACTTAGGAATTCTTAAGTATTTTCTTAGCTTAGACAAGGTCAGGAGACATTTACCAAATCATCAAGAACTTCATAGGCCTTTAAATCCTGGCTTTAAAAAGAGGATTTTTTTTACCTCCATATATAGAAACAGGATTTTTGTGTTTCTGTGTGTGCTGCTTGCTTACTTATTTTTATTACTTGCCGTTTATGTTGCCTCATGCAACTGGAGTTCCCTAAGAGGAATGCACTAAGCAGGAACATGGAACTGAATGTGAACACTCAGTTGAATGTGGAGTAGAACTATACAGATTCTTCTGAACACCATTAACTTCCAGATTAGCTGATGAATGATAGCAACTGTCATGGAAACTGTGGAAACTTCTATGTAAGTAACAATGAGCCCTTGGCTAGAATTTGATTACATGCGAAACTCTGAAGTTTTCTCCAAACATTTCCCTCATTTCACAAATATTTTTTTTCATTTCCCCCCCAGCCTGAATAGATTGTAAGTGGAATAACTTAGACAGATATACATACCATCAGAAAGTTCTTCAATGCTATAAAGGCAATTTATGGTTCCAACTTACTGTCATCTGATGAGTTGAGCCTGAACAAAGACCAGGAAGGACTGAAAAACCACTGGCTGAACACTTTTCCAACCTACTCAGTAGACTGTCCACAGTTAATCTTGATGTTTTACAGCAGATTCCTCAGCTGCCAGTCTTGAGCTCAAGAAAGCAAACTCACAGATGAACTCAAATAAGGCAATAGGATAGGATGGCATGCCTGCTGAGCTTTACAAAGCTCTAGACCCAAATGTATTGCAAGTGTTCCAAGACATTTTCTAAAACATTTGGTAGACAGAGAAGAAACTTGACAACTTCTGGGATGCCCTCATTGTGACTCTCTATAAAAATAAGGAAAGGAAAGTACAGTGTTATATCACTGCTGTTCATCACAAGCAAAATTTTTATCTATACCCTTCTGAACAGACTGTCACTGTTTTGGAAAGCTATTCCCAGAGGTGCAGTGTGGCTTTTGGTCAGAACAGGGTACAGCAGGTATATCTGCTATGCAACAAGTCCAAGAAAAGTGCATCGAGCAGAATAACCTGTTTAACCTGTCTTCATTGACCCAACAAAAGCATTTGACACTGTAAACAGGGAGGCTTTATGGATGCCCAAGTAAATTTGTGAAGTTGAGTCAAATCCAGCACAATATAACGGCAGGATAGGTCCTTTACAATGATGATACAGCTGCATTTGCCATGTCTAATGAGGTTGATGTGTTGATGTGTTTGATGTATTCTTTGTTTGCATGATGACACATACTGTCCAAGGTCTGAGAGTGGGAATATATATCAGATACTGACTTAACCTTCGCTGCTTAAATGCATGGATGAAGTGCCTCCATACAGTCATTCAAGAAACCATTTGCTGATGAGGTTCCTGCCATACAGACAGTGATCTACAGTTGATGCTGAACAAATTCTTAGTGCTGCTATGCTCTTTGGCTAGACTACCAGGCTTAACAAGATTGAAATACTTTACCTGCAAGTGCCAAACATAAAATCCATAGAAGCAAAAATTACTGTTAACAACACCAAACTGACAGGTTCAGACATTGGAAAGCATTATTTGGAGTGATGGGTCTTTAGACAAAGAAATTAACTCCAGGAGGAGTAAGGCCACCTACAGAACAGCTGCTTACTAGAGTACTGTACTAGAGATACATCCATATCTCCAAAAATCTGAAAATCTACAGGGCTGTGGTTATCTCTGCTCTCCTATATGGATGTGAATTCTGGACTCTGTATTGATGACACGTCAAATAACTGGAGTAATTTTACTTGCATAATCTTCGTTCCATCCTTGACATTTGTTGCTCTGACATCCGTAGTTATGAAAACCTTTGAAAGGTTAGTGCTGGCCCACCTTAAAACCATCACAGATCTGCTGTTAGACCCCTTGTAGTTTGCCTACTGAGCAAATAGATCAGCAGATGTTGTTGTTAATATGGCTCTGCACTACATCCTACAACATCTTGAAAATCCAAAGATCTATGCAAGGATCCTTTTTGTAGATTTCAGCTGGGCATTCAATACCATCATTCCAGATATTCTTCTCACTAAACTATACCAGCTAGCTGTGCCTGACCACACCTGTAAGTGGATCATAAGCTTTCTAACAGACAGGAAGCGGCAAGTGAAGCTAGGCAAAATCATATCAGATACCTGTACATTTAACATAGTGCCCCCCCAGGACTGTGTGCTCTCTCTCCACTTCTCTTCTCTCTATATACCAATGACTGATCCCTCTGTTAAGGTACTGAAATTCACAGATGATACAACAGTGGCTGGTCTCATTCAAGACAATGATAAAGCTGCATACAGATGGAACGTTGAGCAACTAGACTTGTGGTGCGGCCGGAAAAATCTTGAATGAACACACTCAAAATTGTAGAAATGATACTGGAGAAACTCTACTATTCTACAACTTTTTACAATACTAGGTAACACAGTATCAACAGTAGAGACCTTCAAGTTTCTAGGTTCTATAATATCTCAATATTTAAAATGGACACCTAACATCAAAAATGTTATCAAAAAAGCACAACAAAGAATGTTCTTCTTGCGCCAACTCAGAAATCTAAGATTATCCAAGGAGCTGCTGATACAGTTCTACAAAGGCATTATTGAGTCTGTCATTTGCATAGACAAACTGTTTGATTTGGAAATGCAACCAAACTAGACAGACATAGACTTCAATGAATAGTTAGAACTGCAGAAAAAACAATTGCTACCAGCCTGCCTTCCATTGAGGACCTGTATACTGCACGAGCAAGAAAGAGGGCTGTGAAAATATCTACAGACCCCTCACATCCTGGACATAAATTGTTTCAACTTCTTCCCTCAAGATGACATTATAGGGCATTGCACACCAAAACAACTAGACACAAGGGCAGTTTCCCCCCCCCATGCCGTCACTCTGCTTAACAACTAGTTCCTTCAACATTGTCAAACTACTTAGTAAAGCTGTATTACTATTATTTTCCTCATCATCCTACTACTTATCCTATCTTATCATGACTATAACCTTATTGCTTGCATCTTACAATTTATATTGTTTTTAATATCCTAGTATGATTAATATTGTTTGCTTAGCTAGTATTCTATGATTATTCTTATGATTTATGATGAAGTATTGTGTTTTATGATTTATGATGAATGTATTTTTATGTTGCTTATGTTCATGAATTATCACTATTACTTGTATATACACTGAGAGCTTATGCACCAGACACAAATTCCTTGTGTGTTCAACCACACTTGGTCAATAAAGAATTCTATTCTATTCTATTCTATTCTATTCTATTCTATTCTATTCTATTCTATTCTATTCTATTCTATTCTATTCTATTCTATTCTATTCTATTCTATTCTACTCTATTCCATTCCATTCCATTGTATTGTTGGCAAGACTATGTTTCCAGTCTGGAGGTCTTGGATGATGCAAAGTCCATCAGCACTGAATCTCTGATTATCAAAGCCAGAGGCTGTGGGTGGAACACTTCATCAGAATAGTGACCACTGTATGTCTGGTTGTTCTATGGTATACTGGAGACTGGGAAGAGACTTCTGAAGTCAGCCACACAAATACTACAAAGATGCTCTGAAGGAAACCCTGTGCCACTGTGCCATTCAGTAAAGGGGACTAGAAGTTGTGGTTTCTGATAGAATCCACTGGCAAGTCCTGTGCTATGAAGCCTCTATTGGCTTTGAAGACAGGCGATGAAAGTAGCATCACAGAATAATACCCACAGTTATTACAACAATGGACTTGCAGTGGCCCCTTGTATGAACTCTGCATTTCCAGACTAGGACTGCAAAGCTACCTGCCTTCCATAGATTAACTGCACAAGAGCATTTCTTCTTTGAACCTGAAAACTACCTATATATCTTAGGTAAAATAGCTATATATACACAGCATATTTCAGAGGCATCTGAAATAGAGTGATTGGGTTCTAAGCTAAGCCATGTTAGTGTATTGTTTTCTGCCTGATTATCTTGTCTACTCTATTTTAATCAAAGAAACACCTAAACTTTCAGGGCAAACTACTGCATGCAGCAAACCCATATCACTTGCACTGATGATTGCCTAGTTGGGTAATGAAACATCTGCAAGCAAACAATCAAGCTCAGAGAGCACCAAGGACTATATATAGATAGATATATAGATACCGGTATATGAGAGAGAGAGAGAGAGAGAGAGAGAGAGAGAGAGAGAGAGAGAGAGAGAGAGAGAGAGAGAGAGAGAGAGAGAGAGAGAGAGAGAGAGAGAGAGAGAGAGAGAGAGAGAGAGAGAGAGAGAGAGAGAGAAGAGCATTTCCATCTGTAATTATGTTAAGGCAGAGCCAAGGAACACATCTGTTATTGGCATCTTTTTCTTTATTCAATTCCAGAAGCTACCGACAGCACCTGCTAAGTGCGTATTTGTTCCAAACTGTGCAGTTTTATTTATTGTTGCTTCACAAACCAACCTACCTACAGTTCTGTTGAATCCTGACTCTCTCAGTACTGAGAAATCATAAATTTTAAGAGAAGGGCCAGCATTAAGGACAAACTGAAGAAACAAAAAGACGCAGACTATTTGCCAGCAGATAGTTATCCAAAATATTAGTTATATTACTAATATTTACTCAGTTTTTTTTACTAAGAATCCTCTCCTATTGCATAATGAGAAATTTTAGGAACAAAGGGTCCCAGTGCTAATAGTGCCACACCAGATTGGAAAGCTCATGTGTTATACTAGTGGGAAAAGAGACATTACCTCAATGTCAGAATCCAATTATATTTCATCTCTAGTTATCAACTATGGAAAACCCCATTTCTGCCCTCTCTGGATTCTGTCATACGATGAAGGGGAAGGGGGGTGAACAAAGGGGTTTTATGGCCCTCACTTCTTTCGGTACAACTTCAAAAGGGGCTGAATGTGGATACCACCAAAAGGTAACACAGTAATGTGTATGCCCACATTTCATCAACGCTCCGCGAGCTGCACTGGCTACCTATTAGTCTCCGCTCGCAATTCAAAGTGTTGGTTATTACCTATAAAGCCCTACATGGCCTAGGACCAGGTTACTTGCAGGACCGTCTTTTGCCTCATACCTCATCACGACCGGTTAGAGAGCACAGAGTTGGTCTTCTCCGGGTCCCGTCGACCAGTCAATGTAGGCTGGTGGGCCCCAGGAGAAGGGCCTTCTCTGTTGCGGCCCCTACCCTCTGGAATCAGCTCCCTCCAGGGATTCGGACCGCTCCCACTCTTCTGGCCTTCCGAAAAGAATTAAAAACTTATTTGTGTCGGCAGATCTGGGAATGATTGGTGTTGAATGTTGGATGAATGTTTTTTATTAAAAAATTTGGGGTATTGTTTTAACTTTATGATCATCTTAATTTAATTTATATTAGACTTATGAAATGCGATTGTTATTTATCTATGTTGTAAGCCGCTCTGGGTCCCCTGGAGAAGAGCGGCTTATAAGTCTAATTAATAAATAAATAAATAAATAAATAAGTAACAATAACAAAGGGGCCATCAGCTTTCATCTACTCCCCTCTGAAGTCTCCATTTCGCCAGCGATGAGGAAAAATGGGGTGGAAATGTAACGCCTGGGATTGTTACTGGAAGGATGGTGGGGTGGGGTGGGTTGCTGGGAACCCCTTAAAACCTTGAACTATAAGGCTTGGCCCCAAAGTCCTCTCTATAATGCCTGCAACCATTTTCTCTTAATAAAGATGCCTGTTGGAAGAAATATTCCAAGAGTTCTGCCTTCTTAAAATGCAAAGTGGGGTGGGTCCTTACACTCAATCAGGGTAAGAAAAAGCTGTGTTCAAAAGCTTTGTTTGACTACACTATGGTTACAAGCATAAAAATATTTCTAGCTTTTTTAGCATTGGATTCTGGAGGGGAGATCCATGTTTTCCCTGACCTGTTCTTCAATATCCTCCATACTACCCATTGATACGAAATCTTATGGGGGGGGTCCATGTGCACCTAAGCAATTCTTAAGGTAAAGACCGATAGATTACAATAGGTCTGGTTGATGATCAGAAACTTTTTTGCATATCTTTGCTCTCTGGCATGGTCATTGCCTCAAGACAGCCTAGAATTTCAAATAACTCTAAGCTAATCATGTTTCTTGGGTAAGGAGAGAAGGAGAAAGTCATTTTGTTCCTCACAGTGACGATGATAACATTGTAATCAAATTAAAACATGTACATTTCACCAGGGGGATACTTGATTTATCATTTCAAACAAACATGTCCTTACACTAGCTTGACCACTGACACTTCTTCAGATGTTGAACTGACTCTAAGGACCCCTCTAGAATCAATTTTTATCTCCTTCTCCAGCTGTCAAAATTCCTTCTTTATTTCTATTACGTTTTGCCAGTGATCTCTACAAAAGAATACCTAGATAGGAAAATATTCAGCTAGACAACTTTTGTGATGAAAGAAAATAATCCCCTTGTGTTAAAAAAAAGCCCACAAAAACAAACAAACAAATAAAATCTAGCTTTTGTTTAAGATAACATTTTCAACATCAAAAATAATACATTATTAATGTACTTTTTTTCTCCTTTCTTTAGCCCAGCGCTCTGCTTTAATGCAAAGGCATTAGTTCAACATTTTGTCTTTTGTTCTCTGTGTACTTTCTTTTCATCCTCTTCAAAAAGCTAATTAAAGTGCATTCAGAACTACTTAAATTCTTGATCATGCCAGATGGGTGTTTAAGTGTCCCCCTCCACACTTTATTTACACTCAGTTTCTTCCCTGTCTTTTCTATTCTCTTACACAGGTATGTCTAGGGTGTTTTGCTTGGACAGAAACAATGCTTCACTTTATGACGTACTCCAATCCTCTCCATTCCAAAAGTTGGAAGTGGATTTTGTTTACAACAGTTATGCTATTGTCCCATTAGTAAGCCCAGACCCAGACCCAGACTTTTGCTCTTGCCCTTCGGATCTCATATTTCATGACTCATTTAAAAGAGTCATACCATTACAAATGTATACATTTTCCCCCCACCTTTTGTGAATTCAGTGAGAAATACCATAACGCTGCTCATGTCTTGACTTGGAGTCAAGAAATGAAGAGGCCATGGTAGTCTGCAATGCATTCCAGAATAAAGATTCCCAAAAGTCTCTCAGCTGAGTGTTCAAGAAAGGTCAACCTGTCTGTGATTAATACATCTTAGCACGGTACTGAAATACTGGATCAACACAGCAAAACTTGATTTTTCAAATGATCAAGTTAGCAAGACTTCATTAGTGTGCAATAAGTTCTCAATATCATAACCTGGCAACACCCTGACAAACTCCACAGTCTCACAGTTCAAGAAAGACTTAATGATCAGCACAAATTTGCTGGACCTGTCCCTTAATACCAATTCTAGCCATGCTAAGCACTTGCAACCTCTCAGCTAAACAAGCTGCAAGTAATACAGACTAAAGCGAGTTAGCTTTCTTAGCTTAAAACCACAAAAATCCTTTTGACAAACATCTTAGAACAGTAAGTATTGCCATAATTTATTTCCAAGGTATTCAAGCCGAGTTCGGAGTGACAGAGAAAATAACTGCTTGTATTACGTTGATTAAATGAGCCAAGGCAATTTTGTCAAAAACTCTAGGACAAGATATATCAAAAGATTGTAAATGGAGATCAGTTCATTTTGATCTCATGCCACAGGTATGTTATTGGCAAAATGCCAGGGCTGGAAGGCAGCATCCAGGTTGGCAAGCAATAAAAGCGTTGATCAAACCACTCCACTTTCTGATTCCTGTTAGCCAGCTTCAATGATTGTGCAGCTAGTGAAAAAAATACAAGACACATTTTTGCTTAAGGTAGAGAAAGTGTGAAATGAAAGGGGCCGCATCCAATGCAAGCACACCGGCTTAAAAATATTTTGTAAATCCAAATAAATACATGAGTGACTTTTGTGTTAGAAAACATTTAAATACAGGGAGTCCACATTTAGCAACTGCTTCGTTTAGTGACCGTTCACAGTTATGGTGCTAATAAAAGAATAACTTTGTGACCAGTCCTCACATTTATGAGCTTTGTAGGTCCATAAGGAAAAGAAAAGCTGAAAGAAAATCATAAGCATAGTGGGTTCGCTTAACAACCACCTTGCTAATCCTTTGAGTTGCCAACCCAATTGTGGTTGCTAAGCGAGGACTATCTGTAAGCCAAATGAATCTAAGAAGTTAAGAATTTGGCAAACTTTACTTGATTCAGAGGTAAAATGGGCTGGTTGATCCCAAGCAATACAGTAGAAACCATTTTCAAGCAGAATCCTTGAATACATATTTACAATACAGAATATATAGTGCTTAAGGTTCACAAGAAGCTTCATGCATTTCCTTGGCTGGATCTACATACTGGGCAGTATCCATCTGGTAAGGTCTGTACCAGAGATAATCTATGTTTTGGGATGGATATTCATATTATTGAAGCTGTTTAATGTTGTCTGATTCAACTTATGCTATAAATATTTCATCTTGCATTTTATAATATGCTTAATTCATATCTTTCCTGAAAACTGTAGACACTTAGCATACACAGTTGAATGTTGCCTTTGAAGCACTATCATAACTACTAGGAAAACCTTCAAAAACCTTCCAATGTTAAATCTGGCAACACATCTTTCCAGCCTCAAGACTAGGAATGGTTTAAAAATATTCAAGTTCTGCAAAAATAAAGTAGGTTCTTACAATTTTCCTCATTTAGACAGTACACTTCTTGCAATATTAGATGATTTATTCTGTCCCATATAGTGTTGGATTCATGAAAGAAGTAATGTGAGGCTTTGGTCTTACTAAGACAAGAAAAACCAAGAATTTCTAATGAATGGAAAGTCAACGATAATGTTCCATGTAGCTATTGGATAAACTGCATTTAATATTACATTTTTGTTTTTGTAAGGACTGTGATATTACATATTTTAAGAAGGATATTTTTGAACCATGTTATGCTCATTTGGGTCTTTTAACCCCAACTTTACAAAAGGCCTATCAGCATTGTAGCAAATTAATTAACCTTTTTGGCGGAAACATTACTTCATTTTATTTGGCTCTAAAATGAAGCACACAGGAGAAGTATTTGCCACTAAAATGGTTTCTAGTTAAAACACCATAGTAGCTCAGTTAAGAGCAATCTTAACCCCCTTTATAAGTACAAACTTTCAAAAATTGTCTTTGTAATTCATGTACTCATTTTCTTCTTTTTTTCCCCTCTTCATTTTATATAAATATATTTTTAAAAATAGATATTATGATTGATTAGATGTAAAAATGTAATATTGGGCTATATCAATTGTGTTGCCACTCCCAGATGTCTTAGACTGTTTTTCCATGAAATGGTTTAAGGACCGGTGTATACAGTGTATTAATTTCACAGAACTGGATGACCTCTTTTGTGGGCTTTGTTTTGTTCTCCCAGCAAAAATGACCTGCATACTCATAGTAAATGCAGTTCTCTTTAGGGTTGCCCTTCTTTGCAGTCCTTCCTGCACATAATGTGTTCTGGTCACACTGTCAGCCCTAGAAATCCTGTAGAAGAACAGCAGCCTTTGAAAAAAGCCCTTTGCTGTGATAAAGAATTACTGGACTTTTGCTCAGAGTTCAGATAAGAAACAAAAAGCCTGGCCACTGTATTCATTTTCAAATAAAATAATAAAACAAAACAAAATAATAAAATAAAATAAAACAATAAAACAAAATAAAATAAAAACAAAACAAATAAATATAAAATATATAAAATATAGTAAATAAGGTTAAATAATTGTCATATCTTGTTTCTTCTACCAATCATCTCAAGATACGTTGCTTTTTACGTTTATATCCTGTTTTTTTCCTTCAGACGCTCGAGGCAATAGACACAACAGACTGAACCAAGAAAGAGGGTCTAGCCTAAGGAACCTCCAGAACTTAGAGAGTGGATTTGAGCCTGGGCCTTCCCAGGACCTCCCCATCAGCAGACCAACTGCATCAGCAGGCATCGGTCTGCTGGGAAGAAAAACCCAAAGCTGCTCCTGGGGGGGGAAGCTGTTGCTCTTCCTCCTTCCATCTCCTTGTGCTTGTTGTTTTGAACCTGCAGACAAGTGTTCCACATCTATGCTTGTGGTCCACTTGGACAAGGAACGACGCAGGGAAAAAGAAGACTCAAGATAGTGGATTTAAGCATCATTTGCTCATTTACTCCATGGTTGAGCTGCAAGGGCACTACTGCCCAAAGTAGGCAGGCAGAAGATTGGGTCCTGTACATTGCTTTTCCAAAGTTATAATTGCCATATGAGTTTATTTATTTATCAGGTTTAAAAACCACCCATCTCTCTAACAGAGGGACAGCTCTTTCACTTCTAAATCCACATGAATTAACGTTCTCTGAAGCTCAGAGGGATAGCTGCCTTCTTTTTGACTACTGCCTGCTCTACACAACTGTTATAAGCAGCATCCCTTTATCCTCCCTTGGCATTTTAATAAACTCTTTCTCCTTCAAGTTATAAATATGCACTTACATATTTATTAGATTTTGTTGTGTCCTGGGCCTGATGAGGAAACTCAGCAGGCCCAGAATTGTTGCAAATGGTCCCGGGCATTCTAAAAGCTGCCCGGGACCAGACAGAGTGGCGCCAGCCTTGTGCGCATGTGCAAGGCGCAAAGAAAGAAGAACTCTTATTGGTTCACTCTGTCCGGGTTTCAAGCCCTATAAAAAGGCCTGCATGCCTTTTGCTTTTTGCTTTAAGTTGGAATAGGAGAACAAAGCATTGTTAGTTGTCACCATGTGTCTTCAACATTTGCACGTGAACGAAGGATCTAATACTGGCGACGAAGGTGGGATCCTTTGCAAGCTGAAACAAATCTTCAGGAAGTCCTGAAGAGGGGAAGACGGCGTCTGAATCAGCATCCCAGCCTGCCAGTACAGCGTCGCTGGAGGATGAGCTCAGCTAAAGGACCCTTTCCCCAAACAGCAGCTTGCAGAGGAAGCGAGTGGTGAAGGTCGTAAAGTTTACGATGTCGAAGATTGGCTGATTGACTGATTTCGATGTCTCCCACCCAGAGAGATGGAATTCCTACATAGCACGGATGGAGAACTACTTCTGAGTAAATCAGATTAGAGAAAATGGCCTGAAGGCAGCAACTCTTTTGTGTGCCTGTGGATAATAAGCTTTTGACATTGCAGAAAATCTGGTGGCCCCTGAACCTCTGGAGTCAGTAACATATGCTAACTTGAAGAAAATGTTGAAGGAACATTTCCAGCCAAAGTTATCCATCATTGCTTGGAGGCACGTGTTCGAGCAGAGAGACCAGAGGCCGGGTGAATCTGCTGGGGACTTTTTTGCGGCCTTAAAGCAAGCAGCCAGACCTTGTGAATTCAAGGATCTGGAAGAGAGGCTGTGAGATCATTTTGTCTGTGGCTTAAGGAGCAGAGACTTACAACAAAAGATTTTTGCAAAAGAAGATGTCTCCTTCCAAGATGTGTTGCGAGAGGTGGCAGCTGAGGAAGCACCAGGAATCCTCCAGACACAGCTACCGTCCATCAAGAGGACGCTCGAGAAGGATCAGAAGTGGATCCTGAAGAGGAGGTCGACTGACTTCACCAGCCAGCTGAGAGGAGGCAGAAGGGATGTCCGGTCAAGGCCCCAGCATCTCTTCAATGCTTTGGGTGTGGAGGACGCCACAAGCGAGCTGACTGCAAGTTTCACTCTGCCATTTGCAGGGTGTGTGGCAGGCAGGGCCACGTTGCATCCGTCTGTTTGGGTTGCCAGAAGGTTCAACCTTGGGAAGAATTGCTTCAGAAAGGTACCAGGGTCCCCAGCCAAAACAGGGTGGGTTTCTGCGCATTGCGCAGGAGCATTCTAAGAATAGGGACACACAAGCCCCTTAAGAACGTAAGATTGCAAGGGGTTCCCTTACTGATGGAGTTGGACACTGGGTCCACTCTTTCCATTATTTCAATTAATACCTTCAAAAGGATATGCAGCATCAGTGGCCTTCGAATTAAACTCAGGCCATCGAATCTAATACTCACTGATTTTCAAAATTCTATGTTGTGTGTTAAGGGGGAGGCCACCCTTAAGGTACAGTATAAGGATTTTGAAGGTTCCCTAGATGTGGTGGTTGTTGGGGGTGAACGTACAAGTCTTATTGGACTCGATTGGTTCGAGGCTCTGGGAATCCAAGTAACTGGGCTGAACAGCTTGCAAACGTTGGGCCTTGCAGAGGTTTGAAAGGAGTTTGCAGATGTGTTTAGTTCAGAACTAGGATCCTACAAAGGGCCTCCCATTTCGCTACGGTTAGACCCAACCATCATGCCCATCAGGGTTAAGCCTAGGAAGGTACCTTTTGCCCTCAAAGGTAAGATAGATGCTGAGCTGGACAAATTGCTCCAGCAGGGCATTTTAGAACCTGTGTATTCTAGTCCATGGGAAACCCCCATAGTAACACCTCTAAAGGCTAATGGGGAAATACGTATATGTGCAGACTACAAGTGTACACTGAATAAGGCGTTGCAACAGCATGCTTATCCAGTCCCTGTTGTAAGCCACATCCTGTTGATGAGGCAGCTGCAGAGGCCCAGATTATTGCAACTCACAGGGGGGCCTTCAAGGCCAAGAGACTGCAATTTGGGGTCAATGTAGTCCCTGGCATATTCCAAAGTGTCATGGAGAGCACACTTTGAGATATTCCTGGGGTCTCTCCCTACTTCAATGATGTTCTCATTGCTGGGGAGTCATCTCAAAATTTAAAGATTAAGGGCTGTCTTGCTTCATTTTGGAAAAGCAGGCCTTAAGCTAAAGCAGGATAAATGCAAGCTAGGAGTCACTTCCACTGACTTCTTAAGTTTCAGGATTGATGCCCAAGGCATTCACCCTGCTGAAGCTAAACTACAAACTATTTAACAGGTCCCAAGCCACAAGTCCAAGAGTGAGCTGCAAGCCTTCTTGGGGCTCTTAAACTTTTACCATGCATTTCTTCCACACAAAGCTGCAGTGACAGAGCCATTACACAGGCTCTTAGACAAGCAGGCTCCTTGGCAGTGGACTAAAGTCCATGACAAGAGCTTCAATGAGGTTAAGGCCTTGCTCACTTCTAATGCTGTTTTAGCACATTTCAATGAGCAACTGCCTGTTTGCATCGCATGCAATACATCTCCTTATGGGGTGGGAGAAGTACTTAGCCATCTGAAGGCTGATGGAACACAGGCCCCTGTGGCCTATTACTCAAGGACTCTGTCTTCTGCAGAGCAAAATTACGCTCAAATTGACAGAGAAGCCTTGGCCATAGTGGCTGGCATAAAAAAATTTCATGATTTCTTATATGGCCACCATTTCACTGTCTATACGGACCATAAGCCTCTGCTCGGTTTGTTTACCACTAACAAACAGACCCCACATATCATTTCTCCTCGTATGCTGAGATGGTCCATTTTCCTGTCAGCATATGACTACACTTTAGTTCACAAACCTGGAAAAGAAATGGGTCATGCAGATGGCCTGAGCAGATTACCTCTGAACCAATTAGAGCCTGATCCTGCTCCAGCCATTAATATTCTTTCCATTCAGGAGTTGCCTGAGTCTCCCCTCAATGCTAGGGACATGGCTGCAGAAACTGCCACTGATCACACACTTACACGCGTGCTGACATGGGTGTTGTCAGGATGGCCTGACACGTGTCCAGATGCGACATTTCAAAGTTTTTGGCAAAGGAGACACACACTGTCTACCTTTAATGGGTGCCTTTTATGGGGTAGCAGTGTAGTCATCCCAGGCTCATTGAGGTCTAGAGTCTTGATCTCTCTGCATGAGGGACATCCTGGGATAGTCAGGATGAAAGCATTTGTGCGCAGCCATCTTTGGTGGCCTGGGCTTGATAAAGCTATCGAGGCTCAGGTGCACGGGTGCCAAGTGTGCCAACAATCATGGTCTGAAATGCCTCAGAACCCTGTATACAAGTGGGAGGAGACACACACCCCTTGGTCAAGGGTACATTTAGATTATGCTGGGCCCTTCCAGGAGCAATTCTTCCTTATCCTTGTGGATAGCCATTCGAAGTGGCTAGAGGTTGTTCCTGTTTCCTCCACTACTACTGCCAGAACTATCCAGGTGTTGAGAGGTATTTTTGCATCACACGGACTTCCAGATGTCCTGGTTTCAGACAATGGCCCTCAATTTACCTTTTCTGAGTTCTAGGCTTTTCTTCAGGCCAACCTGATCCGGCATGCAACATCAGCTCCCTTCCACCCTTCCACCAATGGGCAAGCTGAAAGGATGGTGCGCACCACCAAGGACGCACTCAAAAGACTCACGTTCGGTAGCTGGCATCACAGGTTAGCTGACTTTCTTCTTGCACACCGCACCACATCTTGCACGACCCCTGGGAAGAACCCAGCTGAACTCCGCTGGGGTTGCAAACTCATTACTAAATTGGACAGGTTGCACCCAGACCGGGTGGCTTCACAGGTGTCGCAACTGCGGGCACCAAGGAGATTACAATTGGGTGATCTGGTCTGGGCTAGGAACTACTGCTGTCATCTGTAAGATCTCTGGACCTCTATCATACGAAGTGACCTTGGGAGATGGCCGCGTCCTGCGGCGTCACATCGATCAACTGCTCTGGCAGTTGTCCCCTGTGGATTCCACCCCTGCCTCCGCTCTCGGGGGGGGAAGGGGCCCAGGAACCACGTCACACTTCAGGTCAACCTTCTGAGACACAATCTCACTGTTCCTGGAAAGTATCACAGGTCGCTAGGGATTTCCCAGGGGAGGTGCAAGGGCATCCTCAGAGTTCAGCTATTGCGCCGAACAGGGAGTCATGCGTATCCACAAGAGCTCCAAACAGGAATTCACCTGAGGTGGGGTTTGCCATAGAGGCGGCTCCTGACTCTGGCACCTCGGCCACAGGGGACTGGGAGTATTGGGGCACACCTACAATGCAGGTCACGTCCAAGACTGGTCACGGGCTCGAGGGTCTAAGTTACCTGGAGCCATCCAGAGTAGTTGGGGAATCCTCAGCCAATTCAGAGGGTTGGGGAATTTCAGCTGCTCTCACGGAGCCTGGGGAGAACTCTGGAAATTCTGCCGGCACGCCTCACCAGGGGTCACCTGCAAAATTTGTACATAAAAGTCCTGGTCTAGCGAGCCCAACAGACGGGCCGGTAGGCCAGGCGCCCTTAAGAACAAGTCCTGGTCTGCCTAGCTGGGCAGATGAGCTGACAGGCCAGGTACGATCCCTAACCTTGCGTAGGTCACAACGGGCTAAGGCCCCTCCTAAGCATCTAGGTGAATATGTGATGTTCTTGTCAGTACAAGGGACCTTACAGGTCTAGGTTGAGGAGATGGGACCTATGTGGGGTAGAAGATAGACACACGAAGTCCACATTAGAGAGTGGATTGGTTAGCTAACTCTATTAGTTATAAGAAGGGTGTCTGCATGTGAGCAGACTATTATTTTCTTTTAATTTACTTTATTATTATTGTAAAGAAAATTGGAACTGTGTTCTATCCATAGGGGAGGGGTGTTGTGTCCTGAGCCTGATGAGGAAACTCAGCAGGCCCAGAATTGTTGCAAATGGTCCCAGGCATTCTAAAAGCTGCCCGGGACCAAACAGAGTGGCGCCAGCCTTGCGTGCATGCGCAAGACGCGAAGAAAGAAGAACTCTTATTGGTTCACTCTGTCCGGGTTTCAAGCCCTATAAAAAGGCCTGCATGCCTTTTGCTTTTTGCTTGGAGTTGGAGTAGGAGAATAAAGCATTGTTAGTTGTCACCATGTGTCTTTACCACTCCCACGCAAATGAAGGATCTAACAGATTTAATTTCACTTCTCCTTGTAGTTCCCTTAAAGACCAGCAAGAGAAGGCATCTTCACTACTTGTTGATTCTCAGGACAGAGAATGGTTATATCCTGTCAGCTATTCCAGTGACTGAATAAATTATCCCTTCACTTCCTAAAAGTAGCAAAAAAAATAATCTGTGATATGTGGTCACAGGAAACATCTACCCGATTAAACTGCCCCAAATGCATTATGAATCTGATCACAGTAACAATTTTCTGGTGGAGTCACATCCCTGCTCCATTTTATTTATAGTTTAGTGAAAATAAGCAATGTTTTTTTCCTCCAACAATAATATGCTTGCTAAAATTCAACATCAGCTTGATGGCACATCATCAATCACTGAGCATCTGAAATAAGGTAGCTCTGATCTACATCTGGCTGATATCAGAATCCAGATTAAATGGCAAGTTAAGTTAGGGAAGCAACCAGCACTAAAGCAGAGATATATTCAGCTTCAGAATGATAGATTCATATCTATCATATCTATTCATATCTGCTTATATTTCTCTGAAGTAATGGGTTTGAAAAAAATTAAAGAAGTGGGCTAGCAGAGCTTTCCATTCAAAGGCAAACCATAAAGTTTCTGAATTCTGAAAGATCAGTCTAGGACTAGTTGCAAATCCCTTTGCAGAATGGCATAGTCCAGTGGTGGCGAACCTATGGCATGCGTGCCAGAGGCGGCACTCAGAGCCTTCTCTGTGGGCACACATGCCATTGCCTCAGCCTTGCCTCCCCCGTAACCCCTTCCTCACCAGCAGCCCCCCTGGAGGAGAGTTGTCCCTGAGTGAACCTCAGAGCAGAGCAGCGAAGGACATGGCAGCCAAGCAGCATAGACAAGACTCTGCCCTCACGCCCCATTGCACACAGTTGATGCTGCGGGGCACGGGCAGAGGGTGTGGCCGCCATGGTGCTGCTCAGCTGCCTAGGCCCTAGATAATCTGTGGCAGGCCCTGGAGGCGGTGAGTGGCCCTGCGGGCAGGTGGGGTGGGGATGGAACAGGGGCCGGGCAGGGGATGGAGCGGGGATGGGGCCAGTTTTTGGGCACTCGGTCTCTAAAAGGTTCGCCATCACTGGCATAGTCTAAATATTTCACCTTCATCTCAAAAGAGTTCTGTTTTACAAAGCATTTGCCATGGAATTCTCTCCAAGCTTCTTTTTTCTTACAGCAAATTGCCCTGTGCATTCAGCTCAGTCTGAAGAGCATTGCATGCCTCTGGCACAAAACGTGCATTTGGAAGAGGAGGGAAAAGTGGAGGAGAAGCAGAATAATAGTTGGGATTGGCCTAGATATGCATAGAAAGATGTTGGCATTAAGCAATTCGGTTATTTTCTCCCTTTCCCCCTCCCTACTTTTCCTCCTTTTCTCTCCCTCTCTTCTCTCTCCCTTTCCTTCTCTTTCCCCTCTCCCTCTCTTTCTCTCTCTGTCTCCCTCCCTTCTTCTTTCTCACCTTCTCTCATCCCCTCTCTCTCTTGCTCCCTCCCTCTGCCCCCCTCTCTCTCTCTCTCTCTCACACACACACACACACACAGACACACACACACACACACAGAGAGAGAGAGAGAGAGAGAGAGAGAGAGAGAGAGAGAGAGAGAGAGAGAGAGAGAGAGAGAGAGAGAGAGAGAGAGAGAGAGAGAGATTCTTGTCCATCCACAGCAAAGGTGTGGGTGCAGTTTGCCATTTTCTCTAGCATCCAAATTGCTTCAGCAAAGTGCTGCATTAAAAATTCATAACAGTATATGAAACAGTTCCGAAAGGATACCAAAGTTATTTTTATCTTGACAAACAGCCAAAAACTTTTCAAAGGTGAGGTTCAAATACCTAGCGTAAAGGAAAATGCTGTGCTTCAGAACTATCACTCCTCTATCCTTATCGCCCTTCCCAACTTTTGATGGCAGGAAAATTCTTTTGAAAAGAAAATCATAACCATATGCACTTCTGCAAAAGATGCTAGGAAAAGTAACTCTTCTGTTCTCAGTTAATTCCCTTGGCTAAGGGACATATAGAAAAAGCTCAGGATAGAAAAATTGCACATCTAGGTTCTTTTTCCTTCTAAAAGATGGTTCTTTTAAAATGAACACTGAAAGCCAATTATCCTGAGTTGTTGGAAGGGGCCTTCAGCCATAACAGAGTGATGCAGATACAGTTATTTAGCAATATAATCACTAAGATTCAGCTCCTGGTATGTAGGTGCATTGTGCATTTCTAAGATTTTTGAGAAATATGAACTTGAAGATACCATTTACGTATATTTCATTTGAGACCAGCTTTAGATAGTCTTTTTTTTCCTGCTCTTTATGAAAAATAAGCAATATTGCAACAAAAAGAGGGGAGAAATTATGCAAATATCTATATTTTGTGTTCCAGTAGGAACAGGCTGAATATTCATTTGTTTCACTCAGCTCTCATTTCATTGATAGTTAATTATTATTAATTGTAGAATAGGACCTATAATGAGAGTAGTTAACTCTGCCCAATCTTGCTTTATTTTTAAGGTAAATTCAGTTTTATCTTTACAAAAAAATCTTTCAGCTTAATGGGATTGCTTTCTTTATTTTGAATTTTAACGTTTTTTTTCTACAAAGACTGGCCAAATTCAACAAATATCTTTCAATTCCAGGAGATGAAATACTTGAAGCAATTTCTTTCAAGGTTGATTACTTAAGCCTCTTAGCTTCAGACACGCTCCTCTCGATCTTCTCACTGAAACCAGTGACCCAGAGTGAAATTTGGAATTAAAAATAAGCTCAATATTTTAGACTTTCTGGAAGAATACATTCAGTACTGGACAATTGACATCATATGTCAGCATATTAAATGGGTTAATGTTTGCAAAACCTTTTTTTATTAACTATGTTTATGAGAAGGAGAAATAATGACTGGAGAGTGAAAAGGATGAAATGTGATACTGTCGGTTAACATCATCTGAGTGAGGATCTCCAATCCCAATAAACATTTGGCTAACAGAACCAGCCTTTAATCTTCACAGCATTTTTCCTCCAGTGTGAAAGTAACTCAAGAAGTTGATTAGATTCAAACACCAAGTTAAGCCATCGCTTGCTTAGCATTGGCTTAGTTCACATAACTTACAAAGATGCAATCAAACCACAAACTTGTATGTGGGTCTAACCATTGTCGGTTCTATTTTGATTCAATGTACAAAACAACACTGTGGATAAAAATCACTGAAGGCATTAAAATTAAAATAGCCATATATTTCTAAGTAGCATTATTTTTTTTGCACAAATGTATAACCTGTGATCTTCCAGATATTAGCAATTCATAGGTACTTGTCCTAATTAATGAATTGGCTGGCTAAGATTGATGGGTACTGGAATCCAGGTCTAAGTAATTATTTTCACCAGGCATTATTTTGATTTTACCAGAGTTTCTCATTTTTTCCTGAATGAAATTAGTTTCAATCCATTTCTACATCAGTTGATAATTTTGTGCATTTTCAGGTGCATCTCTTATTTCTAAAATATAGCATCCAAATGTATACTTTTTTCTAATGCATTCTCCTTTAGTATGTACATTTTCTCCCTAGCACAGGGACCAGTTCTGAGCACTTTCCTGGAATACACACATTGTTCTGTCCTTTTTTTTTCCAGCATCAACTTGCATATAAAATCAGAAAAGAACACATATTGGCTTACCAAACATTAAAATTCAGAAACTGATGTCAATAAGATCAGATTAAAAATTTGGACCTAATAAATATCTCATTTTTCCTACATAATAACAAATCCCTGCAATAGTATTTTTTTTTCAATCCATGCTTCCTTCTGGTTGTAATTATTATCATTGTATAAAATATTTAGGCTTGTATGTTTTTTTAAAAAGCATTGAGCTATCAAAACACATGAGATAAACAGGATTCTTCTCACCATTAGGAAGAAGAAGCAGGCATCTAATAAATAGAAATAGAAGTGATAAGAAGATAGGGTAAAGTTTGAATGCTATTTGGCTTCCTCTGTTCCTTAGTCTTGCTGGGCTCCCAGCAATATGTACAGCTAGCTTCAGATGGGAAATTGGGGGCAATAAAATGTCTCATGCTATTCTGCAAATTCTTATATAACTTGAAGCAGGAGAAAGGAGATTTATAGCTAGTGCAAATTTAAAAAACAATAGATATTTACTATTTCTTCTTGAAGAAACAGACTGTACTAGCGATATAATTTAAAGGGGGAAAAACACTTCTGGGAAAGGCAAAAATAATAAAAAAAATATTTTACTTTAGCAAAAATAAATACCCAAATTAAAAATAAAAAGGAGACGCCAAATTAAATAGCTGGAGTAAATGCCCAGATGTTACTTGGTGCAGATCAGAATAGTTATTATAGCATTTACCTATATAACACTCTCTGCAATTAATTTTTAAAATTCCCCAATTGACTTTGCTTGTTGGAAGTTGACTCAGAAGATGGCAAGTTGGCAAGATTTGATCACAAGATCATGCAACTGTCATAAATGTGAGCTGGTTGCCAAACACTCAAATTGCAATCACATGACCATTGGGGTGGTGCAATGGACATAACTTCAAGGATGGGTCATAAGCCACTTTTTCCAAGGCTATCATAACTTTGAACCATGGGCAAATGGTCATAAGTTAAGGTCTACCTATAGAAGTAGCAAATTAAAAAAAAGGAATACATACATGTTAATTTAATTAACCCTTCTTTAATTAAATTAAAAAAAAGAATACATGCATGTGTATGTACATTTGTATGTATAGCTTCCAATGTTGACATGCATTCTTTGAGCAGTGGTACTACTATCTTTTTTAAAAAAAATGTGCAAAAGTCTGGAAATTATATGAAGGAAGAACCTAAAATGAAAGACTTATGTTCTGCTCTACTGATCCTTGGCCATCTTGATGTGATTCATGCTCCCATGCATTTAAAAAGGGTCAGATGGGTACAAAGCTATCCATATCTAGCAGGTCTTGCATGTTTACCCTTAGTATCATATATAGGAGCAAAAGAAGAGTCAGTTACAATAGACCCATTTCTTGACACAGCGTCAGGAGCTACATTTTTCTGCCAGAGAGTCATGTATTCTCATGTAGTCTTCCAAATTTAAAGCAGAGCTGAGGAATATCTTCTGCAGGTGTTGTTGGATTCCTTCCTCAACCATAATCAGCCTAAGCCTAACCTGGATGTCTTAAATCCTGTGGGCCATATCCAGCCCTTTGGCTGTCCCTGTCCAGCTAAGGTAGCTGTGGCAGGGGTTGAGGTGGCAGGGGCAGAGATGGGACAGCAGTGGGGCAGGGTGGTGGTAAGTGAGAAAATTAACTGGCCACTCCTGGCTTAACCAGAGGAGGCAATTCCTCAACAACTAGGAAATAACAAATTCCCAACTCCTTCTGGAATAAAGGACTGGAATTATTTGATTATTTATTAGATTATTATGCCACCCTTCTGTTAAGTCCCATCTGCAGTTTGTGTAACATTTCCTATCTTTTGTATACTACATGCTGGTCTGTGAAAAGAATATTGAGCAATATGGATCATAACAAAATATATGAGTATTTTTGTAAACAACGCCATACTTTCTTAGCACAGAGAAGAGGTAAATGTTTGATGAAAAAAAACAAAAGAACAGACTCTGAAATTCATGAGCTTCATTTCAGCTTTAAATAAAATAACAGAATAACAGAACAGAATAGCAGAGTTGGAAAGGACCTTGGAAATCTTCTAGTCCAACCGCTTGCTCGGGCAAGAAACCCTATACCAGGGGTCTTCAAACTTGATCCTTTTATGACTTGTGGACTTCAACTCCCAGAATTCCTCAGCCAGGCATGCTGGCTGAGGAATTCTGGGAGTTGAAATCCACAAGTCATAAAAGGGCCAAGTTTGAAGACCCCTGCCTTTTACCATTTTGGAGAAATGGTTCTCTAATCTCTTCTTTAAAATGTCCATTGTTGGAGCACTCACAACTTCTGGAGGCAAGTCATTCCAATGATTAATTGTCGTTTTTGATCCAAGAATGCCTTCTCTCCTTTTCTCTTTCTCTATCTTACAGAAATCCATCATTGTGAAACACTCATGTGTTTCTCACATTTATCTTTGACACAGATTAATTTTGTTAATTTGGGATGGGAGGTGTGGATAAATAAAGTATATATCTCATAATAATAAAATTGCAGACAAAAAGGCCACATTTATTGATGCCCTGGATGGAATCTAGATTTTTTTTTGAATTAGCAATGGTCATAAAAAGTGGAAACTATGAATTGTTTTTCCACTCTGACTTCAAATGTTTGCTCTTAGGGGAATGTTTTTAGTGAGAGGTGTCATTTCCATTTTCCATTTACTGTATCCCCATAAAATCAGACCAGCCATATCTATGTCTAGATTTCCAATAATTCCAAGAATTACATTTCATTTTCCATATTAGTCATTAGTCAACACTGAAGGTCACCCAAAAAGCTTGCAGTGGGAAATACCAGGAAAGAAAGGCTGTCACTGAAGTAAATCCAGACTTTCTTCCCTGATTATGAGGCCCATATATCATGTTTTACAAGGGTCATTCCTGTAGTAGAAGGGATACCCAATCAAAAAGCAGCAGCCTTGACATAGTCTACCTATTTTTGGCACACATATGGCTGAATGAGCAGGAATGTACAGTAAGTCATCTAATCATAAACATCCTCACTAAAATGATGTGTGCATCTCTCTGTGCTATTATAGTGTTTTATGCACGCACACATACACACAAACGTGTGTGTGTGCGTGCGCACATGCATACACACATATACACATTTACATTTTTTTGCCTTCAACTCAGTGTTGACTGTTGGCAATTGCATAGATTAGTCCCTGCATTTTCTTGCCAAGATTTTGAAAGTGCTCTGTGTTTGTCTCCTCCCTAAACTGAGAAAGTGACTTGCCCAACGTCACCCAGTTGGTTTTATGCCCAAGATGGGACTACAACTCACAGTCTCCCAGTTTCTAGCCTAGTGCCTTAACCACTACTGGCTCTCTATATGAACATTAACACAGATGGGGAGGAAGGGAGGGGAGAAGGGAGGGAGGGAGAGAGTCTTGCACATATTAAAAGGAAATCTGAATGCAGTCTGAATCATCTACTGTCTTGTCTTTGGTAAACATATTTTCTGGTTGGTGATAAATTAATGGATCATCTTTTAAAGGAAGGCACACTTGCATAATTCAAATATATAAAGAGGATCACTTTCCCCCAAAGATGGAACTTTGGCTTATCAACTGATTTCCTGTTGGCACCTTGCTATCCTTTTCCCAAATTTGTTTGTAATTCAGATGTTTTCAGGGACGTGTCGATAGAAAAGGTAAAATGGCCTACCTAGGCTAGCATCCAAGATATCTTTTGTCTCGTGTTATAAGTTAAATATGTTGGATTCACAAATATTATAAGAGCAATGATTAGTCTGGCCTCTATATTGGATAGCAGGATACTAAATTAGCCTGCATTCCATTAAATTCCTCAGGTTTTCTTGACAGAGCACATTCTTCTTCGGTTTTATTAGAGAAGATAAAAGACATTCCCTTCTTTCTGCCAATAAACATATTTAGAACAATCTTCATCTCAAGTAAATACTCAGATCTTAATGACAGACCTAAATAATAACTCTTCCCAATGCAGTGGCATAACGGTTTACATGTGAGGTACAATGCACATATGTAAGTAACAGGATTTAACATATAAAATCCATTGTTGTGGATTATTCAATAAAAACACAGCTGCTTTTGTTCCAGCAGGCTATACAGGTAACATTTCCTGAAATAAAGTTATAGTTTTACATCCACTTATTTGTGGGTGAATTCTGTTCAATGCCATTGAATGTCTGCTTAGATCTGAATGAATTACCCAGCACATGGTGCTTAAAATCATGACTCTTCTGGATGGAATCCTTAGCAATGTCAGTCAGTTTTTAATCATCAACAATTGCTTCTTCCCATAAACTTCCCCCAACACTACTATTTGCCATCAGCACCTTTGGAAGACAAATAGCAGACAGCAAGGATTTTCATCAGGGAGTTAGTGTACAGAAGCATTTTCCATGACATTGCAGTGAGTTTTTCTATAAAATTGAGTTAGTCACATTTTTCCAAAGGGCATATTTTTATACCTTGTAATTTTAAGCAGCTAAGTTAGTAGTTCCATCACGGACTTTTCTACACAAGGTCTACACTACACTTTCTTCAGTTGTTCATGGTGTCGTACACCAATTTCTTACCATAATGTATTTTGTTTGCCTTGATTTAGCATTGGACACAATCCAACTGGATTAGCATTCTGTGTTAATCCACATATCCTGCTTAAAAAAAAACCCCTCTAAGTCTGCACACAATACTTTATTCTTCCATGCATTTTCCTCCTGATGCCATTTTAAATGGCTAACCCTCAGATCATTGATCAGAGAATCATGAATTCTGTGACTACACAGTGGCCATCGTTTCATCTATTCTAAGAAGGCAAGTTCTTTTTCACATTTATGAAAACAATTTTACAGAATAATGCTTAGAGGTACTGAATTATAACAGAGATTGAACCTGCAATGTTACACCCACTTTCCTACGGTAGAAGAAATTCATACTAAAAATTTTTGACTACACAAATTTAAGACTTCACAGTAAGGAGCCAGATTGGGTTGTTTTTTTTAATCAAATAGTATATAGTGTGGCATAACATAGCTCTATATATTTCAATTCAAGAAAAATTATTGTCGCCTTTACTTGCAGCTGAAAAGAATGTGATACTTCATTTATTACACTTCTACCTTCCTCAAAGCTGCATTTTAGACCCACAGCTACTTTGATCAAAAGGCTATAATGATGAAAGTCATTCAGACAGATGCAACTGAATAGGGCTTTTTGGTCCACAACCGCCTGCTTCGGTATAGCTGGAATCAATCTGTTGCTCTGCACAGCCTTCTTCCACAACTGGTACCCTAGCATTCTCAATCAGGCTGGAAGATGCAATCTCAACAAATCTAGAGATAGTATAGACAAGGGAGAAGCTGTAGAAAGCTACTATGGAGCTTAATTCAGGAGCGCCTAGGGATGCACAACCATTAGGTCCTGGACTTAATTTCACATGGTTATGAAACCGATTTCCCAAGTCTTCAATAAGGAGTCAATTTAAGCTCTGGAAAGAACAAGCTGGGCTGACCAACTACATGGAGAAGGAAGGAGGGAGAAAGAGAGGGGGAAATGCAGCCTGAGAAACACAAGGGATGAACCCAATCATTCTTTTAATTCTGACCCAGTCTCCAGGACTTCCTTTAGAGCTCACTTGCCATTGACACATACACTTTACACAAAACACTGAGGCCCTGAATAGGAGGGGAGAAAATGTCACCTATGTCATAGATCACGCCACAGAGAACTAAAGGGCCTCAACACTTCCAGCATGAAAGATCCTAACTGGGAAATTACAGAGAGAAAGAGAGTGTAGATATTCTTTTTCCAGAACAAACCTCAGGATTGGTTTAGGGCTGAAAGAGTATCTCGAAGTTAAGCTTTTACATCTGTTTCCATTTAGGAGAGAAGAAAGAATCTATATTTATCTCTGGTGGAACTCTTTGCTGCACCAACAGGATGCATTACTTTCCTAATAAAGTCAACTTTGTTTTATCAGTGAGGTGAAACGTTATCATTTGATATGACAACTGGGGTCTCTGGGGAGAGACTTTTCTGCCATTCCATCCTGCTGTAAACTACAGATATGAACAGGAAAATAGATGAAGATGTCTGGGCAACTTTCCCTCTGTGCCCACCCAGTGCCATCCTGTTTTCCCTTCTGATATGCTTGCCAGGATGAGGTAGGCAGTGGCAGTGGTGAATATTTCATTTTTGTATTTTAGAAACAATGCTGTAATGGGATAGAGAAATCTGCCCAACATGGTGGAAAAGAATGGCAGAGTTGCAGCTACGGTACCATTAGTAATCAGGAGGTCTTTTTTTTTTTTTTGGTGAATGAGCCACACATCTATACAAATTGTTATGTGATCTAAAGACAAATGCAAGGATTTTAAATATGCATATTCATGTTTCTGTCCAAAATGACATTTGTACAGATGAAAGAATCTATTAAGAAAAAAACATTGCTAAGACAGACTAACATAATTGCAGTTGAACAATATAATTAACAGGACCACATTTGAATAGTTTTTTTTTCCTTTCACTGATGAGTTTTTCCAAACTTTTTGCTGTGACAACTTTCACACAAAGCCATTTAAAGGCAACTGGCCAACAAAAAAGGCTTCATTTGTTTTCCAATGCTTTAATAAACTTGGCAACGACATTGCTAGCATGGTGCTACATAAAATCCATGCCTTTGATTTATCAAGATGGTGTATCATTGTGGTGATGGTTTACTAAGGGATGAACTGTTTCTTTTTTCTTGCGTTATCTTAGGAATAAGTAAGCCAGACAAAATGTGGCTAAGAAGTACATTTCTGTAGAAATGAGTTGCAGAATTGGCCGAGATAAAGAAAAAGATAAAGGACAAGAGAGCATCCACTTCTCATTCAACATTCGGAAGACAGCTGTGGAGACATTTCAGACTATATTGTAACACTGTTGAGAGGATAGGTTTCTCTCCCACAACTAGGGCAACAAGTTCATTGAGGAGACTAAGGAAGGCTGGGCGGCAGATGTATCTATGTCCTGAAATGGAAGAGAGACCAGTTGGAAACTGCCATTGAAGTACTGTTTCATGGCCTCTGTCAGCTGATTCCTCACTTTCTTGGCCTGGAAAAACTGCATGGATTCCTGTTTTTTCAATGGGTAAGTTGGACCTGCCTTCAGAGAATCAGATTAAAGCATTTACTAAGACAAAGACAGGTTTACTTCTTGGTGATCTGGCTTTATCTTTAAAGAAGTATGCTTCCTAGAACATTCATTCCATCCTCTTGGTTTTATCCAGCTTTCTGCTTGCACTAATAGTGAGCACTGCCTAGAAAATTATCTGCTGCAAGAGAAAGATTAGTCTTGCAGCAATTTTGAAAACACATCATATATCATGAAAACATTTTTTTTCCTTTTCTCTTTTGGGAGTTTGTTTGTTCTCGTTTAATCAAAAACATCCTGAACGTACTGTATGCCATATGCTTCTGAAAGCCTTGCAGATCATGCTTATCCCTAACCCTGTCAATTTAGCTAGGCAGGAACAAACTGAAAGGCTACTACTGGGTTAGGAAAAAGCAGCTTTAAGTCCCAAAGCAGGAAAACAAGCTGTTCCTTATGAAATAACCGTGGCTTTCCCTGCTCATACCATGCCATTTAACTGTCATCAAAAGCAGATTTTGACTAGTGTTGTATTGTCATATTTTCATGTTAGAAATAGAGATGTTAATAAAGAAATCATGATTATAATCTGAATAAAAACACATTTCATCATACTGGAGCATCCTATGCCACACTGAGCGTCAGAAAAAGAGCATTTAGAACACTCCAGTGCTGCTTGTTACATTTATTGATCTAGAGACTCTGGACAGATAAAAATCAAATGTAGATTTTTCAATGGCCATTGGTCGCTTTCTGAACTAAAAGCACCACCCATTCACATGTTCCCACAGCCATGAATCCCTACACAATTCAAATCTAGTTGACCAGGTTTGTTTAAATCACATCGGATCACATTTTTGAGTTTCAGAAAGGTTGGAACAATAGTGATGTATCTGTAATAATTTTTAATGTGATGATACTAATCATACAGAATATAGTATGGAAAATGGCAATAAATTAAGACATATAGTTTTACTTTAGTATTAACACTTAACTGTTGTAAATTAAAGATGCCACATGCAGCAATTTTGTTAATATATCCTGTTTTTTTAAAAAAATCAACATTATTTACTTGTGTTTATATGACAGCCCCAAGAATAAGTTAAAAACAGCAGAAAATGTTGTTAGTTAGAAAGAAATATCCAGTTGACTATGCCTGTCATTCCTTGAAGATAGATGCTGTTTGTTTATGGGCCTTAAAGTACCTTTTTTGGCAACATTTGCATTTCTCAAAGGCTAGCATTACAAGTCACAGACTAGAAATAAGGAGAATCTGAAATTGGCCATCTTAGCATCAACTCGGCATCATCTTCATAAATTAATACCAATTTTGGGAAATGTGTTGTTGGTTTCCTTCAATGTACTGGAAATGATTATACAGCTGGTGATCTGCAGGTCAGAATTCGATGGCCCAATTGTCAGATTCAAGCATATATGAATAGGGCCTAATGAGATCCTGTTATTTTATTATATCTTATACAGTATATATGTTTGGAAAGACTGATATGTTTTAGGAGCCCCGATGGCACAGTGGTTAAGGTGCAGTATTGCAGGCAAAGTCTGCCACAGCGTAGAGTTCGATCCTGATGGGGCTCAAGGCTGACCCAGTCTCCCATCCTTTCCAGGTTGGTAAAATGAGGATCCAGATTGTTGAGGGCAATAGGCAAATAATGCTTAAATTGTAAATTGCCCAGAGAGTGCTGTAAAGCATTATGGGGAGGTATATATGCCTAAATGCTATTGTTATTTCTGCACCCATGTTCAGTTTATTTCTTGGTACTTTTCATTTAATTGCCTGAAAATAGGAGGTGGGAATTCCTCCTTTAACTTGTTCCATTGTATTCTGTTCTACTATTGAAATCCAGAAAATTTAAAGGCCACTGAGCTATAAAATATATTAGTAACTGAGTCATGTAATCAGTTAATTCCTGGCATTTTCACATTGTTTCAAGCAGATGTTTTACATGTGTGATAGATCAGATAATGTCTAAAATTCCAGTCTGTGTTAATGTTTTGTTGTGCAATTAAAGCTTGAAAAGCTCCAATGCCTAATGAAAACAGTAGAACTATGGGAAAAGTTGTTTTGTTTTAAAATGTCTTCATCTGACTTCACACTGGTGCCCAGATTAAACTATTTTTATTGATAATTAAGAAGAAAGAATATATGGCTACAAAAAGGTTTTTTTATAGCTATGACACATATTAAGTAAAATCATGTGCCCCAGTGATTCATTTTTTTAAAAAAAAAATATACACTTTTCTGCAAAAGATAACATATAAAAAAACAAGAAAAAAGAATTATAGAGGAAAAAATAGGGAAGGGGAAGGTGTGAAGGAATAAGGAAAAAGAAATGAAATCTAAAAAGGGTAACTTCCAATGCTCTTTGACAAAGTTACAAATATAAAATACATTACTTTTTGATCTAAAATTCAATATTACGCAATAGTTCTATAATCATGAATAGTTCTAATCATCAATTCCCAAAATTAACATAGCATTTCTTTCAGCTTCTAGAAAAAAATCCAAAACTGGTTTCCACCTAGAAGTAAAGCTAGACAAAGTCTTTTTTTTTAATCAAGTTAGTTAATTACACCACCACAACCAGTTTCATTAACTTCACAATCCATTCTGTAAGTTCAGTTGTACAACCTCAAACTATCTTGGAAAAGTTGCCTGACCTACACTTAACCGGGGAAAACTGGCCACACTGCAGAAAACTAACAATGATTTATCATGCTGGTTTGAAACCTCCCCTCCCAAACCCCTTTAGTTGTTTTAAATCATTTTCTGATTTCAAGCTTAGAACGTCTAAAAATCTTGCATTAAAAGATTATATGATAGGAATCATAGTTATTTTTACATACAGGGCTGATGAGAAGTGGAAAAAAAATCTCTTACCAAAAGAAATCTTACAAACAGGCATTTTGCTCTTAAGCAATGATGAAGCTTACCTCACCCACAGCATTTTATGACAGGGCCCCAGATGTTCTTCATCGTCAATCTTCTTTTCCTCCTTCACTTCTTTTTCCAGAAAGCACCTCCAGATGGAACATGGAGTAGTTATAAGAAGAGATTATAAGAAGACCGGAACACAATGAGTTGTACTTTCTGGGAAGCTGTAAAGTTGAAACATTTCTAAGACATTCTTTAAAATGAACCCAATGACTCTGAACATCACAATATGGCAATGCTCAAAAGGTTTTCTCCTTTGGATTTACCAAAGAATAACACTAAGCACAACACCTCCTCCCTTAATGAACAGAGACCCATTGGACCTTACACCATAACAAAGAGTGAGGTAAAGATGATCTCTTCATGAAAAACTTTCATGAAGCTTACGTGTTGATAATAGTAGTTATTAAAAAAGTAATAAAGGCAGCAACATTCACAGGACAAGATGGTGATTGAAGCTTAACTCCTTTGCATGTGCATGCAATGTCAAGATACCTGCAAGGGGGCAGAGCTTCAATCTTGTTGTGTTCATTGCAGTCTTGACTCTTTTTTTTACCCTTCTTGTGGATTCTACTGAGCAAAAGTAACAGTTACTGCAGCTTTTTTTGTAGCCCAATGCAGGTTTGGCAGTCCAGGTTCAAAATCCATAAGGAAACAATAAAGCTTAAATCTTTCCTATCTTTCAACACAAAGCTCTTGCCCAGAGTACAATTATAGTTAATGATTAATAGCGCTCAATTATTTTGGGATATCCTTTTATGTATGAACCTTCTTAAACCTGATGGTTGGGCTTCGAGTTTGGATTCTTATGTTCATCTGTAATAATTGTTCCAATTAATCTTTCAGTTTTGTCCTGAAACAGGACAAAATAGCACTTTTCTACATGTATGCATAATTGAATAATATGATTTCTCAAACCCAGTTTGTATCTATGTGATCGCTAAGAGCCAGTACCAACTTGATGGCATATAATCAATCAGTCAACAAATCAATCAGTCACATAACTTCTTTATTGCCTTCCCTTTCCCCTCCCCCCAAAAATCTGAAACAAATTCTCAGATTTATTTTAGATTTATCTCCCCAGAATTTTTAAACTTAGATTAAATTATAAACCTCTTTTCAAAAAATGAAATTCTATTTCCTGAAACTATAAATAACAATACAACAAAAATATATCATTATAAGAGTTACAATTCTATATAATCAACATTAACATAAAGTTTGGTAGTCCATAATTCCCAGGAAGACATTCTCAGCTTCTAACACCAATAGAAGCATATGGTTTCATATGCTTTACAATTATTTCAACAACACTGATGCCCAGTGCTTTTTTTATAAATAAAAAAAAAGGTGCCGGAACTCACACATGTCATACATCCTGCCTTGCTTAACCTACAAGGTTCCATCCCAAAAAGGTGCCGGAACTCCGTTCTGGGCGTTCTATGAGGAAAAAAAGCCCTCCTGATGCCCACAAAAACTACTAGAGGAAGAAAACTGAAACTTCCTTTAAAATTCTCCTTTACTTTTATGCTTATGTAGCCCCTTGGCAAAACTTTTATTTCTGCCCCAAACTATCATGTCAAGAGCACCTCATGTGGCAACTTCACTCTTGACCCTAATATGTGTGAGAGATAAGTCTCCTACACTTTCTGTTACTTTCTGGAAATGCTATAGTACCACTTCCTATTGATATAGCATCAAGACTCTTCCCTCTTTGGAGACAAACCAATTTTACAAGGTATTTTTATTGTTAGTTGCAAAGTCATGTCCGACCCATGGCAACCCCATGGACAACGTTCCTCCAGGCCTTCCTGTCCTCTACCATCCTCTGGAGTCCATTTAAGCTCAAGCCTACTGCTTCAGTGACTCCATCCAGCCACCTCATTCTCTGTCATCCCCTTCTTCTGTTGCCCCCAATCTTTCCCAGCATCCAGGCTCTTCTCCAGTGAGTCCTTCCTTCTCATTAGGTGGCCAAAGTACTTGAGTTTCAACTTCAGGATCTGGCCTTCTAAAGAGCAGTCAGGGTTGATCTCCTCTAGGACTGACCAGTTTGAACGCCTTGCAGTCGTTAAACTTTATTAAAAAATAAATCTAAAATTGTAACAACATCAATAGAACTTCTTTTAGTTTTAAATGATAGAATGCAAATAATAAGTGTAGGGCGGGAAAATGAAATACAGTTCTGTTCTAATCCAGTGATCCAGTAGTTCCAAATGAATGCAATAAGAATAAGGAACCAACATAATATGTAAACGCAAATACAAGGATTCCAGCAAATCATATGGTGATGCCTGATCTACTACGAAATAAAAGGAAATGTACTTTTCCTTTCATTAGAACAAGATCCAAAATTAGTACAGATTCTCTGAAGATTCTCAATAATCAAAATAACACTTCCCTTAAATTGTACCGAGGACTCAATTTGGGATTTTCCACCATCATCCTACTTGACTACAGAGCGGGATTTATGGACAGGCATGGCAGGAAACTAATCCCCCATCCTTTTATACTTAACTCTTCTCCACAGATTCATGGTTGAAAATAATTTTCTATTTAGCAATCAGAGAAGCAAGAAGATTTTCAAACAGGTTGTTTATGCCCACCCCCAGTTTAGCAAGACAAAGTTGAACAAGCTGTCTGCTAAAATAGTTGAGTTGAAGAAAGAGCCCCAAAAGATCAGAGAGAAAAACTGGCAATTAATAAACTCAAAGGTCTCTAAAATCAGAAGTCTGTGAAACCCGGAAGGAAATGTCAGCTTAACAGGCATACTCTGGGGAAAGCTCTTTATTAATGAGATCCTTCTTTTTGCTACCTAAATAAAAGAAAAGGTTCTTCTAAGAACCTACTGGGACCACTAAAAGAATGAGTGACATTTTCAGATCAGATCGTTTGCAGAGTTCCACCAACAGCTACTGATTGCCTCTCATTAGGAAAGGTCCTTGGCTAAATTGATAGTGTGCTTGCGGAAAAGGTCCTTTTTTGTGGCATTTTTAAAAGGAGTTCTTTTTCAAAGGGCAAGGACAATTAATGTTTTATTCAGAAGAAAACCTTGTGCTTCTTATATAAGGTTGCTCCCAAGTAAATTGACAGAGGATTGCAGCATTACTGTGTAATCTTTAACTTACGATTTTTTAAAAAAGTTCATGCCATGAGAATATTAATCCCTCAATCTCATGGAACGGATCAAATTTTCCACCCCAGGTTCAAACTTCTCCTCCATGAAATTAAGTATTTGGCCATGATGGGAGATGTGGTTGCCACCTATGTGCTTTACAATCTTTTTAAGAGATTAATACAGGTCGTCCTTGATTTGTAACGACAAGTGAGCCCCAAATTTCCATTGCTAAGCGAGTGAGTTTTGTGAGTTTTGCCTTATTTTACAGTCTTTCTTGCCCTAGTTACTAGTTGAGTCATTGCAGTTTTATGTTGGTAAGTTATTAACATGGTTGTTAAGGAAATCTGGCTTCCCCGTTGACTTTGCTTGTCAGAAGGTTGACAAAAGTGATCACATACGTAACCCAGGACACTGCCACCATCATCAATATGAACCAATTAACAAGCGTCTGAATTTGGTTCACATGACCATGCAGATGCTCTAACTGTCATGTGAAAAACACTAATAATGGTCACTAAATGAATGGATTATAAGTCAAGACTACTATACGTCTTAGTATTTCTGCATATCATTGGGAATACTTATCTTCTAAAAATATGCACTTGGTCGTCAACAAAGTTATTGTTTCTGACTTTATTATTTCTGATGTCCAACCCCTCCTAAAATCCAACATGAAATAAGCTGCACAAAACTTCTACAAAACTTCCTATTTTGTCTCAACCTCCATTTGTGTGTATATCAGCCAACTTCCAACACTGCTCTGTAAATCTAACAAAATAGAGTATGAAACATGTGAACTCATGCTACAATCAATAACAGTATTTGGGGATATCAGAACTCTTTCGGTAGGAATATGTTTGTCTAGAACTTCAGACTAAAAGGACACCCAGATTTCTTCTTAACTTCAAAGTTAAGCCCCATTAAAATTCAGCCCCACTGAAACGTGTCATTCATATAAAGCAGGGATCTTCAAACTTGGCCCTTTTATGACTTGTGGACTTCAATTCCCAGAATTCCTCAGCCAGGCATGCTGGAATTCTGGGAGCTGAAGTCCACAAGTCACAAAAGGGCCAAGTTTGAAGACCCCTGATATAAAGCAATGCACTACAGATTCAGTTGTCCTAATAAGAAACATATATGGGGCAAAGCCACTATTGTTACATGACACTGGAGAGAATGTTGAGTTGAAATAAGTAATTAAAACATGGATTATGAAGCCTTCAAATACTTGAAAATGGTCTTAGAAATACGAGGAACATTCCAGACAGAAATTTCTTGAAATTCTCTGTAGTTTTATGCTCAATTTAATTTTAGAAATCAATGACTTGTTTGTCTGAAGTGGCCCTGGAAAACAATAATGGGAGTTACTGTTTCCAATAACTGAATAATAACAAAGATGTTCTCATGTTCACCTATCACTTTCAGTTTAGTTTTTCAATATCCTTTGGTGACCTTCATCGACTCATGGCTATTTTAAACTTGGTCTTTCTGAAGAGGGCTACATCTTGAAATCTGCTTTGAATTTACCATTGGATTTCTTCAGTCCATGTTATTGCTTGCTCAAGCTAAAATAATAAACCAAACAAGCTTCACCGACAGCATTTAAGGCTTACTTGTCTGACAACTAAATCTCTTACAACTGTGCTTTTTCTAAACAAATGTGCTTTATGCTAGTGCTAAAGGGAGGGGCAGCTATCTCAGCTTGAGCAAGTGATCACCATGTTAAAAACTGAACTAACAGACTGAACGAATTTAATGTACAAGACATGGAAGTATTTTGGAGGTATTGTGTACATGGCGTTTGCTCATGGTTCAGGACCAGTGGTGGGATTCAGCCTGTTTGCACCACTTCAGCAGAACCGGTAACTAATTTTTTGTTGCCCAGGCCCAGAATGGACTTCCGGAAGCAGCATCCACACAGAGAACCAGTTGTTCACATATTTGAATCCCACCACTGTTCAGCACCATTTGGATTGATATGCAAGTGAACATAATTAGCTCTCCTCCATTGTTTGCCATCAGCATGACTCAATGAGGGTCCTTGGAGCATTGACAGAGGTTGACTAAGGGCCCAACCCTTTCCCAAGTCTTTCTGCCACTGTGGAAATCTTCTCCAAACTTTTCTTTTTTGCAGCAGCCAACGGGTAAATTTCTGCATGCTATCTCAATGATACAGAACACAGAATTCTTACATTGTTACATTATATTATTATTTTTAGAAGATTTGCACAATATGGCAGTTAGATTGACTATTTATGGAGATTCTAAATCATCCAGGTCATGGTTGTCCCAACACAGGGTTGTTCCAAAGGCCACTGGACTTTCTTGGGTTTTTTTCCCTCAGTTCTAATGAACTGAAGAAGCTTCTTGGATGAAAAGCAAAACATTTTCAAGGAAAACACCAGCTGCCTTTTGAAAAGCACCTTCGGGTTAGATTGCACTGTTGTTCTTATTTTTTTAATTTATTTTTATCCTGCCTTTATTATTTTTATAAATAACTCAAGGTGGTGAACATCCCTAATACTTCTTCCTACTACTTTCTCTGCAACAATGTTATGAGATGAGTTTGGCTGAGAGAAGGTGACTGATCCAAAATCATCCAACTGGCTTTCATGCCTAACTGGGACAAGAACTCTCGGTCTCCTGGTTTCTAGGCCAGCACCTTAGCCACTAGACCAAACTGGCTCTTAAAAGGCATAACCTCTAGTGCAGGGGTCTTCAAACTTGGCCCTTTTATGACTTGTGGACTTCAACTTCCGGAATTCCTCAGCCAGGCACACAAGTCATAAAATGGCCAAGTTTGAAGACCCCTGCTCTAATGCTTACCTCTGAGAGGGACATGTTTAGTCAACAACAACAACAACAACAACAACAACAATAATAGATGAGAAAGAGCTGGAGAAGATAACAAAGTACAAAGACCTACAAATAGAAATAGAAAGACTGTGGCAAAGGTAAGCAAGGGTAGTACCAATAGTAATAGGCGCCTTGGGTGCAATCCCAAAACAACTGTAGCACCATTTGAACACAATTGGCATTGACAAATTCGCCATTAGTCAATTGCAAAAGGTGGCCTTACTAGGAACTGCTTTCATCTTGCGACAATATCTGTAATACCATCAAACATCCACATCTGCCTATCCCAGGTCCTTGGTAAGGATTCGATAGGTAGACAAAAATGCCAAATCCAATCTGAACATCTGGCTGACTGTGCGATGATCAATAATAATAATAATAATAATAATAATAATAATAATAATAATAATAATAATAATAATAATAATAATAATAATAATAATAATAGAACTGGAGAAGATAACAAAATACAAAGACCTACAAATAGAAATAGAAAGACTATGGCAAAGGCAAGCAAGGGTAGTACCAATAGTAATAGGTGCCTTGGGTGCAATCCCAAAACAACTAGAGCACCACTTGAACACCACTGGCATTGACAAATTCGCCACTAGTTAATTGCAAAAGGTGGCCTTACTAGGAACTGCTTCCATCCTGTGACGATATCTGTAATACCATCAAACATCCACATCTGCCTATCCCAGGTCCTTGGTAAGGACTTGATAGGTAGACAAAAATGCCAAATCCAATCTGAACATCTGGCTGACTGTGCGATGATCAATAATAATAATAATAATAATAATAATAATAATAATAATAATAATAATAACAACAACAATAAAGTTGGAAGGGACCTTGGAGGCCATCTACTCCAACCCCCTGATCAGGCAGGAAACCCTATACCATTTCAGACAAATGGCTGTCTGGAGGAAGGTTGTTCCACTGATTAATTGTTCTAATGGTCAGCAAATTTCTCCTTAGTTCTAGCTTGCTTCTCTCTTTGGTTAGTTTCCTTCCGTTGCTTCTTGTCCTGCCTTCAGGTGCTTTGGAGAATAGCTTGACTCCCTCTTCTTTGTGGCAGCCCCTGAGATATTGGAACACTGCTATCATGTCATCCCTTGTCCTTCTCTTCATTAGCCTAGCCCTAGACATACCCAATTCCAACAACCGTTCCTTATATGCTTTAGCCTCCAGCCCCCTGAACGTCTTTGTTGCTCTTCTCTGTACTCTTTCTCAACATCTTTTTTACATTGTGGTGACCAAAGCTGAATGCAGTATTCCAAGTGTGGCCTTACCAAGGCATTGTAAAGTGGTATTAACACTTTACAATGATAATATGTAAGCAAGATGGGAAAAAATGGCATGTGCTTTTCATCCAGGAGATCTGAAGTCATAAAACTTGCTGAAGTTCTATTGAAGCTCTTTTTCCTAGTTACAGCAAGTGACTCTTAAAATAAAGCATTTGCTGAGTTATATGTTATTGAATGGGAAAATGTGGGCTGTGGGTATAAAGCATGAAAAGAGAAGCTGCAGGGGTGGGAAGGTTTTGTTGTTGTACGAACTACAGCACAACCATGGGAGCACTCACCCTGCTTTCAATTAAAGATGGAGAAATATCAGGAGTTTCCACTTTATTGTTTCCCTGAGGTTAAAACAGAAGCTCATTTTTCCTTTTAAGAAAATGTGACCCTATTTTCCCTTCCTTGGGTTGTCTTGTTGGGACTGGCATTCTGGAACCCATAAGCAAATTTGGACTGCTAAACGTTTCAGAAAAATAGGCTGATCTGTTTCCTCTGCCAACTTTCTTAAAACGTAAACAAAGCTATCCAATCCATGCTTATTCAGAAGCACCGGTTTGTTTGTTTATTTATTTATTTATATTTCACATTTCTGAACAGCCCATCTCCCTCAAAGAAGAATTCTGGACGGCGTACAATAAAGCATCAAAATATAAAACCATATATAAAAATTAAAATGTTAAAAGTTAAAATTCTAGAATTGAAAATTTAAACAATTTTAAAAGTTTTCAAGGAGGCAAGAAGGTTACTGGGTCGATTGAGACTTCTTTCTCCATACAAGGATAGGTAGAACTGCAGTCTTGACAAACATATTTGGTCACATAGTAATTTGTTTGCATGTGTGTTATTTTAATATAATATAATATAATAATAAAGTTGGAAGGGACCTTGGAGGTCATTTAGTCCAACCCCCTGCTCAGGCAGAAAACCCTATACCATTTCAAACAAATGGCTATCTGGTCTCTTCTTAAAAACTTCCAGTGTTGGAGCATTCACCACTTCTGGAGGCAGGTTGTTCCACTGGTTAATTGTTCTAACTGTCAGGAAGTTTCTCCTTAGTTCTAGGTTGCTTCTCTCCTTGATTAGTTTTCACCCATTGCTTCTTGTCCTGCCTTTAGGCGCCTTGGAAAATAGCTTGACTCCCTCTTCTTTGTGGCAGCCCCTGAGATATTGGAATACTGTTATCATGTCCCCCTCGTTCTTCTCTTCATTAATCTAGACATACCCAATTCCAGCAGCCTTTCCTTATATGCTTTAGCCTCCAGTTTAATTATTTCATTACAAATGATAAATGTGCAGGAGAAAGTCATAACAATAACGCATTGATTGTTACCCACATGTAACCTGAAGGAAAATTTTTCCTGTATCAGCACAAAATACTATGATGTTTCATAGCATATTCCTCTCATTCTCTTCCCTCAATTAATCATAATTCAGAACAAAGAATATTATGAAAATAGGAAAAAAAAATAATCCTTGGTGTGTTGAGACAGGACTTTCAAGGAATCCCAGCCAGTGGGGCATCTGTCCAGCATAAATAAAGTAAATTTTATCTGTTGGGTTCAAAAAAGTTTGTTGAGAACCCCTTCTTCTTGTGACATTTATAGGACTTCCCTGTGAGGACTATTAAAATGCTAAACTATTTTTTTTTTATTGGACAATGGAAATAAGCAGAGCTGCTTTAATAAATAGCAAAGAATTGGTGTGTTTTGGCAAGTTCCAATACCCTTTTCCAAATGATTTTTGAAATGCATGTAACCCAAATACATACATACATACAATCAGTTTTAAATGTTATAAGTTATAAGAGGAGGAGGAGGAAGAGAAAGGGTTTTCATAAATATGTTAAAAAGAAAAAGAAGTCTGGATACCATCTGTACACAGCCATCAAGGACTAAACTTTAAAAAAAAATACCACAGCCCAAACTGAGGTTAAAAATAGCTGGATTACATCATCTTTTTATACCAAACAGTAGTGGGAAATGGAAGGAAATGAGACAGTGGGATAGAGATAATTCCTAACCAGATTTGGTAAGAAATGGCTAGACAAAGAGTTCCTTAGAGGGACCTAGAAATAGGTTGAGTTACACTTTATTTTCACTTAAATGGTGACAGCGTAAAAAGCCATTCAAGTACTGTATAGCTAGCACATTTAAAGATATGAGTAACAGATATGGCCTGCAAAAATTTAGGTGACCACTAGAAGGCAGCAAAAAAAGCCATTAAAAATTTCTGCTACCATCTAGAAGACCTCTAGAATTTCAGCCCAGATCTGGTTGATTTATTTAAAAATGGAAGAAAGAAATACACAACAGTTCGATAAAGTGACATTAAAAATACAGATTTATGGTTGATTATATGCCATCAAGTCAGTTTTTTTTTCTTCAATAAGATTTCCAATGGATAATCCAGCAGCTGATGGGTAATCTGTGGGGTGGGTAGTCTAGATCTCTTTTAGGGAGAGGATGGGACACTCACTGCCTCATACTGATTCAGATCTTGGATTAATGCACTTCAGTCTTGCTTGCCCTTGGCAATAGTTCTCCATCATTTCACATAGTCCTACCTGAGGAAATAAGGGACTGAACTAAACATTTCTTTTGATTTCCATTTAAAGGATATATTTCATAGTACTCTATTATCCTTGGAAGGTGAATTATAATTCTTCCTCAAAGATAAATCATTGGTATGACTAGTCCAGGGGTAGGCAACCTTGGCTCTATTATGACTCGTGGACTTCAACTGGCTCAGGAATTCTGGAAGTTGAAGTGCACGAGTCATAAAACAGCCAAGGTTGTCTACCCCTGGACTAGTCTATAGAATGTCTTGTCAACACAATAACTTCACTGTTGTCATGAGTGGTGGGTTCTGCTGTGGCAAATCCACAGATTTAAGCTTTTCCAAAAAACGTGACCTCACTGATGAAGTGTGGTACAGTGTCAACCCATGCCTTGTGCTGAGCAAATAGAAATTATTTCTCCAAGGAACTAATTTGAAAAAATGCAAGTTAACAGAAATCTTATCTTGAAAAATGATTATATATCAAGTAATATGAAAGGCTCACATAATTGCCTACATCTACTTGTCAGTACTTGAATGTTAGATTAACATTTTGCTTTCTCTCACACACACTTTTCTCTGCTCTCTGTGGAAAAACCAAAATCAACAGCACCTGGTAAGATTAGAATTGGAGAAAAGAACAAGTTAAAAGTGTGTTTGTTTGACTTTATCAGTACTTGTTGAAATCAACAAACGTATTAATAAATAGAACAGAAGAAATTTAGGGTTCTGATGTGGAAGAAAATGAAAGTGATATAGCTGTTGAAATGTGATGTTGGTTATTTCTTGTATTTTTAATGTATTATGTTAATTATTTAATGTATTTTTATTTTTGTGGTATTGAAATATAATTCCATCTTTCATTTATAGCATCTCTGGCTGGTTGAGAATAAGATTGGTTGTACTTAATCTCAAGTTAATACATTTTTAAAGAAATGAATTATGAATGTTAATCAAACAGGAGAAGCTGAAAAATCTGTTTAGTGTTAGATTTGGTGATAAAAATCTAAGTGATCACTAGATAAGATACAGAAAATTCCTCTCTGCTGTCATCTATTAGTCATCAAGACATCTTGGTTCATATTTGGTAACCTTCATCCTTCTAATGGATAAGAATTGGCTCTGGAAAGCAAGACCAGGAGAAAGAAGTGTTTGATTGGTCCATAGGTTATCATTCCTTTCATATCTGCGGGCATCAGTTTCACCAGCTGGAACTTCACCTCAGCTAGCTTCAAAGGTAAGGAGTGGCAATAACTGCAAATAGCTTTCACAGAACAAGGTACATAACTACCGCTGCAAGCAATAATACTTTAGATATTTTCACCTGGTGCTTAAGGTGGAGAGATCCAAGTGGTTACAATGGTTCCTCATCCTAGTCAGGTGAGGTTCCCTTTATCAGAAGCCATATAATTAATATGATTTGTGTTTCAATCTTTTAATTATAGGAACCCTGATTGCAATCTGCAAAGGCTCTTCTGTTCATCAAATGGAATATTAATTTCCTTTAGGTATAACATTCCAGGACTTCTGCAGAAGATTCATGACTTGCCACTGTTTAGCCTGGTAAAGGTTGAAAGGCATTACCTAATTTGCGGGATTGTAGCCTTATAGCCAGAGCATCTCCTTTGCTTACACAAGGCCTCAGGCTCAAACCAGACATCTCCGAATGAAAAGGATCAAGGGAGAAATGAAAAATCTCTAACTGAGATCCTCAGAAGATGCAGCCAAAGCAAACAACAGAAGTACAGATGGACAATTGTTCCTCTTGTATAAGGCAGATTCCTTTATAAACCTCTGTCACTGAGATTAAAAGAATGACAAAATAATGGAAGATTCATCAGCGCACAGGAAATGAAGCTCAGTGTCTTAGGTGAAGACCTGAATGTTCCTAGCTGGTGCCACATTGATGGGCATTGTCTAGCAAAACAATGCCTTAATTGCACAGACAGGCAACAGCTGGAACTAAATGCATAAGACCCGCTAGTGAATCCAGAATTTAAACTCAATTATCTTACTTCTAGGACAGCCAAGTATAATTTGGAACAGACTGAATTACTATCCAGCAGAGTATATGGAAGGAACAAAATGTGGCGGAGAGCAGCAAATGTGAGTTTGGCCAAGGCAAAAGTAATAACATTCCATGGATTTGGTCAATTTTGTTTAACACTTGTCCCTCTATTTGGGGATGCACCTGAACAGAGTGAATCAAAATAAAAATGTCACATGACAACCCTTGGATCTCATTTTTAATCCTCATCCGACAGCAGTTGAGAGATTTTCAATTTTATGTTTTTCATACATCTCGTATAAGAAAGCAATAAGGAACCCCAAAACTAGGGTTGACTGATTAGGAGATTCCCCCTTGCCTTTTATATGATATGTAAAATATTATTAAACTATTCAAAGCTACATTACTATAGCTTACCACTAGCTATTGACATAACTGGAAGCCACAATTGTATTTCCTATTTTAATTTTTTCAGAAGTTGACCTTTGGCTGGTCATAAACAGAACAATTTACTGCTTTGTATTTTTGGCTGAGATTGTACATTGATTCCCCCCCACCCCTTTGGCATGTTGTATGAACTGGCCTAGTAAAGCTTATCACTATATGCAAACAGGCCACTATGGCCTGTTCAAGAAACCTTACTTAAAGCCTGATTTATATTATATACAAATGTAATCATTGAATCAAATGATTAGCCGTATAGTAAATTCTCAATCTAAAAGATGAAGGGGGTGGGGGGAGATTGCCTTCAGGGTATATGTCTGTTAAATCTGAAAGCTTCATATGTGTCAGCCTCAACAATGTTCTCTTCTGCTCAAGAAAGGTGGGACTTCTGCCACACAAGCCTCAAGATCAGCTTGTCAGCTGGCCTTATAGCTCCAGCCTCTCTTAATTGGCATTGACATGCATGGCTCACATGCTCTAAAAGAGATATGCATGGAAAGGCAGTTTAGTTAACACACCGACAACTTCTCAGGAGAGCCAGCTTGTGTCATTGTACTTGGGATTAATGTTCCCGTCCCTACTCTTGTTTTCTCAGTGATGATCACACCCAGATCTTGTATGTTACGTGCAAAGTCTGCTAACCTGATATCCAATATATCAGGGAACATTGCATTATTACCTGTAGCTACGGCTCTTCATATATCTCCTCCAGCAGCACTGCTGGCTGATATTCTTTTAGTCTGAGATTTTCTATATGTGTTGCATTGACTGTCCTAGTTAGGAATCCTCCCCCAGTCCTTGTTAAGTAAATGGAAATTCAGATGTTGAGGCATTTACAAAAAAAAATAAAAAAATTCAGGGAAATATTCCCCCCAAAAAATCTGTATGGTGCAAACTGGCCAGAGGGGCTATTCCAGATTGGCACATTTGTGTTTTAGAAACTCCAATGAGGGAAGGTAGGTGTACTTGTACAATGTATTTCCCAGATCTTTGGAAACACATGATGGCTATATAATCATTGTTCAGCTGTAATTTGAAGTGAGCTGGGACTCTTAAATGATGGTGAAAAGTTGAGCACCTTACAAAAACCATGGAAGGCTTTGAAATTGTTTCATAAAGCAACTGTTACAATATGACAAGCTGCTTCTGTGCAATGGTTCATCATGAAAATGTCATTGAGATTAAAATAAAGGTAAACAAGAGTGCTTCCGTTACTTCAGTACTACAGTTAAGCATTGGAAGAGTATTTCATTACTGTATTGCTACACTTATTCTCATCTGTTCTCACCAAATCTACAATGGTCCAAAATTAATCCAGTTCACATGGAGAACCACAGTACACAAAGCCCTTAGTGGGAGATAATCACCAACATACACACGCTTAAAGAGCTACAGCTGCAGTAATGCATACCTATTCATAAACATTCCTCCCCAACTTAACTGACCATGAAAATTACCGATATTCAGGTAATTCATAACCTACAGAACTGTTCTCAGAAACCTACTGAAAGAAAAAATCTTTTGTCAATAAAAAGGGTAAATTATAAATTGTGTGTATATAACTGGCCCCTCCCTTCTATCACTTCTTCTAAAGGTCAAAACTTCTAGACTTCTTTTCAAGGGCAGTGGTGTTCAAAGATTTTCAGGCTTACCTCAGGATTTTTGGTTAGGGATCATAAAAAACTGTACTAAAACTGAGATGAATAATATGTGATAGACTAGAAACAGTGGATAGACTGTAGAAAAGAGAAACACCAATCAAATAAAGTGTAACAGGCGTATAGTTGAGGCTTGACGTGAGGAGTGAAAAATGTTTGCCAAACCAGACGTTTACAAATATTAATACTTAGTGTTGTATATCAGGTGCTATGACGATTGATGCATGCTATGATTTTATGTTCAATGTTGATTGTTTTAATAAAAGAAATTTTATAATAAAAAAAACAAAGATAAAAAAAAAGAATTATGTTGCAGAAATGCTGATAGAGAGGCAAAGGTCTAATGAGAGAATTTGTGATTGGGTGAGCTGTTTTTTGTCTTGTCCATACTTTCCATCAAATTATTTCAGAACATGAGGTTATAGTTTATAACAAAGATCCAGATTATATAAGGAAAAAGAGGCATAATATTCTGAGAATGCAACAGAAATAAAGCAGAAACTATTTCCATGAGTCTCTAGAACAGCGGTTCTCAACCTTTTCCGGGGCTCGACCCCGGCCCGCGCCGTGCAAGCGCGGCACAACCCCGGCCCGCATCGCACATGCGCGGCGTGACGGGGTGCATTGCACATGCGTGGCACGACGGGGTGCATCACGCATGCGCGGCGCGACGGGGTGCATCGCGTATGCGTGTTGCGACGGGGCGCATCGCACATGCACGGCATGACGTGATGGGGCATCGCACATGCACGGCGCGACGCGACGGGGCGCATTGCGCACGCACGGTGCAACGGAGCGCATCGCAAAGGGGAAAAAATGGGCGACCAAAAAAAATGGCCGACCAAAAAAAAATATGGCGGACTGCGGTGTTTGGCGACCCCCGTGAAATGGTCGTTCGATCCCAAATGGGGTCGCGACCCACAGGTTGAGAACCGCTGCTCTAGAACTTCAGAAGAATCTCATCCCCTTCTCTATTTTACCCAACTTTAGTTTTTTTAAATGACACTTGTGTTCTTGCACATATTTGTGTATTCGGGGGAAAATCCTGTTGATACTACATGGATGTTTTAAATTAAATTTAATTATATTAATCAGTTTAATATCGCCACCCACTCCAGAAAGCACTGGGCACCTGATAAAATCCATTCTCCCCTAAGTTGTTTGGCAAGAATATGCAACAACTGTAGGAAAGCTGATGTTGGTAAGGGGCAGAGCTTAATACAACTGGTAATATCTAAGGTGAGACTTGGAGAGTAAGATCTTTGGATAATTCTTTGCATTAACTCCTTCAACATCAATAAAATATAACAAGAGAAGAAACAGTAAGAATGAACAAACTATACCAGCTATGTTGTAGATGTGAAATGCAGCATTTTGGGACAGTCAGGCCTTTTGATTGCACCCCATGTCAACTTATTTGAAATTATTTTAAAAAGTTAATGACATTAAAGTTTCAGATGTACAACTATTATTAAGTATTGTTTCTTTGTGTATATGCAGTTCAGATGATCAGGTTCATCCATCATCATGAAGGAACCTATTCATATTTATTTCTGTATTATTTCTGAATTCTTTTTAAGTTACACACAATGGGGTCTAACATCAATATATTTTATTTGCAAGATTAGAAAAGTGGGAATCTAAATTATCCTGTTGAATCCTGCATATTATCTTTATTAACAAAACAACAGTGAAGTTGAGTTATTTCCATTTACTTTATGATCAAGATTTATGTTATAAATCTCTGGTAAGAAACTGTAGAGCACCTTTTAAATGGTTAGACACACATTTCAAATCAATAACAAAAGCAAAAGAACAGCTGTGAATACCACTTAAGCATTCTTTCTCGACACAATTTTAATATTTGAGTACCAGGAATTAAGCAACAAGAGACAAAACTTACTCAATACTTTTCAAATAAATCATGTCCCAGTGAAGGATAAAAACCTAATCCATTTTATTTACTGTCCAATTTTTACTATATGATTGTAAGATATATTGTTGTCATTAACCTGGCACTGGATACATTAGCTATAGTCTTTCTCAAGAATTCTGGAAAGAAAAAATGTTTCCCATTTCAAATTGTTCTAAGCCATTCTACATAAATCAGTCTAAGAACAAGTGTTGTACAATTTGTCCCAATCCATCGATTGCTGCCTTTAAGCATATTTATGTGGCTTCTAAAACAAATGTTTGACAGCTTGTTAGAACGTCTGTTAGAACTGGAGTTGGCTTAGTAGTCTTCTTTGCAAAGTAACTTAATAGTGTGGATCTAAATATAAATTTCATCCATATTTGACTAGGGCAGAACCAGGAACAAAGCATGGAAGAACAAAAGGGGTGGCTGGAGGTCCTAGTTTCTACAACACTATGTGCCCTTTTGAGGCTCCTCTCTCCACTCAACATATATGCCATGACAGTTTTAATCCAATTTAACTATGGTGCCCTGTCGATAATAAATGCTTATATGCTCCCAATAAGACAGAAATATATCTTACTTAAACATATTGTTATATATATCTATATATTTAATATCTATATATCTGTATCTATATCTATATATCTAATGTAGAGGATTGGAGGCTAAAACATATAAGGAATGGTTGCTGGAATTGGGTATGTCTAGTTTAATGAAGAGAAGGATGAGGGGGGGACACATGATAGCAGTGTTTCAATATCTTAGGGGTTGCCACAAAGAAGAGGGAGTCAAGCTATTCTCCAAAGCGCCTGAAGGCAGGACAAGAAGCAACGGATGGAAACTGACCAAAGAGAGAAGCAACCTAGAACTAAGGAGAAACTTCCTGTCAGTTAGAGCAATTAATCAGTGGAACAACCTGCCTCCAGAAGCGGTGAATGCTCCAACACTGGATAAGAAGAGACTGGACAGCCATTTGTCTGAAATGGTGTAGGGTTTCCTGCCTGAGCAGGGGGTTGGACTAGATGACCTCCAAGATCCCTTCCAACTTTATTATTATAGATATAGATATAGATATAGATATAGATATAGATATAGATATAGATATAGATATAGATATAGATATAGATATAGATATAGATATAGATATACAGTGCTTTTATTCTAAAAAAAAAAGGTGCCGGAACTCACACACGTCATATATATATTGTGTGTGTGTGTTATATTAGTAACCTAGTATCCAGTAAAATCTCTGGCCTTTTCTTTTTTGCGCTGCCATTACCAGCCCCCAATTCTCATGGAAGATACAAACTACCTAACACTGGGGAAAGGTTACTATTTGGAGATCAAAACAATAGAAATATAATGTCACTAAAATCATTATCTCCCTGTATTTCATCTTGTCACTGGATAAAATTCCATTTCATCTCATGAAACTAGTTCGATGAAACAACAATGTCAGGATGGCATATGAGCTCTTTAACAAATATATTTCATAATCCTATTTTATCTTCCATGCTGTTTAACATCGACATGTAGCCATAGAGTGAGTTCATCTGGAGACTCTGAGTAAAATGTGCAGTTGGACTTGGAAACTTAGAATATTTTACATCGATCTCAGACTGCTTCTTCCAAACCCTAAATGAGTTGTACCAACAGTAGAATTGAATGTTCTGATAGCACTTAAAATCTGTTGCACATTTCTACTGATGACACACAGCTGTATCATCTCTATTAGATCCAGGTGAGTCATGGAAATGCTTAATCAAAGCCTGGCAGAGAGTTGCAGTGGAAAAGGGACAGCAAATTGAACTGAGTCTGGACAAGATAACAGTGTTGTTATTGTATAATATATTAGTCCAGATGAATCGTGTTTAATCTGTCTTGGAAGGGCGTGCAATCCTTCTAAAGGATTGAGTTCTTTGTTTGTAAGTTCTTCTGGATCCATCTCAGTTATTACATAAACAAAAGACCTGTACATCAGGAAACATTTCATCAAAAGTATACCAATTTTAACCTGGAGGAACCTGGAGGAACCCTTGTAATGATTTTCAGGTCTCAGGGAACTTCTGCAACACAAAATACATGTAATCTCAATAGCATTTAATGGACAAAATCTACTTTTACAACATTTGTAACAGTAAAGTAGCAGGCCGACAGCTGAGGTGCGAGTATAAAAATTCCTACCATTGCAGATACTGACAAAAATTCCAACCATTTTGTCAGATACTGACAAAAACAAAAAAGGCAATAGTTATCTTTTATCAATAATGATCTCTTGAAGAACCCCTAATAACCCCTTCTGGAACATTAAAGTTCCATGAAATCCCAGTTGAGAATAGGCTGATGTAACATATAGGGCCCTTCTTGAGCTCATTTGTGTAATCCATGCCCTGGTAACCTCTCATCTGGATTATACCCAGTGGTGGGATTCAGCCGGTTCGCACCACTTCGGCAGAACCATAGCTAATTCTTTGTTGCCCAGGCCCAGAATGGACTTCCGGAAGCGGCATCCATACAGAGAACCGGTTGTTCACGTATTTGAATCCCACCACTGGTTGTGTGGCTCTAACATTGTTCATGGAAGAACTAGCTAGCTGAGGGAAAGAAAAGAATAACAATCAGTAATACTGGGTTTCAGATGAGCAGCTTTTTCTATAATAAGAAAAATTGATAGTCGTTGTGCTTTTTTAAAAAAAGTTTTATCTACTCCTAAAATCTCTTAGCCATTATGCTATTTTTTAACATATACCAGACAATACCACATGGTGCATTGGCTCACCCTTTTTTCCATATATTATGTAGGCTTCCATATACAATATTACCCCTCTCCTCACAGTCCTCAGCGGAGTGCCAGTGAAGCCTTCTCTCTCTCCTTCTCCATCTCAGCTGACCCACCGAAGTGCCTGCTACTTTGTTGGGGATGGGGGGAAGGGAGCCATGGAAAAAAACTGTATCCCCATTTACCATCCTGGCATGTCCTCAAGGGTCCCCCCTCTCTCCAGGAAGGAAGAAGTTTCACCCATTGACTACCAGTGCTCCTCCAGCCCTATCTCACCAACAGGCATTTGAGTCGCTCCATTTTTCTTCTACCACCACCATTAAAATATTTGAAATTTTGGTCTCAGTTCCAAAGCAGCTTGCCCTTTGGGCCTTGCCACCAGCTGATTTGGGGCAGGGACCAGGCCAAGGGAGAAGAGAGGGCAGGGATGTGATCTTCCCATCTTTCTTTGCAGCAAACAACCTACGAGTATAGTTGGAAATGACCTATAATTCATGAAATGGCCACAATTTGACAAATTTCACTCCCTTGGGGTCCTGGTTTTGGATGCATTCTATAAATTAGCCCATTTGAGCTTCATTGATACAAAAATGTTGCCCCATGATGCACTGTTTCTGCCAACTGAAGGTTACAAACAACCAAACAGAAGAAGTTGATGTGGTTCTATGTACTATATATATAAACTCTCCATTACCAAGGAAAAACTATATAGATGAGACAACAAAATTAGTGGTTAAAAAAGATGTTTCTGGTAGGTTTCGAACCAGCAATCCCTTTCATATCAAGTAAAGCTCTTAGCCATTGCACTATTTAATATTGATAATAAAAAGAAGGGCTTAAAAAGTCTTAAAGATCAGAATCGCTTTTGTCTCAGCTGAAGGACTATTTCTTTCTTGCAGAGATGATTTGGAAATAAAAGAAATAAAGCACTTCAGCCACAACATAGGAACTTTCAGGACAGCATAGCAGGAAAAGGTTGCCTTCAAGCACACTGAGAAAAGATGCCTAGAGAATTGTGAATTTGTCATGGGAGACAGAAAAAGGGAAGGCTTTATAGGACATCATGTGAGGTTTGCTAATGTAGGACTTTACCATCTGGATGTCCCCTATAAAATTCCAGAAAATAGACAAAGCATTTTAAAAAAAAAAAAGGCTAGGATCAAATGCACCCAACAACACTTTGTTGTTGCTAAGTGGGATTTCTTTAAGAACTTCAATTACCAGCACAATAAATGTTTATCAAGCTAATGAGAATGATTTCTGTCCAGTCTTCCCAAGCATTCCTCTGCCATTTTCATGCTATTACAAACAAAAGAAATTCCAGCTATTTGCATTTTCTGTGTCTTCCTCCATAGGCACCTACTGTATAAATGAAGCAAAATATTTAAAGAGATTAGGTACACTGTGTTCGTTCTGAAAAAGAATCTGATTCATAAAAAAGATGAAAAGTTGAAAACCAAAGGTGTTGCTGCATAGTAAAATAAAGCATTTGGCACTGAAAAATGTGGAACATATATTATAAATGCTAGGTGCTGACAGGGAGAAAGAAGAAATGAGCAATGTTATGATGTCAACAAGATTTCGGGTATTCTTTAAAAAAAACCATTCTGTGAATTCTTAGTAAGTTCTTGAACCATCAGAGAATAACAGGGAGGGGCAAGGGGAGAAAAAAAAGAGAATGAAGGGAGACACTTTGACAGATGACTCAAAAATAGACATTTCTGACTTATGACTCAGCTATCTGGTACCAGAATAAGCACTGATTCTGTGCCTAGCTGGATTTTATTCATCAGAGACCCTGTCATTGCTATTCTTATGGTGTGCATGGTTTCTTGTCTAAAATAACAATCCTGTAGCAAAGTCTCTGATTTAATCAAGGAGCTGAATGGATCCCTAATTATGCTCTCAATATTTTCAGCTAACGTAGCTATATTTCTCAGAATTAGCAGCCATTACATGCACATCAAAGTCAGGATCTTATTTTTATTCTTCACAACTGGGCCCCTAACACGTTTTTGTTATAATCAACCCCTCTGGGACTAGTTGTATTGATCCGTACCCCTATCCCAATTAGTCGATTCTTAATCAAAAAAACAGTTTGTGAAGGTTACCAACTAACTTTTTTTTAGTAAAACACACATTGGGGGCGTTACGATCCTACTTAGGGGGGTTTTATGCATTTCTCAGTTCTTTGTTAAATCTCCATTTTAGAATGATGTTATTAAACTGAATTTTAAAAACACATAAACACTTTAATTATATGGAATATATGTGGCACAAACTGCACAGAGAAACAACATATAAAAGCTCAGGGAAATCAACATTATTTATTCCTTCTTCCAGTCAGGGACAAAACACAAATAAAAATCTATATGCGAAGCATCGATAAGGATTTATAAATAACGCTAATAAGTTAAGAGACTTCGCGCAAAGAGATTTCACAATGGTTTCCCCCCATACCTGAGTAATGAAAGAAAGAATCCCAAAAAAAATATTACTTTGTGTGGTATGAAACATTATTTTTCCTCATAAGGGGGGGTGGGGACAGACTATTCTGAGATCCTTTGCAATATGGGTAGGTGAAAAGGCAAAGGATGGTCTTTCATTAGCTGCCTTTTAGATACCATCTTCAGTGCCAAGAAAATGATATTATTCCTTCCAGACTCACCAGATGGTGCTGTTCAGAAACCTTTCAGCACCTACACATGAAGGAAAATCCTTGACAAAACCAGGAAGTAGACATACCGCTCAACAGAACTATCTTTGTACTTTCTACTATAGTGACTAGGTCAGGTTTTGCCATATGAACACCTGGAATATTACACAGATACCCTCCTTTGATAGCAACGTGTCTACTTGAAGGAGCCCTTTTTTCCAAAGATCATCTTTTTTCTTCTACCAAAGGGAAAAAAATACGTTATCTTTCAAAAATATTCCTAATGTTTCTTTGGATAGTTTAAGAGTGTTGAAAGAAAAATCTTCATCGGGGTTCAGTCCAAGCCGGGAATAAACGAAATGGAGACTACTTTAGAAAGAAGGTTGTAGTTTATTGAAGAGCAGAACCACAAGACATGTGGCTCTGGAGCAGCTGACTATATGTTGCTGGGAGTGGCGGGTTTTTATATCTTATAAAAATAAGATAAATAAATAAATAAATCTTCTTGGGCTTTTGTGTTTGCAGTTGTTCCTGTGGCATGAATTTTACCTTAGGTTCAGTGTGCCCTTCTGGTATTCGGATGGTGGTGGGTTAATCCTATTATGTCCTAAAGGTCATGTCCTGCTTCCCTGTGGCTGTGGATGATGGCTATATCCTGTGTTGGATGGATGAGGGGTTGCTAGTACTAGGGATCTTTGTTTTTGTAATCCTACCAGTTCAAAGTTTCCTGGCTCCAGTCTTTCTGAAAGGATTATCGGATCTGCATTTCTATAGACCTGGTTTCTGCTTGGAGCAGAGAGACTTGGGGGGAGGGGGTTTCGGCCTTAGATTTTCTATTATTCCTTTAGGGAAATATATTCTGCTTTTTTTAATATTCCCCAAAATATTTCTTTCTTGGGGGGGTGCTGTCTTCCTACAAGAGTATAGAAGAGGCTGGTCCAGGTGCACCCTGCCTTGATACTGAATGAATCCACATGGAGTCTCCCAAAAGTCTTCCAGTTTGCATCTGTAGCCAAATGATATTATTTTTCCATCATGACTGCAGAGTACCATTGGGCTATATTTTCTTGATTTTGAGAAGATTTAAATAGGAAAATGGATTGAATGCTCTGGTCTGGTGCATTTTGCAGAAGTTACTAGAGAGGCAATTGGCAGTCTTGCGTTTCTATGATGTTATAGACCATCAAACTACACAAAGACACTGCAAACCGATCTATACAGGCAACAAAATTGACTTCCAAAATGTGAAGAGAACGGGGTGTTTGTCCTGGGCCAGGGTGGAATGTCATTACCAGACACAGAAGAAGACTTAAGAGGCAAAATGCTTTGACTGGCTGCTTCCCTCTAAGTAGATTTAGTGTGGGGGAAGAGAAAATAGCACACACACACAAACACACAAAAGGGAAAGCCAAAGGGCTTGAACTCCAGGCTTAGAAGATAGTGGTAATGGGTTTCAGTTTCCTAAATTATCTTGCCTTTACATCTGTTTTGGGGATATGATTCCCTGAATTTCATCTTTCCCCAGTCTTTCATTTGTGCATCTATTTCCCCCCACCCCACCTGCCTGCAAGTTTATTTATTTATTTAAATTAAATTTTATGCCGTTCCTCTCCAAGGACTCGGAGTGGCTAACAACATAAACAAAAACAACATCTTTAAGGAAGAAAGAAAAAACAGAGGAGGGAAGGGAGGAAGGACGGAAGGGGAAACATCAAGCCGTGCATGAACGATGATTTATTGGCCCAAGATATTTGAAGCCTTATGAGGTTTATATATACATAAAATATGCAGAATTCATTAGCAGCAGCAGTCATATTTTTATGCAACGTCATTTTTACTCTCTAGGCCAAAAGGGTTCTTACGAATACTCATACAACAACAACAACAACAAAAAGACAAATCTTAATGCATTCATTCAATATACCATATAGGAACAATCCAAACGAACTGTTCATTTCAACCATGTAGTAAAATCAGTTTCATATACTATAGCAGCACAACATTTAAACTTAATTCCAAAAGAGGCAACCCCTCAATCATCAGAGCTATAATCATTTGCCAATTACATGCATCAGAATCATATAAAACAAAACTTTCCAGTATTAATAAATAGACCAGATATCTGACCTTGGCTCGTCTCAAAAAAGCTAAATAGGATTGGATTGGATTAATACTTGAGAGACCACCAAGAAGCTCTAGGCTAGACTGGAAAGTTGAAAATACATCATGGAAACAATTCCATATTGTTTCCGTAATAATTACAAGAATGAGCCTATGAAGTCTCCAGGAATCGGACTCAAAGGAGATGTACTTCTTGTACAGATAAATAATCTAATGAATTGCTAGCATTTCAGAAATACAAAATTCAGGAAATGCTAGCCAATTTTCTTAAAGCTATGAATATATATATAAAAAATACAAAAGACACCATTCTTTAAAAAACTGTCATTTTAGATTCTGGCTAGTGGCGTTTTCCTCTCTCCCTGCCCCTTTAGCCGTATTCAAGTGCTTTGAGACTCTGCTAAAATTGAATTGAACCCAGGATTTCATGTCTTAGGCCTATCTTAGCACAGCATTACCTTAAGTAAGACTGAAGATCTTTTGGCCTCTGAAGGGGAGGGTAGCAGAGCAGAGCTGCTGTTACTGAAGAGGCAAATTTGGTTTTTTTTTTCAGCCCTTGTTTTTTATTTGTAAATACTTGCTGCTTTTTTAAAAAACAAATAAATGGACTATGTTTGCTGACTATGATTAATCTATTCCTTGTAACTGCAAAATTTGTGCTGCTGGTTTATGTAGCTTGCCATTAAATTTCAGTGACATGATCCTGGGAGGTCAGAAATATCTGTGGACTGTAAAAAGAGGTCCAAGAGTTATAAGAAGATGAAGAGCCGACCAGTGGTGGGATTCAAATATGTGAACAACCGGTTCTCTGTGTGGAAGCCGCTTCCGGAAGTCCATTCTGGGCCTGGGCAACAAAACATTAGCTACCAGTTCTGCCGAAGTGGTGCAAACCGGCTGAATCCCACCACTGGAGCCGACCCTCATCTCCTCTGGTTTAAAGAATAGCTGTAAGGGCATAAAAAGACAGCTGAGAGTTTTCCAAATAAATAAGGAGAGCATAATTAAATGGAGAACTTAATTAAATGAACAAGGCATCAAAGCCTGTCACTGTCACTGCTTCAATCCCTGAAAGAGCATTTCCCAGAGATACATATGGTGCCCCACCTCCCACCCCGGCCTGGGGTCCTGAAAAATCTTTTAAGACTGGCTCTGCTCCCAGGCCTGTGTTTATGGGGTATGTGTTTTTATTGTTATGGGGTTTTTTTTTAGTCTGTTTTATGTTTTTGGTTTAATTGTATCTTTGGATATTCTAAACCGCACAGAGTCTGTTGGAGTGGGCGGCCATAATATTATTTAATAAAGCCAATAAAATAAGGGCATTCCAGTTTTCCAGTTACATAAAACCACAGGTTTCTCTTCTTTGACCTGGAGAATTTTTCTGGAATTTTTTTTTTATCCTACCTGCCTTCCAATGAAGAAATAGCCCACCTTTTGTCAGTCATATATAAGCAAAAACTACTTGGGGTAGTGTTTCACTCTGGTTAATGATGATTAAATAGGCTGTGAAATGTATATCAGAGTTAAATATAAAATTTGCACAATATGATGCAAATTTAAAATTATAATGATAAATGTACAATATTTATATTATTTCATTCATTCTTTCATTATAGTTGAATAAAGCCAGGTCAGTAAAGAATTATATCATTTTACAACCTTGGAGATAAAAATAATATAATTAAAAGATTCATGGTAAAAAGATAAGAAATCAATACATTAGAGAAAAACTTTAAAAAAAATAGTAATAATAATGATAATTTATAATAAAAGTATACATTCAAGTCCAGAACTGAACCAAAAAAATTAAAATATAGAATAAGAAGGTGAGAATCAAGTAATCTCCAATTTTCTCAGGAAAGGCTCCAGTTTTAACCCACTTCTAATACCTTAAAGCAGCGGTTCTCAACCTGTGGGTCGCGACCCTTTTGGTGGTCGCACGAGCCTTTCACAGGGGTCGCCTAAAACACATATTTCTGATGGTCTTAGGCAGGGCTTGTCAACCACCTTCTCTCCCTCCCCCTCCCTCCGCTCCACCTCACTTGTTTGTGGAAAATATGCTGCTTGGCGGCAGTCTGCATGAACTCTACCAAATGTGCCCTGCAGGGGGCGCATGAAGAGCGCAGGCACAGAGCAAGGCCCTGCCCTCCCCAAGGACTCATTGTGCAGCAACCAGATTGACTTCTTCTCATGCACGCAGGTCAGCAAAGGGGAGGCCGCCGCAGCACCCACTCCTGCGCCCGTCAGCTGGCGACCCCTGAACTTGCGCTTGTCAGCCAGGAGGTCTGGTGACGGCCGCTGGTCTCCTTTACCACCCTGCCTGTCCTCGACTCCTCCTCCACCCGTTCCTTTGGGAGGAAACCACCACCTTCTTCTCCTTGGCTTTGCGCTCTTCTGTTCCTCGGCAGCAAGGCTGCCAAGCCTCTTCTGGCTGGAACTTCCTTTCCTTCCCTCCCTCTTGGTCTCTTCCTCCTTCCCTCCTTCTCCCATTGTCCCTTCCTTCCTTTCCTTCACCTCCCTCTTTGTCCCTCCTTCCCTCCCTCTTTCCCCTTGTCCCTTCCTTCCTTTCTTCCTTCCTTTCCTTCACCTCCCTCTTTGTCCCTCCTTTCCTCCCTCTTTCCCCTTGGCCCTTTCGTCCTTCCTTCCTTCCCTCTTGTCCAGGATGGGGGCGAGCCTCTACAGCTGATCCGTGCTTCCGCTGAGCAGCTGCTCAGTAAATCAGCTGTAGCAGCTCTCCTGCGCTCCTGCCCAGCAAACTTGCTCGAGCTTTGCTGGAAAATATGCTGCTTGTTAATTTAGCAGAAGCGCGAATCAGCTGTAGCCCGGAGAAGCTGAGCAAGTGATCTGGGCAGAGCTCTCCTTTGCCTCTGCCTGTGCACAGGCAGGTTTGGCATGTCGCCATGGCCACCAGCAGCAAAGCCACCAGCCATGCTGGCAGCCTGTCCCCCTCCCCTTGTCCCTTCCTGGGCACGGAGGGGGAGAGGAAGGAAGGGACGAAGAGGGAAGGAAGTAAGGGACAATGAGAGAGGGAAGGAAGGAAGGAACAATGGAAGGGAGGGAGGGAAGGAAGGAAGGGACAAAGAGGGTAGGAAGGAAGGAAGGAGGGAAGGGAAGGGACAAGGGGAGAGAGGGAGGGAAGGAGGAAGAGACTAAGAGGGAGGGGAAGGAAAGAAGGAAGGAAGGGACAATGGGAGAGAGGGAGGGAAGGAGGAAGAGATTAAGAAGGAGGTGAAGGAAAGGAAGAAAAGAAGGAAGGGACAATGGGAAAGAGGGAGGGAAGGAGGAAGAGACTAAGGGAGGTGAAGGAAAGGAAAGAAAGATGGAAGGAAGGGACAATGGGAGAGAGGGAGGGAAGGAGGAAGAGACTAAGAAAGAGGCAAAGGAAAGGAAGGAAGGAAGGAAGGAAGGAAGGAAGGAAGGAAGGAAGGAAGGAAGGAAGGAAGGAAGGGACAATGGGAGAGAGAGAGGGAAGGAGGAAGAGACTAAGGAGGTGAAGGAAAAGAAGGAAAGAAGGAAGCGACAATGGGAAAGAGGGAGGGAAGGCGGAAGAGACTAAGGGAGGTGAAGAGAAGGAAGGAAAGAAGGAAGGAAGGGACAATGGGAGAGAGGGAGGAAAGGAAGAAGAGACTAAGAGGGAGGTGGTGAAGGAAAGGAAGAAAAGAAGGAAGGAAGGGACAAGGGGAGAGAAGGGAGGGAAGGAAGGCAGGAACCCACCCCAGTCCCATCCCAGAGACCCACAGATTCACTCCCACAGGCACTCTGCAACCTGAGCGATCAGCTGGCCACGCCCCCTGGCCATTGATCACGTGACTCTGGAACACTGTGAACGTCATAAGTATGAATCAGTTGTCAAGCATCCGAATGTAAATCACATGACCCTGGGGATGCTGCAACAATCATATGTGTGAAAAATGATCATAATTCGCTTTTCAGTGCTGTTGTAACTTCAAACAGTCACTAAGTGAATTGTTGTAAGTCAAGGACTACCTATACTTTCCCATTTTTTCCTCTCTTTTTTTTGGTCAAGTTTTTGATACCCTCCGGCCAGCTGGATGGGGGGTTGGGGGTCACCACAACATGAGGAACTGTATTAAAGGGTCGCGGCATTAGGAAGGTTGAGAACCACTGCCTTAAAGAGAATGAGATAAGTAGCTGTTTCTTCAGGATGAGTGAAAACCTGCAAAATAGTAGAAGTGGGGTGGTGATTGGAGCCCCCACCCACAGGATAGCTTTGCTGGAAACCAGCATTTATTTCTGGTTTCCAGTAAAAACCGCCCCATGGTGAACAATGGGTTTGCTTAATGAAAGCATTCAATAATGATATTCATTTAATGATTGCAACATACACTTAATGAGCATCATGTTCACTTAACAACCATCACAAAAAGGTCATAAAATTGGATCTAGGTCACATGGTGATGTGCTTTATAACTGTAACGACTTATGATCATAATTGCCAGGCTCAATTACTGTCGTAACTTGAGGACTACCCACACTAATGATTATACCCTCTACAGAGGGCTCCTGTTAATATCAAGACAGGACTGTTATCATGCCGAAGCTGCAACTAAGAAACAGCATCTTCTAACATCCATTCTCCTCAACTCACAGAATTATGTAATGTGATACTTACAAATCCATCCTATCAATATTTACCTAGAATAATGTTTCTTCTGATTTTTTTCCCTTCCACTTAAGGACAATATCTAGCAGGCTGACTATGGCTGATTCTGTTCCAAAACCAAATCTGAGTCAGGATTTTTAAACAGCCTCGTTAATTGTTGTGATCCAAAAAAAAAATTCTGCAGCTGCATACAAACTATATCACTGCTTGGTTACCGTACATCAATTTGCCCTCCGTAGTGACAGCTTTTCTGGGGAAGATTGTGGAGATGCTGCAGCTGCAGAAAGCTCTAGAGAAGGAAATGAGCTGGACTCATTCCAGGCAGGCTGCAGACGCAGGCACTTTCACACTGATTGTAATTGTGGAGTTCTCTGGTGAGACTGAGATGGGGGACTGTGAACCTCTAATGTTGCCTGATTTCTCAGTGGTCTTCAGAACCATCAGTGCCTGGAAGAAGAGACTTTACTCACTGTTATTCATGCTTTAGTCACCTCTTAATTAGACTACTCAAATCATTCTTCACACAGCTGCTCTTGAAGAGCTCTCAGAAGCTCTACCTCAGCGGTTCTCAATCTTTTTCAGGCCGCGACCCCGACCTGCGCCGCACATGCGTGGTGTGACCCCGACCTGGACCGCGCATGCACGGCGTGACCCCAACCTGCACCGCGCATGCATGGCACGACGGCCCGCATCACGCATGTGCAGTGCTACCCCATGCATGCGCGGTGCTGCCCCCTGCGCCGGCCAAGGGGAAAAGGGGGAAATATGGCGGACTGCGTTGTTTGGCGACCCCCGTGAAACGGTCGTTCGACCCCCAAATGGGGTCACGACCCACAGGTTGAGAACCGCTGCTCTATCTGGTCCAGGATAAAGCTGCCCATGCAGTTACAGGCATGCCTCAATGTGCCCCTATAACAACACTGTACTGATGTCAGTGACTCCAAGTGTCAGTCAAGGTTGCTACTTTTAAAGTCCCAAAAGTGCTTTTCCAAAAGGCAACTGGACTTTCTTGGGTTTTTTCCTTGAAAACATTTTGTTTCTCTTCTTGAAAGCCTCCAGTAATGAGGCACCTACCATTTCTGAAGGCAAACTATTCTATTGGTTGATTGTTCTCATTGTCCAAATATTTCTCATTATTTCTAGGCTGAATCTCTCCTTGATCAGTTTCCATCCATTGTTCCTTCTCTAACCTTCGGGTGCTCTGGAAAATAGGTTGTCCCCCTGCTCTCTGTGACAGCCCCTCACATATATAAGCTGTATACAAACCTAAGTGCTATTGCTATGTCTATTATGGCAGATGGGTTCCTCCAGCTCTGGAAAGTATTTTAATTCTGGTCTTTGGAATTGCTGTGAATTCCAGCTCCTACTGTACATAGATTTTATGGATTGAACTAGATTTTATACTTTATATTGTAGGTTGCTCCAAGTCAGATTGGAGCAATTGATAAGCCCTCTTTTTAAAAACTTAGAATTAAATAAGAACATAGCTATATATCTTCTCCCGGGGGGGGGAATATACAGTTTCTGAATACAGTGTGTGTGTGTGCGCGCACACGTGCGTGCATGCGTGCATGTGTAAAACAGCTGGCATGAATCACTTGGCCTCTTCCTTGTTGTTCATTATTCATAAAACTGAAGTCAGAGAATAGACATTGGCTCAAAAGTGAATGATTATGCCTGCTCCTCAGTACATAGTGTGTATAAGACTTAGAGTGAAGATAAGTAAAGCTTATCTGAAAAAGAGGAAGGTGATGGAATGAGGGAAAAGCACCATGAAATGGAGAAGCCTTTGATGAAAGCCTTTTACAGCTGCTGACAACCCTCTGAGATTAGCTTATCCTTCTTGAGTGAGACAATTTTTGAAGATGATTAAAGTGAGAAGAAGTAAAGACAGTCCAGCCAGAACATTCTGCAGTGTCAGCTAAGCAGAGACCTTTGCATCCTCATTCTGCTTAGTACTTCTTTGAGACATCATTCCGGTCAAAATAATTTTGATGGACACTCTTTTAGGGCTTTTGTTCTAAGTCCCCTTTTTATTCTTTGATGCAATAATTCCAACTGGCTTGGATAAATGCTGGCAACGTGACTGTTACGTAGTATAACATGTACAAAGCCAACCATCATACAGAAATGCACAACCAATTGGTTGCAACATTAATATGTGTTATGCATTATTATTACTTTTTTGCTTTCTTTCCTAAAGGAAGTCCGGTCGTGAATTAACATAAATAGCACAAGATCCTCAATAGCACCACTCTGTAATTTACATCTACATTTTCAGGTTACTTTGATCCGAAGACTAAACTCTGGATATTATTTTCTTGCATCACTTTTCTACCTTCAGATGTATAACCAATTTTCTCCTCTGTAGCTCATTTACAACCAACTCAGAGTTACAATGATTGTTCTTTTCTCCTTCCCTACTCTTTCAGTACATGTGCCAGCCTTATGTTTTCCTTGTCCAGCTCTCAGATGATCCCTAGAGTTTGCCTTACATGGAGTATCTGTATTCACTCTCTCTTCCCTCCCCCTTTTCCCCAGCACATGTTCTCAATGAATTTCCCTTCTTCATAATTCAGGACAACTTCTTTTGTAACCAGACAAAACCTTTCTTGGTTTCAGTTATACTGATTTGTGTTATGGGCACCCAACAAACACTCCTCTCTCTTCCCAACATGTTCCCTAGTGTATAAATTTAAGAGACAAAGCATGTGGGAAAGTGGGAAAGAGGGCGAGAGAAGTTGCAATACTAAAGAAAAGAAATCCCTCTCTGAAGGTTTCATATCTTGGCAGGATTATATAAAATGGCCATTGCTATGTCCTGGGCCAGCAGGCACAGGTTGCAGCGATTGGCTCGGGCAGACCATGTGGATACCCGGGACAAGAAAGGCTGCTCCCAGCCTTGCACACACACACATGGTGGGAAAAGATCCCTTGCAATGATTGGCCAACAAGGTATTGTGCAGGGGGGCTATAAAAGGGGGCCGCACCATTTTAAAATCTGTTCTGTTGGTGATGCAATAAAGGAAAACTGTTGGAACTCGTTGCTTCGTCTCGATGCCTCTTTTCCTGAAACAGAACATTGGCGACGAGGATGGGATGCCTGCAAGGCGAACAGATTAAGAAGCCAAGCTGACTTACCACAGGGGGTCTTGCAGCTCGGAGAAATGTGGTGCCTGGAGATCGACTCAACCTGCCAGCACACAATGCTGGGAGTGAGCTCAGAAAAGGGGGCCCCTTCTCAATCCTTGCAGCAGGAGCCCTGGACAAAGTTCCTGGGCTGAAATGATGGCAAAGATAGGCCGGCTTTCAGAATTTGATACAGTTCACCCAGAACACTAGAGCTCATACGTGGCCCGGGTGGAGAACTACCTCCGGATGAATCAAATTCGTGAAGATGACTTCAAAGCTGCCATGCTGCTGTGTGTGTGTGTGGGCAAGAGACCTTCGAGATTGCGGAAAATCTGGTCACCCCAGCACCACTGGAATCAATCACCTACACAGAATTGAAGAGGATGCTTCGAGAGCATTTCGAACCCAAGCTCTCAGTGATTGCCTGGTGACACACGTTCGAGCAGAGGGACCAGAGGCCTGGTGAGTCTGCAGCAGAGTTTGTTGCGGCCTTACGGCAAGCAGTTAGACCCTGCGAATTTAATGACTTGGAGGAGAGATGTGAGATCGGCTGGTTTGTGGCCTGCGAAGCCAGGAGTTGCAGCAGAAGCTCTTCACGAAGGAAGGCCTCATGTTCCAAGATGCCCTGAGGGAAGTTTCAGCCGAAGCAGCAGCAGGCAAAGCTGCAAAGGCCTTGTGGCTCGCCAAGCCGCCTCAAGTTCCAGGCACCATCCATCAAGAGGTCGCTCACGAAGAATCTGAACAGGACCGAATCTGAACAGAATCAGAAGTGGACTGGCTGCATCAGACTCCAGGGAGAAGGCTTCACAGAGGGAAGGCCCAGCCAGCATCATCCCCTCGATGCATCGGGTGTGGAGGCCGCCATCACCGCGCAGACTACAATTTTCGCTCCGCCATCTGCAGGGCCTGTGGGAGGCAAGGCCACATTGCCTCCGTCTGTTTGGGTCGCCAGAAGGAATGTTACCCAGAAGAATTATCTCAGAAAGGTACCAGGGTCCCCAGCCAGAACAGGGTGGGCTTCTGCGCATCACGTAGGAGCGTTTTTAGAACGGAGGTCCACAGGCCACTTAGGAAGAAGCTTCACATCGACGTGAAGTTGCAAGGGGTCCCCTTGTCAATGGAGCTGGACACTGGGTCCACTCTATCGATCATCTCCCTAGACACCTTTAACAAGGTCTGCAGCAGAAGCGGTCTACGGGTTAAATTCAGGCCCTCAAACCTCATCCTCACAGATTTCCAGAATTCCAGAGTCAACATGAGGGGGGAGGCCATGCTCAAGGTGCAGCGTAGGAATTTTGAGGGGCTACTGGATGTAGTTGTGGTTGGGGGAGACCGTATGAGTCTCATTGGACTCGACTGGTTTGAGGCCCTGGAAATTCAGGTGACTGGAATACACAGCATACAAACAACAGGCCTGGCTGGGGTCTGCAAGGAGTTTGCAGATGTGTTTAGTCCAGAACTTGGCTCCTACAAAGGCCCTCCTATTTCTCTGAGGCTAGACCCAGCCATAGCCCCCATTAGAATCAAGCCACGCAGGGTGCCCTTTGCCTTAAAGGGTAAAATAGATGCAGAGCTGGATAAACTGATTCAGCAGGGTATCTTAGAGCCTGTGGACAGTAGTCCATGGGAAACACCCATAGTTACGCCACTGAAGGCCAATGGTGAAGTCCGAATCTGTGCAGACTACAAGTGCACGCTTAACAAAGAGCTGCAGCAGCATTCGTACCCAGTACCAGTGGTCAGTCATATTCTAGCCTCCCTCAAGGGGGGCCAGATCTTTGCTAAGCTTGACCTGGCTCAGGCCTATCAACAATTGCCAGTTGATGAGGAAACGGCCGAGGCCCAAACTATAGTAACTCACAGGGGGGCATTCAAGGTAAAAAGATTGCAATTTGGGGTAAACGTGGCCCCTGGCATCTTCCAGAGTGTAATGGAGCGGACGCTCTGAAATATTCCTGGTGTTTGCCCATATTTTGACGATGTCCTCATCGCTGGGGACTCAGCTGACAATTTAGCCGAAAGGCTGAGAGCCGTTTTGCTACGTTTTCGCCAAGCGGGCCTGAAGCTTAAGCAAGACTAGTGCAAGATCGGGGTTACCTCCACGGAGTTTCTAGAATTCCACATTGATGCTTAGGGCATCCACCCTGCTGAATCCAAGCTGCAAGCAATTCAGCAGGCCCCAAGTCCCAAATCCAAGGGCGAACTTTAGGCCTTTCTGGGACTGCTAAATTTTTACCACTCATTCCTTCCTCACAAGGCTGCAATGGCTGAGCCATTACACTGGCTCTTGGACAAACAGGCCCCTTGGCAGTGGACACAAGCTCATGAAAAGAGCTTCAAAGAGGTCAAGGCCTTGCTCTCTTCAAATGCGGTCGTTGTGCACTTCAATGAGAACTTGCCAGTGTGCATCGCCTGTGATGCGTCCCCATATGAGATTGGGGCAGTGTTAAGTCACTTGAAGGCTGATGGAACGCAAGTCCCAATAGCATACTACTCTAGAACCCTATCATCAGCTGAACGCAATTATGCACAGATAGATAGGGAAGCCTTAGCCATAGTGACTGGCATAAAGAAGTTCCATGACTTTGTATATGGCTGCCACTTCACAGTCTTCACAGACCATAAGCCACTGCTGGGGTTGTTCACAACGAACAAACAAACCCCACACATAATATCCCCACAAATGCTGAGATGGTCTATCTTCCTGTCTGCATATGACCATACACTGGTTCACAAGCCAGGCAAAGAAATGGGTCATGTAGATGGTCTCAGCAAATTGCCATTACAGCAGATAGAGGCAGATCCAGCACCTGCCAATCGCATCCTGTTTATTCAGGACTTGCCTGAATCTCCCCTCAGTGCTAGGGACGTGGCTGCAGAAACAGCCACCAATCACAAGCTAACACGTGTGCTGACCTGGGCGTTATCTGGATGGCCTGACACATATTCAGGCTCAGAATTCCAGAGCTTCTGGCAGAGAAAGCACTAGATTTCCACCTTCAAGGGGTGCGTTATATGGGGTAGCCGGGTAGTAATCCCAACCTCATTGAGGACTAGAGTCCTGCAGTCTCTGCATGAGGGACATCCGGGAATAGTCCGGATGAAGGCATTAGCATGCAGCCATCTTTGGTGGCCTGGGCTCGACAAAGACTTTGTGGCCCTGGTCTATGGGTGCAGTTTGTCAACAGTCAAGGCCGGAGATACCCCAGGCCCCAGTTCATAGGTGGGAGGAGACTCATACCCCATGGTTGAGGGTCCATATCAACTACGCTGGGCCCTTTCAGGAGCAATTCTTCTTAATTCTCGTGGACAGCCATTCCAAGTGGCTAGAGGTCGTGCCTGTCTCCTCCATTACCACTGCTAGGACCATCCAGGTGCTGAGAGGGATCTTCGCTGCAGATGGATTTCCAGATGTCCTTGTCTCCGACAATGGGCCCCAATTCACATTGTTTGAGTTCAAGACGTTTCTCCAGGCCAACATGATTCAGCATACCACATCTGCACCGTTCCATCCAGCTTCCAATGGCCAGGCTGAACGAATGATGCGCACAACCAAGGATGCCTTAAAGAGGATCACTCACTGGATCTGGCATCACAGGTTAGCAGATTTTCTTCTTTGTCACCACACCACACCTTGCACAGCTACTGGAAAGAGCCCAGTTGAGCTTCGCTGGGGTCGCCGCCTCATCATGAAATTGGACAGATTGCACCCAGACAGGTGTCACAGCCACGGGCACCTAGGAGACTACAAGTGGTCTGGGCAAGGAACTATGGACCAGGACATATCTAGGTCACCGCAGTGGTGTGCAAGGTCTCTGGGCTGCTGTTGTATGAAGTGGCCTTGGACGATGGTTGTGTGATCCGACGTCACATTGACCAACTGCGCTGGAGGCTTCCCAGCAACTCTTCCACTCCTAGCTCTGCCCTCGGGGGGGGGGAGGAGGACCACATTTACAATTGTGGACCACGGTCTCTCCAACATCCCCAGGCTTCAGCTATTGCTCCAAACAGGGAGTCCGCAGAAAGGGGGTTCACCATGAAGGCAGCTCCGGCCTCTGGCACTCAGGCCGCTCCAGCTGCTGGTCTAGGGCTTGAGGGACAGTACTCCCAAGAGGAGTCCATTGTGGACTTGGGGAATTCCACCCCCCCCCAAGAAATCCTGGCTTGGATTTAGCAGATCCAGCCAGTCAGCAGCTGGGTGGGTCCCCTGGGTCTTTGGGGCAATAAAGTCCTGGTCTGCCTAGCCTGGCAGACGAGCTGGCAGGCCAGGCACACACACCGGCCATGAGAAGATCAGGGTGGGCCAGAGGTCCTCCCAAATACTTACAAAACTATGTACGGTCCTTGTCAGCCATGGGTAGGCCTAGTAATCCGGGTTAAGTAATGCAGCTCAAGGGGAGTGGGGAGCATGGCGGTAGCAAGACTGTAGTGTTGTATATATAGAGATGCAACATAAGCAAGGTAATGGAGTGTTGGAGTATTTAAAATAATAAGTGTGCCTTATTATTTTAGCCAGGGGGGAGGGGTGTTATGTCCTGGGCCAGCAGGCACAGGCTGCAGGATTGGTCCGGGCAGACCATGTGGATGCCCAGGACAAGAAAGGCTGCTCCCAGCCTTGCGTAGACATGCACGGCGGGAAAAGATCCCTTGCAGTGATTGGCCAGCAAGGTATTGTGCAGGGGGGCTATAAAAGGGGGCCGCACCATTTTAAAATCTGTTCTTTTGGTGTTGCAATAAAGGAGAACTGTTGGAACTCGTTGCTTCATCTCGATGCCTCTTTTCCTGAAACAGAACAGCCATGGTAACTGGGATGAGTGAAATTGCAGTTCAACATAACTGGGTAGCATGGGATTTTGGGAAAGTTGATGTAAGGGTAATCCCTTTGAGGAACTCCTATGCCTTTGTGAAGCAGAAATGTTGCCTCTGGTGGGGGGGGGAACTCTTTTTTTTCATGATTAGATGTGGAATCAGTTTTTTTGCTGACCATGATTTTGATTGAAAAAGGAAGTATTTGAAGCTAAAATAATTCATATGTATTTCAGTTCATTTCCAAGAGTTGGGATGTTTTGCAGTTACTACAATGAACCAGATGAGTACTTTACTAAGTGTGCATTGAGATGTATTAGAAGAGCCTCACTTCATGTGGGTAACTGGAATATATGGACTTTGTCTACAAGAGATTATAGTGCATCTAATTTAATGTACTTTCACAACAAAAATCATGTTTATAGAGGTTTGCAGTGCACAAAGGAAGCAAACAATAGAAAAATATAAACATAGCAGTCAACATTCAATAAAAGACCTATAGACTACTGGGCTCATATAATCTAAAGCTTGAAGGGAGTTAAGTGCTTATCTTACTGTCAGATCATGTGGCCTATTCAATTTTTTGAATTCTTGGAGAACCAGTGTTATTAAAGTGTCTGAATAGTACAAAGGACCTCTCTACTCACCCAGGAAGTTTGCAGGATGACTAGGAATAATGTAATGTCTTGGCTGTCACATCACACTAATCCATAATATGGTTTGCTGTTGGCCATTACAACTTGTTCAACAAACCATGGTTTAAAACAGTCTCATTTAGCACTGTGTGTGAGTGCAAGCAGTTTCTTAGCATAACCCGAGTGAAAAGTGAGGAATAATTTTTCTTGGAATGAAAAAGACTGACTACTGATATAGGTTCTATCACATTTCTTCTTGTTCATAAAGGAGTTTATGTTTCTTTTCTGGTAGATTTTAATCTAATTTTATAGAGCAGCTTTTTTGGGGAGATTAATATTGTTGAGTTTCCATCACCTAGTGATTTACTGAGCTGTGTTCCAATTATATGCGCTCATCATTCTACTCATAGCATTCAATCTGATAGCATATTTCTGCAAGGTAAACTGTTCCATATAAATAAATGGTAACTTCGTTTGTTTTGTCATGTTTTACAACTTTTTTAGTTGTTCATAAAATATAACATTCAGAACCCCTTTATTATGGTCACTGCAATAATTAAGCTGATCATTCCACCATCAAAATATTTGCAAAATTTATATATCCAAACAAAATCACTAAAGAATCGTAAAGCATTGGTAATTTGAAACATTCCTCCCTTTTTTAAAAATCAAATATAACATTTGACAAGTTGACAAAAGACTGGGCAGATACAGATCAATAAGTCTGTATTGACGGACTTCCCAGCAGTTATTGTTTATGCCTTAATAAATTTGTGATAGACTCCCTATATTAAAGATAATTTATATTACAAGATTAAATTGCTTTTATTGAGGGTAATACTGTTAAAAGATTTCTTGTCCTAGATTAAGTTTTAGATTGAAGTTAATCATAGTTAAGTTTTGTTCCCACAAAAGATTTATCTACATTTAGGAGGGAGTTAAACATATTAAACATCAAAAACAAGTTAATTGACCCCTAATCGTAATAAGGTTAAATTTAATCCCAAACAGATTGAATCATGCACGTTGTTTAATTCTATCCATCATATCTATGAAAACAGAGCAGATCCAATTAAATCAGTGGGACTTAGTTAATCATGCTTCTGAAGTCCACTGATTTCTGTAGGTCTTTTTAAACTTTGGATTCAACTCAAATAAAATTCAAAGTAGACTTCATTCCGGTTTACTCAAGTGTCATGTCAAATAGGCAAAATATTCCATGATTTTTTTTTGAGTCATCTTGATCATACCATGAAGATAGATAGGTGTTACTGGTAGTTGGTCTTGCATACTGAATGTGCTTAATCTATATTAAGAGCTGGGAAGAAACTTAATTGTCACAAGACAAAAAGTAAAGCATGTGATCTGCAGTGTCCTTAAAGGAGCAGATTTGCAATCTGAGGGTCTTTCTTTCTCAAGCAGCAGATGGAAACTGCCCAGTGAGGCCTTCGCCTAGCTCCACATGGGTCTTTGTTCTGTGACTTCAACTGGGGCAAGAGGAACAAACTATATTCACTCGTAACCTCATTGCACCTGCTTAGACTATAACAGGAAAAAAAAACAGAGACATTCTTTATGCAATGCCACTATGTATTGACTACATAAACCAGGGGTGTCAAACTGCTGGCCCATGGGCCAGATGCGTCATGCTGAAACTGCACCCACCCCATTGCCAGCAATGGAAAAAAGTTGTGATACGTGGTGACATGTCACGTGACGTTGCGAGTTTGACACCCCTGATATAAATAGTCTACTTTTGAATTTGTAAATAGAGGAAATACCGGTAGTTTCATATTTGCTCACTGGGAATGTAATTGCGGTGTGCTTTTTATCGTTTTTGCTATATGCTAAATAAATAAACCTGGTTAGACTACTGCATCGTGCTTAATAATAATCTAAATAATCTTTAGATTATTCGTTCCTCCAGAAATGTCAGTGGCCTGTCTGGCGCTAATGTTGGAAGCATGTGACATCTATGTAATAGGCCCTGCACTGGCTTCTAGTTGGTTTCCAGATACATTTTTAATTGCTACTTTTGACCTCCAAAGAATTTTATAGCTGAGTAGCCATAGGGCCACCCATTCAAACCTGAACTGGCCCAACCTGTTAGACCAGACATGTCAAACTCGCGACGTCACGTGACGTCACACAATGTATCGGGACAGTTTTGCCATTGCCAGCAATGGGGTGGGTGCAGCTTCCAGATGACGGGTCTGGCCCGCAGGCCGGCAATTTGACATCCCTGTGTTAGATCATCCAGTGAGAAACTCCCACTTCTGGGAAGTGAAGGGGAGTTTGAGGTCAGCTCCTGATTGCCATGCTGATGCTTGGAACAGCCTTCCACCGGTGACCAAATTGGTGTTGGTAATCTCCAGGAGGATGTTAAAGATCAAGCTGTTTAAAACAGCCCTCTACTCAGCTAAAGAAATTTTGTCACTATTCATTTGTAATCCTACTGATGTTATTTAATGTATATTACTTTAGTTCATTTGGTTTTATGACATATATTGTTTTCATTTCAGTTTACTGGGTATGTTTTACTGTGAGCTGCTGACAGTAACCAAGTTGCAATGAAATATAAGTGTAATTAATAAACGAATTTTACATTCCACAAAAATGAGTATATGGTTGCCATAAGGCTTATAAAGATTTATGTGAGACCTGAAGATTCAATGCCATGTCAAGAGGTCAAGGTGATTTAGCGAGCCTTATTTTAAAAATATCTGGGGAAACAGGGAATTGTGGTAGAGTATGTGGTGATCAGAGAGGCACAACTTTTTAAATATTTTTAATAACTCCATTGTCTATCTTTATCAGGACTGGGCATTTATGACAATCAGCTGATTTGAAATTCAGTCATATATTTTTGCATACCAAATACCTTTAAAGAATACTGTAAGATAAAATAGTTGAATGACATAGAAATAGGGGCATAAAAAATGGGCAATCTAGAAATGCTAGCCATAGCTGTTGAACTTCATTTGGAGTTTCTACAGAAATTCCAGCAGTGCTAAGAGTAACCAATAACTGCAGTTAATGTTGTAACTGGATGGATTCCAATAATACAGTGATGATTAGTGGGTGGCATGGTGACCACTTCCATGATTATTTCCATGACAACTGTAAGAGATGAAATGGAAAACAGTATTCACAGAAAGTGCTCCCCTGACCAGCTTCACATAATTATCACCTACAACATTCATCCTATCATTCTAGTTAATGTTTAGGACTGGAAATGGGAGAGAGACACATGATGAAAGCATTTTTTTTCCTATTAATTACCTATGTTTGTACACAGATGCACAAAAGGCGCACATAAACACAAGAACTAACTGATAGAAGAAAGTGGTTCTTTTCTAATTATAAGAATCACAAGATAAACATTATCACAGCTGATACTTATATGAAGCTGGTCAAGAAGCTATTTTTCCATCCTGTCAGTAATTACTAATCTTGGCTGACCACAATGAATGAAATAGGGTTAAGATATGGTTAATACTTGGACATGAGACCCAAAGGAATATCCCAAAACTGTAGATTAAACTGAGAAATTAAAAAATTAAAAAAAAACATCTTGGAAGAAGGCTGTTCAGATGTGTTGCCAAAAAAGTTACAAAGATGGGCGAAAGTGTTACCGAGAAATAAGCATAACTTGAGGGAGACTTTAGCTCTACAATAGTGACTCAAGATTGTGACTGTACACACATTCAACTGTTCTGAAGCTTAAAGGATTCAGGAAATCAGATTATCTGTAACTTTTCTTCTTTCTAGAGCACCATTCCTATAATATCTGGAAGTTTTTCAGGGTCTCCAGATGCATTTAGAATAATTGTTTTTAAGCACAACATGCATAAAAATGGTCGTTTGGAGAATAAGTCTGTATAAAGCTGGAAACCCCAGAGCCCTTGAAACGAAACATTATTATTATTATTATTATTATTATTATTATTATTATTATTATTATTATTATTATTATTATTATTATTATTATTATTATTATTATTTAATTTCTATGCCGCCCTATTCCAAAGAACTCAGGGCGGCTCACAGCATGATAGAAATTACAATAAACACATATCTATAAAAAACCCTTGAGCTAAAAGAAACCAATCACTCCACAAACATACACAGAAACATACACTGGCTAGGGGCAAGGTGTTAGCTGCCCCAGGCCTGCCGGCAAAAGTATGTTTTAAGCAATCTACGAAAGGCGAAGAGGGTGGGGGCGACACGGATCTCCGGGGGAAGTTGGTTCCAGAGGGCCGGGGCCGCAACAGAGAAGGCCCTTCCCCTAGGCCCCGCCAGGCGACACTGTCTGGCTGACGGGACCTGGAGAAGGCCCACATTCCCAGGAAAACATTGCCAGATTTGTGGCAAAAATAATAAATAGCAGCCTGTACTTTTCTGGGTGTCTGATTGCTCTCTTCTTGAAAATGTGCCTACATTTTAACTGTTGACTTTGTTTGCCAAGGGAAGAGGGGAAGAAAGAAAGTTGTACAGAGTCAAGTGATGCATTTTGGATATGTGCTCATCTGATAGCTGTCAAGGTGTCTACTTCTTTTCAAAGCTGAGGAAAGGGAATAAAATAGAGCAAAAAAGAAAAAAGAAAGAAATGTAAATAAATATCTTGGAAAGACCACTGACTGAAAGTTGGCTGCAGCTGCTGTCATTTCTTCTCAGTATCAGTTCCTGCATCTTCTGTTATCCTGCCCGTAGCAGATCTTCTTTTAAGGAGGAACAAAAGCTAACCATGTCAACTACTGATGGCCACATGGCCAACTGGGTCACAAATACAAAAGAGCTACATGAGGTTCTATCGAGCTACAAATATTGTGGCTTTATGATTTTCAAAATCTGTTAAACCACAGAGCTTGATGGAAATCTTGAGACCTACCTAAATTACATAGGATCTGCTCGATTGTTTTAGATGGAATTTTTGGATCTCCATGACTGTGATAGATTTGTTTGTTCCTCTTTCCTCATTATGGAAATTTTCTGGAAAAAAATGAGTGCACTATTTGTTCTGACATATTTGTGGACAATATACACAACTGTGGACAATATACATAACATCAGTACTTGCTTGCAGCAGTTCAATCTCCAACTCTAAATTTATGTACCGATATTGGACTGCTTTGGATGTTTCTGAGATTGTTTGGGATTCTACACTGAGATGGAAATTCTTGTGTCATCTGCAGCAATAACTCTGCTCTGATAACTCTGTGCATTCTTGCAGCAACTTAAAACAATCTCACAATCTAAACAAAGAATAACTTCTTGACTTCCACACTCATCAATAATGTTGACAGCTAGTCTTTGAACACTAAATCTTAGGGTTACACTTTGAAACAATTCTTTTTCCTTTGATTGATTCAGCTGATGTTTGTGGGGTTAAACATAATACCGGTAGTAGGGAAACAAAGCCCTGGTATTATTTTTCCTTATCTCTCTTCCTAGGAGACAGAGAAAGTCTGTGAGGTGAGGCAGAGAGTATAGCATGGGAACTAAGAGACAATTGGAAGAAAGCATTACATAGAGGTAAATCCCATTCATGAAAGGAACTATTTTTCCAAAAAAGACCTCCCAGAGGGCTGTAACAGTAAATAGCAAATAAGCAAAATGTATTGTTCAGTTAACATACAGTACTTCACATGTTTACAATCGTGATTTTTAAAAGAATTTATACTTAAAGAACTGTTGTGTACTCCGTTCGCGTGTGAATGATGAAGACACATGGCGATGCTGAACAAACACTTTATTCACCTTCTACAACAACCAAGCAAAAGCAAAAGGCACACAGGCCTTTTTATATGGCCAGAAACCCGGACAGTGTCAACCAATAGGAACAGAGCGTTTTCGCGCCTTGCGCATGCACACAAGGCGGGCGCTGCTCTGACTGGTCCCCAGGCAGCTTTTGGAATGCCCGGGACCAATGCAACATCCCGAGCCGGCTTTTGCAGGCTCAGGACACAACAAGAACTATTAGCAGAAATAAAATATTCTGAGCAGTGTTCATAATTGCATTGCTGAGTGAAAATTTTACAGAACTTCCCCTCCCCTTGGCTGCACACAACTGATCTTTGTTTATATGCTATAGTATATACTATATTTACCATTTTTAACTTCATATGACAGACACATGATTATCAGATTACTTTTGTCTCAAGTCAAATTTAATGGAGGAAATGAAGAACATAATATAGTTATATTCTAACTATATATATATATATATATCCACACATACCACTGTGTATGTCACATAAGACAGCAGAAAATATATGTGTGTGTGATATACACAGTGGTAACAACCCCACACAAATGCTATAATTTCCATCTCCTAATTCTCTAGAATTTCTTGTGTTCAGCAGAAAAGTGCCCACATAATTTTTATTTAGGTCCAAAGGAGAATAATAATAACAGGGGAGTTAAATATACTTCAACAGCATCATTATTTTTATGACCTCTGTAGCTATGGGCCATTACACAAAGTTTACACCAAGCAACATGCAGTCAGATTAAGCTTTCCTGAGGTCATACAAAACATTCACAGTGTTAAACCTGGAGAGACCTCTTCACAATCCATATCCATGGCTTTCGAAGTATTGATCTATAACTATGTAACCTTGAATTGGCTAAGGAATACTGAGTGATCTCGGCCACATGAAGTCATTTTAGCTGGTCTACTTGTAAAGTTTTCTCTTTTCTCCTAAGGTTTGTTTCTGCCGACACAATCTAGTTTGATTCATTGATACAATGGCTGCTGATTGTCATGGGTGGGATCCTATCAGCTATTTTAGGTTATTAGTCACATGCCCTTTCCCCTTAGATTATTGTACTGCTTTCCATGGCTGTTTTGTAGGATACCTGATTGGTATTTTCTGAAACATTTGTCAGTTCTTATGTTGATCTTTACCTACATGGGTTTAGAGCTCTTTTGAAAAAGCACTAGAACTGTCCTTACACAGTACTAGTTCTGACCTGTACAAAAGGTCAATTTAAACTAATAAAGTAAACCACATTGTGCTATGTGCTGCTGGTTTTCCCCGCAGTAAGTGCATTACTTTTCTAGAATTTCTACCAATAATCTCACATGGCTGTAGTTCTTACTGTTTTTATTACTTAAGGGGTTACTATTTTGTTTATATCTATGCTATTTTGTCTACTCAGTTGACTACTTATGGATGCTGACAGCCACTTGCTAATGCTGTCAAGCATTAGTCAAGGATGGAGCTCAATTGTTGCTTCATCCCCACTGCCCTCTTTCGTACTTGGTAACTGATTGACAGGTGACTAATCCACCTTTCAAACCTCCACCCTTTCTGTCCCTGCTGCAGCCTCACCCCAGCCTACCCCACGTTAAGGAAATATATTACTAATTGTTTTCAATATGAAAGACTAATTCACTCCTTTAATTTATCCACTAACAGCACAGCATTCATTGCCATCATTGGCAAGGTAGAACAGGACTTAACCAATGGGCCAGCGAACTGAATTGTCTTTCTGTGCCCTTGCATTCACTCTGACAAATAATGTGTGCCCTAAAGGCAATGTGATTCACTTAGTTGAAGCAAAGGGTTGACCTAATCCTTCTTCTCCTCTGATGCTCACTAAAATGCTTCCAGCCTGGGCAGCTTCAAAATGTCAAACTCATTTAACCTCAAGATCTTCAGACCATTCCAAAGAGGTACCAGATTGAGTAGCTTCAGGACTTACAGTTGGTAATCCTGCACTACACACTCTGGAACTAGTCAGTCTGGAAACCTTGGGTATGAAACCGTTTTAACAGTCTAGAGGAGTACGGTGTACAGTACAGACTACTTACTTCTCTTGTCCTGGTTGCTACCTCCTTTCTATTCACCACCTCTAAATTGATTGACAACATAATTCCTTTTTTGGGGGTTCACCAAAAGACTTGCCTCCTCTGAACCATTCTTCCCTCTTTTGGTGAAATTTATTGGAGAAGAAGACTAAAAGAAACTTTTTCCTACAACACTGGCTAAAGTGCTTCCAGGTTGAATAGCTTTGGCACGTGCTACAGAACTGACCCAGCACTCATTGAAATTACCAAACCTGGAAGACCTTCAAGATGGGAAAAAAGCATTCAGGCATTCTTGTTAGACTACAGGCAATTCTGCAGCATTTGCTTGAAATTGGCCATTCTGAAAAGCTTTGTAAGTGTCCTCCTGGCTGGCCACCTTTGGTACAGGTTATGTGAATTCTGCAGTGTTTGGAAAGTTGAGGTCTCTATGAAGCAAGCTTTTATTCAGTAATCTTTGTGAATAATGCTTTCTGTACATCTATGTCTCTCTCTTAGGCAAATTTCAAAATATATCTATATCTTTGTCAGAGATATGACCAAGTAAACTTTTGCAGCACTATGCTAATTTAACACTCTGAAATTCTCTTGTCTGAACTTTGTTTCAATTTATTTTTACCAAGTTTGCTTACTATTATATTTTTGGTATACATACATGACTAAATGTGGTTCCACACTACTAGTGCTCTTCATCCATCTTCCCAGACAAGAAGGAAACTTCACTAAGAGTTAGGTGTCCCTTGAAAATTTTGTCCTACTTAATCTTCTACTTACCTAGACATTAAGTTTCCATTTGCATATTAGAAAAAATCCACATTATTACAGACATGTACTGCATGAAATGACCCACATTGATTTGCACTGCAGTAAAATTAAAACCATTGTTACAAAATACACTTGTTGGACAAATTAAATATATATTATCAGTAAAAAAAAACAAGTCCAGGAAAGTATTTCACCCATCATGCAATTTTTAAAAATTCAAATGTTTCTTGTATGTTCCATAGCTCCAATGGTGACTTTGCCTTAGTCTATTAGAATTTTAGTCACCCAAATCAGGAATATTCAGTATTCACCAATGCCTCACACGGTGCTATATTTCATACTAATCAAAATGGATTTTTGTCGAAGGTTTATATCCCTGCCTTTATCTCCATGAACTCAAAGCAATTTACATGGAAATCTCCCTTCAGTTTATCCTCATAAGAGCAACTTTGTGGTTTATTTGGAGAGAGAAAAATTGGCTGGGCCAAACTTATCTAACAGCAGACTTCACCAAGCAGGTTGAGTTGCAACAAATCAGGCAAGCTCACAGTAATCCAAATACTTATGATACATCTTTACTAAAGAAAGTTAAGAAGCCATAGTTAAAGAATTCCTGCACTGCTGTGTTTCAAAAGCAAGCCACATTTATATTGCATATAAGGGCAATATTCAAATACTTCTATGCCTCTTCCTCATTCTCATTCCTGCCCTGTATAAAAGACTACCCAGCAACATATTTTGCATGACAGGACAAGTTTACCTCTATCATTTGTTTCTGAAATGTTCAGAGTTATCAAGTTGTTTATTACTGACTGTGTGAGAACTAACTCTTATCCAGGAAGATTCTCCAGAGTGGGTTTTTAACAACTGTTCCACACTGATTTCCACAGTTATCTTAATACCTTTAGGGAGGAAATTACTTACCAATTTATTTACTAATTCATTCAAGTTAACTCTATATTCTATCTCTGTCTGTCTGTCTGTCTGTCTGTCTGTCTGTCTGTCTATCTATCTATCTATCTATCTATTAAGGTGACCAACTTTTTTACAATAAAAAGGAGGACACAAATAAATTGAAGAAAAAATATCGTAAATAAAAGAAACATTTTATTCATTGCAACAATAATACAGACAACTTGCATGTGCAAAGTTTGCCAGCCGGGTATTTTGGCGCGCTCAGCAGCAATTCCTATTGTCTTTCGAAAGCCAATAGTGGGAGTAGCACAGCTGATGCAAAAGTTGAAAAAAAAACCCATCAAAAAAAGGTGCTGGAACGCCGTTCTGAGTGTTCTATTAGGGGGGAAAAAAGCCCTGCAGATTAGTCTTCAAATATCGAAAAGGAGGACATGAAGGAGGACACTTTTTGAGGGAGGACAGAACTTACAAAAGGAGGACTGTCCTCCCTAAAGGAGGACGGTTGGTCACCTTATATCTATTAATAATAATGTATAAAAAAGATATCAAAAGTATATCACGAAAACATCTTTTATAAAACAGTCTGGCATCCAATAGCAATTTCCGCAAGAATTTACACAAGAGCCCTTGGAAAATAACAGCATTAGATGATGACAAACAATAAATAATAACTACTAGAATAAGACATATCAATTTAAAATGTTGTCATAAAGGCATTGGCTGCCAGTAGCTTTATTCATCATTAATGAATGTATGAGAAAATGTCAGAGGATTGTAGCAAGCAACATTTTGAGTCATTTGGGCTTTTTAATAATGTAGCACTAAAACATTTGACTTTATTACTTTTATTATCATGAGCCAGAAATCAATAGACCAAAGCAACAGAAAAGAACTTGATAAACAAGGAACCAAGTTAAATTCAGAACAGGAGCTCCCAAGAGACTTCAAAGGATCACTGTTAATTTTTGAAGCAAATTCTAAGTCTTTATTAAGTCCAGAATGAAAAACAGAGTTGCAAGAAAGACCATTAAAAAAGAAAGACCATTAAATGTTTCATTTTAATACTAAGTTGGTGCCTAAGAGAGAAGCTAGTTTAAAAGCAAAGTGAAAATTAATGGAACAGCTGTGAGTTTAAATTAACTTTAAGGTTTGTTAGTGGATCTGAATATTGGGGTCAAAGTGGACATTCTGAAGAAGACAATGGAGGAAATGAAAGATCTAAGATCTAAGACAGAGGTCCCCAACCCCCAGGCCATGGACCAATACCGGTCCATGGCCTGTTAGGAACTGGGCCACGCAAGCAGCAGGCAAATGAGTGAAACTTCATCTGTGAAGTGCAGGATCTAGGTTGTGTATGAAAGCATCTCCCCCCACCCCTTGTTGGTGGAAAAATTGTCTTCAATGAAACCAGTCCCTGGTGCCAGAAAGCTTGGGGACCGCTGATCTAAGAATTTAGTGCTGGTGAAGCTGGGAAAGTTTGGAGCCAAGCAGCTTAAATGGATGCAACTGGTAATAGGATGTGGTAGCTTGGTAGGAAGGAAAGAGTATAATGATCAAAAACCTGTTAGAGGCAACATAGTTGGAACCCAGCAGTGTCAGATTGGAGAAGGACAGTGAAGGCAATGGAAGTGAGCCCTAGTATTAGATGAGAGAGTCTTGTCAATTATCCAGTTTCTGTGGCTGCTGTGCCTAGTTGTAGCCACCAGAGCTGCCATTGAATAGATGTGATTGAAGAGATTGTGATGAGATTGAAAAGTAGTTGGAAGGCAGGTTGGAAGAGTAAGTTGGATCTGGAGAGGGTGGGATGGAATTGGAATTGATGGGCGACCTCTGATTTCTCTTCAGATTATCTAACTCTTTTGCCTTCTCCTGGAGTGGTTGTTATCTCCCTCAAGGACTCTAGTGACAGCAGGGTCTAAGAGGAATAGTTGGGTGGACAATGAAAAGTTGCATGGATTAAATACCTTGGAGTGTGAAAAGGCTACAGACTGACTAAATTAAAAGCGACTAGCAGGAAAAGTATGGGAGAGTTTAGTTTTTTAAAATGTGGGGGTTGGAAGATTGATTTGGAAAGCTCCATTAGGTATGAGCCAATCATTTGGGTCATTGAAGTTGATGAGGGAAGAGAAGTAAGAGGGAAGGATTGTTGCAGTGACAAGCAGAGGGAGATATGGTTTTAAGGCATGGGGCAGGCCACTTTCAGAAAAGAGGGATTGAAAATCTAAGGCCAATCCCTCTTCCATTCCTCCATTCTTCCCAGGAACAAGGTTATGATATCTTCGAAAGTCCTAGGGTCTGACTGCTCTTCTGAAAGCCAGGTCTGCTTAGAATAAATCTCTCCTCAATAAAAGGGAATATTCATAGTTCAGGGTTGAAATGAGGGGTCCTTAGTGTTGTCTGAGCTTGGTTGTTTTCCTGCAGACATTTCATTACCCTGACTAGGTAACATCATCAGTGCTAGTGAGACTAGCATCAGACTAGCACTGATGATATTACTTAGTTTTGATAATGAAACATCTGCAAGAAAATAACTAAGCTCAGAGAGTATCAAGGACTGCTCAAATCTCTCCTCATCTGTGATCTGACTGTGGATAAGAGAGCAAAACTGGTTTACACCAGACCTGGATAGGGAGAGTGGGAATGGTTCCCTTGTGGGAACCCATGGCAAGGGAAGTAGAGTGGCAATTGTTTGGGAGGTTCTGGGTGGAACCAGAGGTCTTGTTCTGCAGATAACTGGATGTGAGGTTGGATTCAAGACATTAGTCAGGATTTGTGTTCTTGCACAGTTCTCCCTTCTGCATTCAGCAATGTCCCTGTTCACTGCCAGGCTGCTGATGGATTTATCCAGGAAGGAGTGTATAGAGTGATAGATGTCAGTCTGCCTTCTATGAATGAAGTTTTGAGTTGATTTGTGAATTCATGGCTATAATGTCAATGGATGACAGTGATGAAGATGAGGAAATTGCCAGATGTTTTACAAGTAGTTCTCGCTTAACAATAGTTAAACTACCCTTGGGACAATTGGGACCAGAATTTCTGTCACTAAAACAATGCACCATAAAGCCTAATGTCTGGTGACTTTGCTTCATAGAAAGAGCAGTTCCAGCAGTCCCCAAGTAATATTGTTAAGTGAATCAGTGCTGGTGATTAAGCAAGGACTTCACGTGATGGTGACTTTCAATTTCCTATCGGCTTCCCCATTGACTTTGCTTATGGGAAGCCAGAGGAGAAGGCTGCAAATCATGATTTCATAGGAAATCCAAGCCAGTTGCAACATTACAATCACCTGATCATGGGGGCACTGCAATGGCTGGAACGCTGTTAACTGAAGACCACCTATAATAAAATAACATTGTTTGCTATTTCCACAACACCAGCTTTCCCCGAGTCACCTATTGACAACTTGCTTTTTGTGAATGACAAATAATTATAACGTAAGAGTGAAGTAAGATTCATGGACATGTCTAAGGCCACACAAGGAGCTTCTTGGCTGAGGTATCACTTGTCCTTTGGCTACTTTGATGGAGTCCAGCAAAACTGCATGATTCAATTTGGATCACTGGGAAACACAGGGCGATATTGATGTAATTTCTTTCCTTCACAGGCCAATATCAATGTAATTTCTTTGCCATGGAAGGTACATGGGAACTGCCTGGAAATATACCATAGATTTATTGGAATCCAACTTATTGTTAATAAAACTCTGACCTATTTTGGAACCAAGAGCTGAACAATTGATAATGTTATAGAGTAGACTTTCATCTGAAAGGTTTTGTTTGACAGGATGACTGACTTTTGGGTTTCCTGAAGGGATTGCCAGGGTGAAGAGGAGAAATTGCATAGACATATGTTTTAAGAAATGCTCTGGCCATCGTTCTCTATGCCAGTAAATGAAGAGAACGATGAGATAATGAAAAATGTATTAATGTGCAATAAATTAAATTATATCCCTTAAAGAGTTGGCCTATTTCCTCTTTTCCATTGCCTCATGATTGGCTAGAAGTCAATGAGTCTGATAAAAGAACTAAGTCACACAGCAGAAAACCAGAAGGTGAGCCCAGGACTGCTAAACGCATATGTTCATAAATACAATATTAAGAGTATGACTTATTTCAAATATTGTGAAAGATAATCTAGAATCCATGGTCTGAATTTGAAGCTGCTTTTTTAATAGATTTTTAAAAACCCTTCAAATTCATATGGTTTCCTTTTGGTGAGAGTGAATGAAAGAAATGCTAAATATACAAGAAAATGATGGGGATTCAGGATATCCTCTGAGGATCATGTTGTATTTATGAACATGTGCATTTAGCAGCCCTGGGCTCATCTTCTGGTTTTCAGTTGAGTTTGCTGTCTGACGTCTTTTAATGAGCTCAGTGATAAAGAGTCATTCAAGGATTACAAGTAATTTCTTTAAATATAAGTAAACAAGTAGATTTTTTTTTAATGGAAAAGCTAATAAAGTCATTTCAAATACTTTGCCCACCTAATGAGAAGGTAGGACTGACTGGAGAAGGGCCTAATGTTGGGAAAGATCGAGGGCAATACCAGTAGTAGAAGGGGACGACAGAGAATGAGGTGGCTGACTGGAGTCACTGAAGCAGTAGGTGTGAGCTTAAATGGACTCCAGAGGATGGTAGAGGACAGGAAGGCCTGGAGGAACATTGTCGGACACGACTTCCCAACTAACAACAACAATAAAGCCATTGTGAAAGAATTCCAATGACTGCTGTACATCAAAGGCAGCCACTTATACCTGTAATTAAATCAATAAATACTTATTAAGTCATTGTGCTTTCTCCACCCACCCCCACCCACCCATGTGATATGCAATCCTTCAACAGATAGGAAACATCAGAAGCAGAGCAACCACCTTCAGTGCCATAGTTATACCAGTGATTGTATATTCATTATAAAATATGAAACCTACATTAGTTAAAATTGGGAGTGGAGAAATGCAGATGTCATAAACAGCAATGGAAGTGAGTACTAAAGATCCCACTCAGATTCATTGCGGAACCAACTTTAAAGTTCTTAATGAAGCAGCACATAAAGGGAAACGCATATAGGCAGCACAGGTTGTATGCATATACGGCAACAGATGGACTTGAAATACAACATGCTGGTGTTCCTGTAACTTTGTACACCGACAAAAACAACTACGCATATGATGGTGAGATGAAATAGGGGGAAACTATCATTCCAGGTAGAACAGTGTAGCATTGGAAAGCAGAAAATATGAACGTTTATTGGTTCGTTGCTTTGGGCAGTGAACCTACCCAAGTGAGTACAATGATCATAGAAGTTTTGTGCTATTATTTGGAGCAGGGGGGCGGAGTGGGCAGATTGCAATAGCACAGTTTAACAATAAGCACAGAAAAAAACTGTAATGCTTTTCTTTATCAGTAGAGAGCAACTGGACTTTGACAGTCTGTTTTGGTACTCGGAATCTTACCTCCTAGGAAAATAAGGATTAAGTTTTCTCCCCCCCCCCCGACTTTGCAATAAACGATTTATTCCAGCTGTTTTTTTAGGGTGGGTGGGAAATTCTGCATTCTTTTTTTCATTAAGAAAGAAGGATTATATACACATGAAAAGAGAAATTAGGGTTACGAATTCAGTTTGCCAAAGACGAATTGAGTCAAGCTGTTGGAAAAATGTGTATCGTTTGGAGTTCAATTATGCAAATTATGCTTCTGGAAAAAGAGATATGAGACACAATCAAATGTGCTTTGACAGGAGATCTGGAACAGCCTGGCACTAGAGTGAAAAAAGATAAATAACAACATTTTAAAATAATTATTAACAAAATGGTAGATACTTGAATGCAATTTATGTTTATTTTCTAGCAGATGGAAATCTGAAGGTGATGCAGGCCTGTGTCTTTTACCGTCAAGAGTTGGTTCCATACTCCTGGTAGGGAGAGATGAATGGATCTGTTCATTCATGCTTTATTGCACTTAAGTTTTTTATAAGATGAGTTTTATGTATGGATTTTAGTCTAAGATTGTAATCAAGTTAAGTCAAGTTATATCTGCTGAGTCAGCACTGTGAAGTAGAAGACATTTTATATTAATTATTAATCTACCATAGGGGCTATTTCTTGCATAATTGCTTAATAAATGACAGGGTGAACCACTTGAGGAGGTAAAGCTCCAACAGCAGCAAACAGAAGCAAATATTCAAGCCTCGAATGATTTTTTTAAACTCCTGATTATTCATTTCTGATCATTAAAATCACCTACATGCCTTCTAAGAAACAAAAAATGCAATCCCCATTGACATATATGCACTACATCTCTGACACAGTATTTGTCTGTTTGCCCAATTTTATAACAGTTCCCTGAATTCATACAAGAAGACATGTAGGATTCATTTATTTGATGTATTTATTTGAATCATATGGCCATCCATCTCACAGCAGTGACTCTGGACAAAGTACAAGATTAAAACAACAATTTCACAATCTAAACTGTCATTGTCGTTAAAGCTATCCACTTTGGATTGTGGCAGTCATCGTTCTGCACATCTAAAATGGTGCCCGTTTGGGGAAGGCCATACGTTAGACAATAACTATTTAAATACAATTGTATTATTGGACCACTGGTCATTGCATTATTTTTCCAGCACTAAATCAAACACTAGGCACATCTCTCTCTCTCTCTCTCTCTCTCTCTCTCTCTCTCTCTCTCTCTCTCTCTCTCTCTCTCTCTCTCTCTCTCTCTCTCTCTCTCTCTCTCTCTCTCTCTCTCTCTCTCTCTCTCTCTCTCTCTCTCTCTCTCTCTGTGTGTGTGTGTGTGTGTGTGTCTGATCCATATCATCTATCCATCTTGATGCTTCATCTCATCTACTTGAAAATGAAGAACTTATATTCCTGAAAGTTCACAAATGAATTCTTGAGAACAAGATCTTTTGTGAAATAGTATGTGAGGATACTATTTAATTTGGGCTGGACTCAACTCTTAATGCCTTGATATGAGCTACACCTAATCACTGGTCTCTTGCCAATAGTCTTCATGTACACAAACTTCATTTACTTAATAAGAGTAAACAAGAAGCCCATGTGGATCTAAGGGATGAGCGAATCTGTCCATTTCAATTCATCTTGGTATATTTTTTTCCACTTATAAATTTGTTCATCCCATTTTAATACTCCTCTGAATTTGTTTGAATATCTAAGTATTTAGGCACACACTTCTCCTAGTCCATGTTGCATTTGAAACCCTGCCTAATATATCAAATTCCTGCATTTTTCCCCTAACCTAATGTAACTGTGCATTGTTTTTGTGAATAAAGAGTTTGTGCAGATTTTTCCTGATATACGTATATTTATGGGCAGGAAGGGGTTAATCTGGCAAACTGCATTGCAATCATGGGGCAAGGTAAAAATGAGAAACAAGTCAATGTCTGCTTCTTTTCTTGTAGAAACAGAAAGGAACTTTCCAGCACTTTTACAGCATGCAGCTTCGTTATCCAAGCCTTGCTCATTTTACCTGGGAAAATTCAGTACAGACCCGTTCTTCTTCCCTCTTGCAAATCATTATTTGGGTGAGACCTGCAGGCTCTTACAAGTATTTGAAGTGAGCTAATGATCTTTGGCATGAAATGCAGGAGATGATCCTTTTGTTTAGCTTTGATGTAATTTTCTAGAACATTATTCTATCACATTCTCTCCCTTGTACGCATACCTCTGGCATTGCCTTTTGCAGAGGTAAGACGGGGTGAGCACCTGATAATATAATATGTATTCCATAAACAGATGGGCAGGAAACAGGTTGGGACTTTTCTCCTTCTCATCATATGTTGAAGAATTCTTGGGCCAGGGAGAAAGAAAAGATCAGTAGGCACCTGAGAACAAGGATAGCTTCCAGTTTAACAGCCCTAAGGGCACTAGCTGAAGAAACTTCAAACACGGTTATTGTAAATATAGTTAGGAGGCATCATTATAATGTAAGTTTTCCAATCATTTTACATCTCCCTCTCTTTGAAGAAATCTTTGCTTCTTAACATATTGGAAAAAGTTGTTACGTGAATTCTTGGTGTCTGAAAAATATAACATGGCACATGAAAGAGCAGAAGGCCATTTCAGCCACATCTCATAAGCAAGACATTAGTTCAGTGGTTCTCAACCTTTCTCAGGTTGAGACCCCACTTGCCACGCCCATGCGCGCCACGACCCCTACCCGGGCGCGCGCGCGCGTGTGTGGACGCGCGCGCAAAAATTTTTTTAAAAAAATTTAAAAAAAGAAAAAAAAGAAAACAAAATGGCGGCCGCGGCGGGCGGATCTGCGCATGCACGGATCGGCCCATCGCACGCACCACGCATGCACGCATCCGTCCGTCGCGGGCCGCCATTTCGTTTTGTTTTATTTTTATTTTTAAAAATTAAAAAAAAAAAAACAAAAAAAAAATGGCGGCCGCGGATCTGCGCCTGCACAGATTGGACCGTTGCACGCACCGCGCATGCGCGGATCCGCCCGTTGCGGTCCGCCATTTTGTTTTTTTTATTTTTTTTAAACTTTTTTAAATTTTTTTTTAGTTTTTTTTAATTTTTTTTTGGCGCAACGGGCAGATCTGAGTGTGCGCTGCGCGCGCGCGCCAAAAAAAATTAAAAAAAATTTAAAAAATAAAAAAAATAAAAATTAAAAAAAACAAAATGGCGGCCGGTGGTGCCCGGCGACCCCCACGAAATGGTCGCGCGACCCCAAATGGGGTCGCGACCCCAAGGTTGAGAACCACTGCATTAGTTGATCCATTAGGGAGGTTGTGAGAAAGAAAACTAATAATACATTAAGACAAGTATACTTCCTGGTTTCCAAGATTCTGGAATCTTAACTCTTTTTTCCTGATGTTAAACCTGATGAATGAGCCTCTTTAGCACGGCTCTCCAAACTTGGCAGCTTTAAGACTTGTGGACCAACTCCTGGAATTCCTCAGCCAGCCATGCTGTCTGGGGAATTCTGGGAGTTGAAGTCCACAAGTCTTAAAGCTGCCAAGTTTGGAGATCTGTGCTCTATTGGAATCTTGCCTCCTTGGTCATGGGCTGCTGTCAATCAATACTGCATTTTTTAAAATAGACAATTTCTACAAGTTAAACATAACTTTGCTGTCCTATTATAATACCGATTTACAGTAAAAATAGGCTATATACCTGGCAATCATTTTCACACATGCTCCAGAATGGTTTCCTGGTGTACAATAGGCACTATGAGATTCCAGGGTTGTGGTCTTTCCCACTTTTTGGTGATATCCAGAGACCATTCCAACTGGAATCACCAAAAATCAGTAGTAGCTCACAAAAAGTTTGAAGAGAAAATAGACTTTTAAAAAAGTATCTGAAATACATCAACTTTCCTTTTCATTTTGGACAGGAGAGTGATCTTGACAGTTCCCATCATCATCTAATATGCATCCTTTGGGAAGACCTGAAGTTCAGTAGCATCTGGAGGAGGAAGGTATCCTTAATCCAACAATTCTAGCGAAATCTTCTGTATAATGAAAGTAATTTAGTTCTATTCCTTCATAATTGTTTCTTGCACATAAATTTTTTTATCACTGCTACTGGAAAATGATTGCATTTGGCAATATAATTTTAATTCCTTTGAAATTTAGCAGAAAAAAAATACTCCACATAGTTATTTTTGGCTCTTTATTTTGATGAAAGCAAAATATATTTGTTTTCATCAAAATAAAATGAGCCGTGGTTAGAATGCAGTATTGCAGGCTAATTCTGCCCACAGCCTGGAGTTCCATCTTGATCAAGGTTGATTCAGCCTTCCATCCTTCCGAGGTCACTAAAATGAGGACCCAGATTGTTGGGGGGCAATATGCTGATTCTGTAAAACACTTACAGAGGGCTGTAAAGCACTGTGAAGCAGTATATAAGTCTAAGTGCTATTGTTATATTACACATGGCCGGTGTAACGTCCATTATACGGACAAAGCCAGTGACAAGACATTTCTTTACTATTAAGAAGAAAATTATATAAAAGTTCCCAAGTCATCAGAAGTCAGCCTTAATTTCAGTGAGTCAGTAGGTGCTACCTCCACTAATTATTTCTTGTCAGGATTTCATTGCAGTTGCAGAGGGCAGCCGTGCAATCCCAGGAAAGGTACAGATCATTTTAGGGATGTCCCCCACCCATCCTCCAAGGTTTTCTGAGGTGCCATTCTACCCCAGTCTTTACATTTTATTGGCATTCCTTCCCATCACATTAGAAGTTTCAAATACAGTAAAAAAAATTAAAGGGAAGATAAGAAAAAAGAGAGGAAGGGAGGGAGGGAGGGAAGGAGGAAGGAAGGAAGGAAGGAAGGAAGGAAGGAAGGAAGGAAGGAAGGAAGGAAGGAAGGAAGGAAGGGAGTTCTGTCCTTCTATGGAGTAGTTGCCATCTAACAAGTTTCCTTCCTCTTCCCTCCCTTACTTCCCCTTCCTTTTTAACTCTTTATAGACCCCCAAACCCAATTCAGTCTTTTCTTCTTTGAAGGCCCATATAAGGCTTCCAATCTTTCAAATATCTTTATTGCTTGAAAGGTCAGCTTTGGCATTTCTGCAAGCTCCATTAATTTTATAATTCGAACTTCTCAGTGGATATTTCATTATTCTTCCACAGTTGTGCATCCAACAATCCTGCTGCAATTACCATATATAGTATTAATTTCCTGTATTTTTTTCTAGCTCAGTGTTCATAAACCCCAATAAAAACAATTCTGCTTTCATCCTAATGTTGACAAGGATAACCTTTGCATCATTGTATGGGTTTGCACCAAAAATTTATAAAATTTTTCACATTTTAAAGGACAAAAGAAGAATGCTGATCTGAAATATTTGGGGAAATGTACTTCTCTAACTCTGATACAGCAAATTTGCAAGTAGATGGCATATCCTCAATGGGTCTCACAGTGTAAATTAAACTTTGGTATTAGACAATCTTACCTTATCTCCAGAACTGTATTTATAATATTTGGAGAGGAAAAAAAAGTTGTGTTGCCTTCAGTCAGGTACAATTTGGCTTAAAAGTTGTAACTTTTGGCATGAAGTAAATTGAATGTTTTGTAGTACATTGATAAATTAATCACTAGGCCTTTTGGGAGAAAAAATTCAGAAGCACTTTCAGCCTCTCCACTATCTAGTGTAAAAGTGTTGAATTGCTGTTTTCCTGAACTGAAAGTTCCTGGAATTATTTTCATTAAAAAAAATGGGGCTATATTTGCTGCCTAAAGCAAATAACTGCAAAAGAAGCTTCATTCTGTCTGACCGCTCTGTCGCCAAGACACTTCATCAGAAATGCTGCTATGTGATTGTATGTGTGTGTGCATTAGTGCAACCAGAGCATTTTAGATCTTTACTACCGGGTAGTCTCTTGTACTGTAGATAATGTAGTATAGTATGGAAAATTTATCATTTATTGCATACTTCTGACTACATTGTTTGCAGTCTTTCCTCTTTATACCCATTATACATTTTCACCACCGTTTGTGTAGCAATTAATTCTATATTTTTATTTAGTTTTGTTCATTTTGTTATTTCGTTAAACATTTTTTCATATTTACCACTATTGCTTCATATAGTTCTGTGGCCCTCTGAAACATTTTTATCTTTGTTCTAATCAATTTCTCCCTCCTGATTGATCTTCTGCCCAGTCATTTTGTTGGAAAATAAATCTGTCTTCTACTATTTTCTACGAAGTAAATATGAAATTTACTTTCTTTTGCTATTCTATTGCCACTATTGTTCATTTCAGGGTTTTTTTTCTTTTCCACATATCATTTTTACAATGATCACTGCTGGCATAAAAATATGATCTGTTGTACATTCAGAACTTCTCGACATCTTCTTTTCTTCAACTAATGCCCTCACAGTAAGCAAACTGAAGGAATGAATTCAAATATAAACTCTATTTGTGTTAAATGGATTTGATTCTGTGGAGTGTTCAGAGTTAAAAGTTATTTGTACGTAGTATTTCTTGGGGTAAAACAAAATCAAAGATTCACTACTATCTCATCTTTCATTCTGACTGAAGTGGCTAACGGAGTACAACTTGTGGTTTGTTAATTGTCTGTCAAAGCTCTCACTGTAGGAGAATCTGAGCCATCTAAATATATATATATATAGGTAAATGCAGGAGGGTCGTGGTAACAGGAGTTAGACAGATGTCTTAATTGTGGTGTACACAGGTTGAAAGCTTGCCTAGGCCAGAGAATTCTTCACCAGCTTCAACACAACTTAGTAAGTTTTAAAATTTGATCAACAAATAAAATAAATGGTCAACTTTGTTTCTAGTGTTAGAAATGTTTCTGCTTTCTATTTTGGGTAAAGGGATGGGATGTTGATTGCCAATTTGGCTCCAAAGTAACAGCAGCAGCTATTGCAGATATGCAAGTAAGAGGGAGAACAAGTACAACTTCACAACACAATGGAATATATGTGAGTAAGGTCAGAAAGGGCTTTGGATGGGAAAATGTTCAATCAGTTTTGGTAGGAGAAAAATCTTGGCATGTTTCCCAGGCCTTTGGTGCAAATTGACTATGTAGGTACCAATCATGTAATAACAGTGTTTACACAGGATGGTCAATGGCTAGACCACTATATAAGTCTAGTAAAATAAATAAATCTGAACCTTTGGCAAGCCAGTTGCCAGCCAACATTGGTAATACTGAGCCACACGGGCCAATGGTTTAACTACTCCAGTGTCAAACTCAATTTCACTGAGGGCCGCATCAGCATTGCGGTTGCCCTTGGGTGTGTGTGGCCAGAGTGGGTGTGGCCCACTGGGTGGGAATGGCTGGAATGAGTGTGGCCTACTGGGTAGGCATGGCCAGTTCTACATCATTTGCGTCAAGGATGCCTGTGGGGGCCTGGGCAGGAGTGGGACAGATCTGAGGATCTCTGGCAGAAGTGGGTGGGATCGGGGCAAGTGCCAAGGCATGGTCCACCGGGGCAAGTGCCAAGATGGCCACCACAAAATTATACATTGGCTCTCCCGGCAGGCCTGGGCCAGGGCCAAGGCAGCGGGGGCCGTTCCCTCACTGTTTCCAGGATGGCTTCGAAGGCCGCATCCGGCCCCCGGGCCTTGTGTTTGACATGTCTAAACTACTCAATAAAAGACAGCACATGGTCTAGACCAGGGGTAAGCAACCTTGGCTCTTTTATGACTCATGGACTTCAACTCCCAGAATTCCTGAGCCAGCTTGGGAATTGAAGTCCACGAGAAATAAAAGAGCCAAGATTGCCTACCCCTGGTCTAGAAAAAAAACTTAAATCTTTGAGGGTGAAGGTTCATTCTCCGAGCTTGTGGGTTGGTTTCCAAACGTTTCGTTACCACACTAGGTAACATCTTCAACGGCGTTTAAGTATCCCCTAAACACCGCTGAAGTTACCTAACCTGGTAATGAAACATCCAGAAACCAACCCACAAACTTGGAGAACGAACCTTCACTCTCATCTTATACCCGAGCTACAGATATTCCCCACTATTGCAAACTTAAATCTTTCTATCTCCGAGCCACTTTTATACTGTATTTCCACTTTTATTGCTAGTTTCCTCTCCTCCTCCCTTTTTTTTAAAGGGCACAGTCTGAAAAAAACCTGGCAACTCTACCAGACATTGAGCCGCTGAAATTACAGATCATTTGCAAAATGTACATGGAGTTCTAAGTTTGGGAATTGCTGTTCATTTTGCTTCTATACAACCAGGTCATAGCTATACCTTCAGAGCAGAGAAAATGTTGCTGAAAATAAAGTGCTCCTCACTGAGAATTTTAACTACAATATGCTATGTGTGTATGTGTGTGTCTGTGTGTAGATGTGTAAACTCACACATGCAGACAGATATAGAGTTCAATGTTTCAGGTGATTAATTTTCCATGGCAATAAAGCCTCTGAAATCTGGAAATTTTCCAGCAATAATACTCAGATGCTATATAGATTTTCAGTAGTTTTATTGAAAAATGCCTCTTTTGTTTCAGAAATAAATAATATAAGGCAGTGAAATTCACAATTTGCAGTTAAAATATAAAAGCAGCAATTCTATATCCATAGTCTTGCAAACAATTTCCAACTGCTTTTTTTTCTGATAACTATGAAACATTATATTCTGGAGAGAAGGGGAATCATAACTAAATATACAACACAAACATGCAATTCCATCTCTGCAGGATTGACTGCAATTTGGCATAAATGTTAAAGTCTCTAAAACAAGGAAAATTAAGCCATTACTTCTTTTAAAATTGTATCCAGTTGATACAAGGATGCCAGCTATATTATTTAAAGGTTTGTGGTTGTTAAAAGGGATGCATAAAAGCAGTATGTGCCCTGCAAGATATATGCAAAAAGTAGAAGAAATTGCTTATGTGGAAAGGGAAATTTCTTCTTTTATTAGATGTTGCAGATTGGTAACAGTGACTGAATTACTGAGCAAGCAATTTGATGAGGAAGAAAATGATAAGGCAAGCTCTTCCATTGCTGAGACATCCAGATTACTTGTAGTAGCTGTGAAGAAGGTGGGATTTCTGTGGTTGTTATATTTTTATATATATTAAAAGAACTGTAGCCTTGCGGTCACTTTGATGCACTTGTTAAGGTTTAACGCAGCCACCTGAAGCACAGGTATATTACAGGCATTCCAAGAGAGAGAGAGAGAGAATGAAATGTGTACCAACATCTATTGCTATTCCCACATACGCCAGATATTTCTCAGAAGATTTAAGTTGTACTTCTGCTTGGAAACATGGTAGGAGGAATAGCATATCTACATATGAGAGAATGGCAACAACAAAAACAAATACCCAAAGGGAAAGGGGGTGGGGAGAGAGGAGTGAGAAAATAATACATTTATGGTTTTGTTTTTGCTTTTCTTGATAAGGAACGTTTCCAGCGCATATGTTCAGGGAACCCAGGTGAGTGCATATCAGATCCATAGTCCTCATAGTGCTCATCTCTTCTTTCAGGTTCCACTGGTACTATGTAGGCCTCACTGTCAGGCTGATATGGTCCACTGTCAGGTACATAGGACTCTGGTTGAAAATAGTTGTCCAATGGAACATTAAAGTTATTATCATATGTCTTTGAATCAAGAGGGGATTTCTTTTTCTTAAGTTTAAAAGCAGGCTATTAAGGTTGTTGATGTTTTGTTTTAGTAAATCTGGGATGGTTTGTCTTTTTCTTTTAGTCAATCCTCAGGGCTTTTATTCGGAAGCAATTTCATTAAAAAAAAACCCACCCTAACCAATGATCCTAAAATCAATAATTTATGTAGAAATTCTGCTACGCATTTGGATCTCAACAAGGGGAGTTGTGACTGAGGCACTGATTGCCCTTGCCTTTGACATGAAGGCTGGAGCTTTATATGTGTGTCCAGCAAAAACAGATGGTGGTGGGGGGGAAGCACCATGTTTTGTCTGTTGAAGAATTTTTTTCTGCTCCCTTTCAAAACTTTTTTTTAATGGCAAATTAACATAAACAAAATTTAAACAAAAATAATAACGCTCACATCTAAAATATTGGAAACAGAATTTCTGTGCAAAAATTAAGTCTCTTAGGCAGCAAAGGGACTTAATGACAAGCAAATTAGCAAGTCCTACTTGCAGCTTAGTCTCTAACATTGATTTTGTGCAATGTAGACATAATAATCTTTCAAAACTAATTTCAATTTGGGAGAAGAAAAAATTCTGAAACGGAAAGAATACTGGCACAATTTAAGGACTACAATGCTCAAAATAATTTTGAGGTTTAGGTTTTTTTTAAGGTAAGTATTAAAATTACAAACCCTAAAGTCAAGCCTTGAGTAATTTCCAGTGAAAAAAGTTGAGATTTATTAATCTCAATTAGTCACAATTAGCTGTAATTTACTCCATTTATTTCACTGGGACACAATTAATTTTAGTAGACTTAATGTATACTTAAGTAATCTTTAAGAGTTCCACTTAAGTGAAAGCCAATTATTAAAACAAATGCTTTGTTCAAATGGGAAACCTTCATGTATGCAACATTGTTTTATTCAAAATAGTTCCCTATGGGTGTGGCAGACATTTACACCAAGCTGTCGCCAAGAGTAACTACTATTTTCTGACAAATGTGCCTCATATCCAATTGAACCAGAGCTAGTGCTAGAGGAACACCAAAGATTTCAGGAAAATCGGAATCAAAATTAATTATATTTTCAGCACTTGTAAGATTACATATACAAAAAAGCCTCAAGTCCTGAATAAGGTAAGATGGAGATAAGAATAACAAAGAAAAGAGAGAAAGACTTCTAGAGTTTCGAAGAAATCATGCTGGCACAAATTAAAAAGCAGCAGGAGGTTTGAATGCAAAAGCATGATGTAATGTTAACTAGGTTTAGTGGACATGATTCCATACAAATCATTTACAAGCCAGAATTAGTTCATTATTTACAGTCATTTTCTGTTTCGCCAAAGTAAATATATTATGGTGTTATGTTCATTAATATGTTTATAAGCCTCCGCTGCCATTCTAGTAACTTGGTTTTGATATAATTGGACAGTAAGTACAGGGAGATTGAGTTTACATCCCTTGCTGTATCAAATGCCATTGCCCTTTACTGCAATCACAAATGCTTGTTAGTAAGTACATTCTTTTAAAAAGAGCATCTCCCCTCTTATGAGGCCAACACTATTTATGTAACCATTATCTATAACGAAATAACCATACAGATTCACGTCCAAGTAAGCACGTGCACAAACATCTCAGAAACAGGATTTTCATGAAAATTCAAACTGTAAGCAGCACTAACGGCATAGAAAATTTGTTAGCCGGATCCTGAAATAGGTCAAAGATTTAGTTTTCAGGGTTGAACAGCTGTGCAAAACTGTTTTTCATTCATTACATCCATGAGAGTTAAATTGTATGTATATCTATATCTATATATATATGCCAGATTATTTTCTGAAAGGGTAGCACTTCAGTATTACTTTCCATTTATTTCTCATTCAATTGTTGATATTGTGCAAATTTTGCATTATGGCTTATTCTATTGAATTTGATCTACCCATCAATACTATGAATGTGTGTGTACATATATATATCTATATATATATATCTATATATATTCACGTATACATGCAAACAACATAACAAACAGCAATATCACGTATAAGGTGCTACAGTGCACACAACAAATTAGTGATCAGTATTAAGGGCCTGGAATCTTTCCTTGAAGAGGCCTTAAATATATGGCATGGTCACTGGTTATGATCCTTCCCAGGTTAGTGATTTGGTATCCTGTGATCACAAATATCCAGCATTTAAGTTCCTTTGACCATTCAGTGCCTCAAATTGACTCTTCTCAGAAGAAATTTGCATAATAGACCAATATAGTAGATTCCATTGAATTTGATACAGTGCAAATAATGACTTCCCATGCCCTAACCCTTGCCTAGTTGTCTGCACTGTATCACAAAATGACATTTGAGATGGAAAATTAGATTTCAGGTACTAATTTTGTATAGATAATCCCATCACGAATCAGAAAGATGAACGCAGAAATGGCAAACTCTGTTCTTTATACTTTAGACGAATGGTCAACCTTGTTCAGAAGTACAGGAGTAGTTTGATGGAGAAGGAAAACAGGAAGAAGAAGGAAAAATGGTCAGTTATGTCCTAAGAACAATGTGCCTTATCCTTTCACTTTAAATATTAGAAATAAATTAGATTGAAATATACAAACTACTTTTTTCCTTAAAGTAAAATTGGCACTTCAAACTGGGACAAAGCTACTTCAAAACTGGAGAAATTTTATAAACATGAAAGAAACCAGTGACGAGAATCACAACAAATATGTTTAAATCTGATGGAGTTGGAAAGCTTACACTGTTCAGCACTTGAGTTATAGTTCAGTTTTAATGTCTAATTAATTCTACTTTTATTACAACTTTTCACTGCATAAAATTATTCATGCTGAACAAGCTTTTATTAAAGTATTCAACGACATTTAAGTTCTCAATAACCTACCTGGGTATCCTTGACCATTGTAAGCAATGCTAGCACACAGGGATGAATCACAGTATCCAGAGGGCCCAGGAGGGCCTCTGATACCACCATTACCAGGTCGGCCAGGTGGCCCAGGTGGACCTCGGGAACCTGTAGAACCTGGTGGGCCAATTCTGGATTCTCCTTGTGGACCTAATTGTAGAATGAAAAGGAAGGTATTGTATCAATAAATTCAATACGAGGCAGTTTAGTAAAATGGCTGGCAAAATTAAAAACTAGATTACACTCAAGCATATAGTTAAGGAATGTTTCTGTTCGGTTTCAACATATGGTGTTAATGAAACAACCACAGGAACCAAAATGTAACTCATCATTAGTTGTTTCCCTGATTTTAAGATCTTTAGTCATAGAAAATTGTTTTGGCCTGACTGAGTCTGGTGGATTACACAGGGAAGCAACTTCTATGTTACGTTTCAAATAAAGCATAAAATTACTTTAATTTTGCTACTCCATAGCTTTAGAATAGATGAGATAATGTTTTCCTTGGAACCATTTATGTTCATGGTTAAAAGAAATGGAAGTTTTCATAAAATGAAGGTAGAAATTGTTATGAGCTTATTACGGAGTTTGTCATGAACATTCAATAGTAAACTGAAGACAGAAGCAATGAGACAGAATCTGACTAACCCTGCCAAGATCTAAATAAGTAACCAAACTATAATGATAGCAAAAGTAGCCACCATGACAACATCATGATCTATGAGAGAGCCCTGTAACTTTGTATATGGAAAGACAGACAGAAATAGAGAGAGAGAGGGAGGGAGGGAGGGAGGGAGAGGGGGAGAGAAGTATCACAAACAAAAGCCAATTGCTACTATGGAATTACTCAATATTTTCAACTGATATGTGGCCTTAAGAGGATGAGCAACATGATGAATGAATAAGAGTTTCAAAAACTTGGTAATATATATCATTATTTTTAATAGTATATATCACTATTATAACCTACCTGGTGGCCCTGGCAAACCTCGTGATCCTTGTATTCCAATTCCTCTTTCACCTTTCTCTCCAGGTGGCCCTAAACCACACCAAAACGAAAACATATTCAAGCTGCGTCACAGAAGTGATGGCTTCAATTGCTCAGGAAACATCTAATGTCAGCAGTTTAATCAATGCCATTTTGAGCAGTTTTCATGGTCTGATATTTGAGGTTCACGTATGTTCTTTGTTTTGCTGATAGTCCCACCACTGTTCTAAACCCTGAAAGTTTAGAACCCTCCCGCCTTCAGGGGAATATCCCCATGACTCTAAGGACAACCCACCTCGCTCGCCAGGGGATCCTTGCATGCCAGGTGAGCCCGGAAATCCTGGCCTGCCTCCACTTCCAGGCTCTCCTGAGGTCCCAGGAGATCCAGGGGGACCTGGTGGCCCTGGAGGTCCAGGTTGGCTGCGACTTGAATGGTAATCGTTTGGAATTTGATTTATCATCTGGTTAAATCGGGTCATTTGGCCTTTTTGGGGACAAAAAAAGGAAGAAATAGATTAATTAAGAGAGTGAATAATGAAACATCTTTTAGAGTGATTAAAAAACTCTGCACCCAGCAGCTGGTGCCAGAGTTGAAACCAGTACAGTTTACCATTTTAAAAAGAAAGAAATATTCAGCGAATGGAAGACTTAGGCATATTCTTATATCCTTTCCCTTCCCCAACTCAATCAGGAATAAATTGTGCTGTATAGTCACTTAAAAGATACTTGATTATGTACTGATTTCTCTGATAAATTTTTTTACGACTCCTCTACAGTTCCTACCCACCAATAAAAATATATAAATTAAATCTAGGCTAATGAATAGCCAAATATGTGTAACTGTCTAAAGCACAGGTCGGCAACCTGCGGCTCTGGAGCCGCATGCCGCTCTTTGAGCCTTCCCCTATGGCTCCCAGCTTCCTCTGCCATTTGCAGAGAGAGACAGAGACAGAGAGAGGCACTTGCTCTCTCTCTCTCTCTCTCTCTCTCTCTCTCTCTCTCTCTCTCTGTGTGTGTGTGTGTGTGTGTGTGTGTGTGTGTGTGTAAAAAAGAGTGGACTAACGGTATTCTCCAACGAGCTGAAAAGCTTATTTGGGCGGACCTCCTCCCTTTGCTGCATCTCTGCAGGAAGCAGGAAGGGCAGGAGAGAACTAGCTAGCCCAGCAATGCTGACTCATGAATTCTGGCAGTTGAAGTCCATGAGTCATAAAAGAGCTGAGGTTGCCTACCCCTGAGCTTTTTGGAGAACAGCTTGAAGCCAGCTTGCCAGGTGATCAGAAGATCAGAGAAAGGGAGAGAGGGGGGAGAGAAAGAGAGGGGGGAGAGGAGAGAAAGAGGGGGAGGGAAAGAGAGGGAAAGGAGAGAAAGAGAGAGAAAAAAGAAAGAAAAAGAGAAAGCAGGAGAGAGGGAAAGAGACAGAAAGAGACCCTTTTGACATCTAAAATGAAGATAACACTGCATATATCCTTTTTTACCTTTATTATAGGTGTGTGTATATATGTATGTGTGTGTATATATGTGTGTGTGTGTGTGTGTATGTGTGTGTGTGTGTGTAGGTCTTTGGTTATTTGGGTTTTCTCCCACGTAAAATTGGAAGTGTCTTGCCAACATTTCGACGAAGTCCCATTTGTCATCTTCAGGCTGATATTTTCGGCTTCATGCTTCTAGGAGCAATTGCTCCTAGAAGCACGAAGCCAAAAACACCAGCCTGAAGATGACGAATGGGACTTCGTCGAAACGTCGCCAAGACACTTCCAATTTTACGCGGGAGAAAACCCGAATAACCAAAGACCTACATACAAACACCCGCGAAAACCTCAGAAAATACACACACACACACACACACACACACACACACACACACACAAAATAAAGGTAAAAAAGATATATGCAGTGTTATCTTCATTTTAGATATCAACAGGTTTTTGCGGTTCCCAGTGTTTTGTTTTCGGTGGGAAACGGGTCCAAGTGGCTCTTTCAGTGTTTTGGGTTGCCTACCCCGGTCTAAAGTGATACAGATGTGCTGTTGGCACAAATGCCTCCTGGATTATGACCAGTGAATAATAAACAGTTAGGATGGTTACTTGAAGAATGGGGCGGGGGAGAGGAAATGCATTACTAAACAGGACATTGAAAATAGCACATGTAAATTTTCGTAAGTTAGCACAGGGTTTTTCAATGGTATTCCACAAAATCCTAGAATTCCATAAGAAATAGACTGTGAGACACTAAGAGATAAAAACATTAGTTGATTGTTGTTTTTTAACTAACAGATTCTCCAGTTCTAGTCCAGCTGGGTGACGTTGGGTCAGCCCCTTCTCTCAGCCCTAAGAAGAAGGCAATGACAAATCACATCCAGGCTATTGCAAGGAGTCAACACTGATTCAAAGGCACAAAACAAAACAAAACAAAACGTTAATTTGCAAACATAAATCTAAATGCTAGATTACTCCTAGCAATACTATCCTTCTCAGCTTGACTTCTGGCACAGACTCCTGAACTAACGAAGGTGCCACTGATAAGAACTGAAAATATTTTGTTCTGTGTGCTTCTACCTCTGATAGGGATTGTGAACTAATATGCCCTTGTAAAAGAAACTTTCTTCTGATTTCCCATTAAGAAAACAACCCTTTAGAGCAGGGGTCATCAGACTTGGCCCTTTTATGACTTGTGGACTTCACCTCCCAGAATTCCTCAGCCAGTGTGCCTGGCTGAGGAATTCTGGGAGTTGAAGTCCACAAGTCATAAAAGGGCCACGTTTGAAGACCCCTGCTTTAGAGGAAGGCTGTTATAGAGCATATGGCTACTCTGCAAACATCCCACATGCTTAAAATCTACAGTGTGTTAGTGCCTGACAACTTGGTATACGGCATTTGTTGTATGTGATGGAAGCACCACTTACTGTTGATCATTTGTTCGCAGACTTGTCTTGCCACAGCTCGCATCATACCCTGGGAAGCAATGTCTCCCTTAATAAATAAAATGATTGTTGGTTTATATCTCACTGTAAACAAACTGCATTTAATAAGTTAAAAAATGTATGTGAATTAATTCTAAAGCTGCACTTACTCGGTCACCTTTTTCACCTTTCAATCCAGCTGGACCCTGTAACAGATTAAAGTCCATCAAAATGTTATCATACCGGTAGGACAGCTTTGTGAAGCACAAATAAATGACACAGGTAGCAAAACCCAAAAGAATGAATTAAAATATATATATATATATATAGTGAATGTTTCTGTATCAAATGAGCAACCGTCAGGAATTGGAGGGGGGGCTTAAGTAAACAGCCTCGTAAAATTTAGAGTCAAGGTATCATCTACATATGCAGAAAAAAGATGTGGTGAAATATTGAGCAGATTAGATTACTAATCTGCATTTCCCCAGGCTGAAAACGGGATGCCACAACTGAATGTTTTCTTGATTTTTAAATATCAGAATACCATTTTTCCTCTTGCAATTATATAGGAAAGAACGGTTTGAAATAGTATAGTGCTGAACCAGTGGATATTCTTGCTCATTAATTCAGCAGGACTGAATCTCATTATGCAGCATTGTAGAACATATGAATGTCTTGGAGCTTTATTTATACGGAGCATAAACAATGTGCAGGGTGACCGACAAGGATTGTGAAGATTCATGATTGTGCTTCATCCTCTTTTTCCAGCAGCTTCCCCTCTTTCTTCCCTACCACCCATCAGCTTGGCTGCTGACCTCTGTTCCCTTCTATACCTTTTCTGGTGAAGCAATCAGGCTTCATTCCCTATAGAAAACATAGCTCCATTTCATCCATGTATGGACCCAAACAGCCAAAATGTATGTTTCTTTTCAAGCACCAAAAACAGCTGTTTCATTCAACTGCACGGGATCTTTTACTTGATAACATATTTAAATTCTGATTTCTTTTTTTAATATACATACCCTTCACTCTATTTCCTTTTGTGGTAAGCAACATGATGCAATACACAAAAAAAGAAGTAAGAAATAGTAAGGAAAAGGAATTGAGGCATAAGAAGGAAAGGCAGCTATAAACACTTTGATCTGCAAATCATTCTTGCTTGCTCTGCATCCATGAACTGTTTCAAACATTGTTTTGTAATCTTCCTGTTTGCCCTTTTAACAGATAAAATGCTTTATAACAGCACTGCCCATATATATACCGGTATGTATGTTTATAGCTTTTAAATTCTAATGGGTCATGAATACAGAAATTGGTCTCATATGTTTAAGGAATATGGGAAACTACCACATGAAACATGAATCAAAATAGTTCAAAAGCATTGGCTATGTCTTCCTAGATTTCAGATACTGGTCTCTCCTTCCCCCCCCCCCTCCTCAAAATCCTGAACCTTTTGCAATCAAAGCAGTTATAGGACCATTGAGCTATATTCTATCTCTGGTTCCAAGAGAGATTTTTATTAATAAAATATATTCCATTTTGCCTTGACAAGGAAACCAAGTTATCTATAACTAATGCTAATGTAATGATCAAGCAGCCTTTTAAGTGTGTAACTTTCAACTTTATCATCTGAAATAGATCTGTTTAGAGACATCCATAAGAGTGATTTGAGAAAGGTGTATTCGAATACATTAGTATTTCTATTTTTCCTCTGAGACATTCCTTCAGTATTGTTTTCTGCAGTGTATTCCAATCTCTATGAATGTCAATTTTGAATGCCAATTCAATGAGAAAATAGGGTAGGTCTGTATATAGTTAATGTTCAGTTTCTGTACAATAAATGGATAAAATAAGTTTCAAAAGTTACACAATTGAGCATTGATCTCTTTTCAACTAATGCTTCCCTCATTTTAAATTAAAATGAAATGTGGAAGAAACAATCTAACTACCTGATGAAATATCATAATGAATTGTTCAAGCAACTGTTGTTATTCCCTGGAATAAGGAGACTTCATTTCAGAACCTCCCCCAACTCTAATTGTTAAAAAAAAAATAAAAACTCTTTCAAGTCAAGCTTGTCTTCATATGTGTAGTCCTTGGCAATAACATGCACATGGCTTCCCTCTGTCTTCTTCCTTGATTGTTTTGCAGCCTGTCTAAGCTACAGTCCTGGAATTTCCAAATTGTCCCACATCCAGATATTAGCCAGGTCCAGTCCTGCTTAGTTTCCAAACTAAGTTCAGTCAGGTGCTGTTTCATTTATTAAAAGCAACACTGAAGGAGTTAGAGTGAAGTTGTCAGAGTGATTGACTGTTCTACTATATCAGCGGTTCTCAACCTATGGGTCGCGACCCCATTTGGGGTCGAACAATGGTTTCGCGGGGGTTGCCGGACACCGCAGCCCGCCATTTTTTTGGGCCGTCGCACGCGCGCTGCGCGTGCGCGGTTCAGCCCGTCGCACCGCGCATGCACAATTCGGCCCGTCGCGCCGCGCATGTGCAGTTCAGGTTGTCGCGCGCACATCGCGCATGCGCGGTTAGGGCTGTCGCGCGCGCATGCGCTGTTCGGCCCATCGCGCGCGCGCTGCACATGCGCGGGACGGGGTCGCGCGGCGCGGGCGCGGCACAGGTGGGGTCTCAACCTGAAAAAGGTTGAGAACCACTGTACTATATGCACTTTGTACTACAGACATTCAGCAATAGTATTTTGTAGATACACACAAACAAGCATACAAATAACCCATGTGTAGGACGTTTGTATGCATAACTCTTAATACAATCCTTTCAGAATGTAATATAACTGAATAAGCTATATTCCTTTATTAGCAAATGGAAGAGACCTCCCCCATTCCAAAATCTACTGCCTCTCTTCTTTAACCAATGTTATTGGCCTACTCTGAATATTAAATATTTTTGCAAATGTCTCCCTGAAATGTGTCACTTAATGCTTTTTCATCAGCTCAGTAAAAGACACCAGTAGATCTGGTACTAGTCAGTTTCTTTCAAAACTTCTCAATGTGTTTTTAAGCGGCTTAATGATACACAAAAATATTCCAGAAGTCAGGACCAGAACATCACTTTATGCAATTAAATACAATGTCAGTATTTATAAAATATGTCACCGAGATCATGAATAAAAGTAAAACATTTACACTAGAGGTAATTTCAAATATAGGGACTTCAGCATCAAGCATGCCGACTCAAAATGCCCTTTTATATTCTTAAGTCTAGTTGTGGATGTAAGATTCAGAGAGCACATCTGTCTCTGTTTCATAATTCTTTGTTATTGCCAGACTATTTAGAATGAAGTAACATCAGCAACATGCACTGAAAATGAAGACAGCATATGCTCACAGACCTATGACAAAGTACCCTTAGAAAGCCACAGCACTAGCAGACTCCATCTCTCCAAAACAAAAATAAAATAACCCCAAAAGAATACACTGAGTGGGTAATTAAAGCATTGTTCAAATAATTTAAAGAGTTGTTATACAGAATAAAGTCATGACTTGTTGTTTTTTGTGTGTCATACAGGTCACAATGCATACGACAATAATCTTAAACAATGGTTCTAAATCTTCTCATTTATTTGGATAAATATGCTCTACCAGGTTTTGACAATGCAGTGTCTGTATACACCCTGGATGGCATCTGACTCCCAAATTAAATGAACAAGTTTAATTTTTAAAATCCTGAGAGAGATATGGGAAGAAAGCCATAACCTCATAAGATGATAAATGAGAAAGGCAAAATGTTCAAAAACCTGGTGATCTTGAGAAATATTAGCTATTTCAAATGGGATATGATTGATAGTTACCTATGATACTCTTATGGACTTTACAGTTTGGAAACTATTGATTTTAGCCAACAGGGAGCCATGTGTTAGTTCTATGTTGGAAAAAGAAAAGAGCAATTTGATATGAAATCAATTATCTAGATTGGGTGGATCCATTTTACCAGATATGTTCAAGCAGAGAGTAAAGAGCAATAGGTCAGGGTTGTTCTAATTTGAATTCCTTCACTGACTCAAGAAATTTTGGTCCTGATGACCTATAAAGGGAAAAAAATACAGACCTATCAGCCTGACCTCAATATCTGGGAAGATTCTGGAAAAGATAATCAAGCAAGGAATCAGCAAACACCTAGAGGCAAACAAAGTCATAACCAAAGCCAACCTGGGTTTGTCAAAAACAGATCACGCCAGACAAATCTTATTGCATTCTTTGACCAGGTGACAAAATTAGTGGACCAGAGGAATGCTGTGGATATAATTTACTTGGAATTCAGTAAGGCATTTGTTAAAGTAGACCACAACCTACTACTAGGTAAGATAGAAAAATGTGGGTTAGACAGCATCACCACCAGTTGGATTCGTAACTGGCTGACCAACTGCACTCAATGTGTAGTCCTCAATGGAACTGCATCTAAATGGAGGGAAGGATGCAACGGGGTACCCCAAGGCTCTGTTTTAGGTCCAGTACTCTTCAATATCTTCATCAATGATTTGGATGAGGGGATAGTTGGGGAACTCATCAAATTTGCAGATCACACCAAGCTGGCAGGAATAGCCAACACTCCAGAAGATAGGCTTAAGATGCAGAAGGATCTTGACAGGCTTGAACATTGGGCTCTATCTAACAGAATAAAATGCAATGATGAAAAAAGTAAGGTTCTACATTTCGGCAAGAAAAACCAAATGCACAGTTACAGTACAGATGGTACCTTGCTTAATAATAGTAACTGTGAGAGGGATCTCGGATCTCACTTAAATATGAGCCAGCAGTGTGCTGTAGTTGCCAAAAAAAGCCAACATAATGTCAGGCTGCATTAACAGAGGGATAGAATCAAAATCACATGAAATGTTAATGCCACTTTATAATGCCTTAGTAAGACCACACTTGGAATAATGCATCCAGTTTTGGTCACCACGATGTAAAAAAGATGTTGAGACTCTAGAAAGAGTAAAGAGAAGAGCAAACAAAGATGATCAGAGGACTGGAGGCTAAAACATATAAAGAACAGTTGCTGGAATTGGGTATGTTTAGTTTAATGAAGACTAGGGATAATATGATAGCAATGTTCCAATATCTCAGGGATTGCCACAAAGAAGAGGGAGTCAAGCTATTCTCCAAAGCACCTGAAGGCAGGACAAGAAGCAAGGGGTGGAAACTAATCAAGGAGAGAAGCAACCTAGAACTAAAGAGAAATTTCCTGGCAGTTAGAACAATTAATGAATGGAACAAACTGCCTCCAGAAGTTGTGACTGTGCCAACACTAGATGTTTTTAAGAAAAGACTGGAGAACCATTTGTCTGAAATGGTAGTTTCCTGCCTGAGCAGGGGGTTGGTCTAGAAGACCTCCAAGGTTCCTTCCAACTCTTTTATTATTGTTGTTGTTATTATTATAGATCGCCCTTCCCAATACTATTGAGATAAAGAACACCTTCTCTCAAAAGTGAGGTCCACTTACGGATTTCTCTAATTCCTTTCTTAGTCTGTTGTATATTCATGAATCATCCTCAGATCTAGATATCTGAAACAGATTTATTACAGTTCACTTATATATAGATTTATGTTCCAGCTTTTATATTTCTGCAAGTATTTGAGATAGCAAATATATTTTTAAAAAAAATATTAAAAATTGAAGGCACAAATTAGAAACAGAGACCTTCTAGGTTTAAAATAGATTGATTTAAATGGAAGAATCATTCTTCTGAAGGCTTTATCTAGAATTCTAAAATATTTAAACTTTTTTATAACTGGGGTGTGATGGCTCAGCAATTAAAAACACTGAGCTTGTCAGCTGGAAAGCTGACAGCCCAAATTCGAAACCCAAGCTCTGCACCACAGGGTGAGCTCCCATCCTGCCCACCTAATAGTTCGAAAGCATGCAAATGCAAGTAGATAAATAGGTACCACTTTGGTGGGAAGGTAACAACGTTCCATGTACTTCAGCATATAGTCATGCTGGTCACATGACCATGGAAGCATCTTCAGACAACGCTGAGTCCCTTGGCTAAGAAACAGGGATGAGCACTGCCCCTAGAGTCAGTCAAGACTGGACAGGCATAACTGCTAACCCCCATCCTATTTTTCCCATATTTATCTTTGTTAAATTTCATTGTGTTTTCCTCAGTCCTGTTCTGTAATTTATGCAGGGTTTTTTTTTCAACTTCATTTTTTTTCTTTAGGTTATTAGGTAGCCCGTACAAGTTTGTATTAGCTGTTAATTTGAGAACTGTTGCCTCCACCTCTTTCTCCAGGCTATTAATAAAAGTGCTGAAGAATAAAGAGCTCAGTGCTGAAGCTTTGGACACTGTCTGGCAAGATGTTTTTTTTTACAAGCACGAGGTGACTTCTGCCAATTGCCACATTGTATTCAACTCTAAACCTGACCCTAGGATATAAGTCAATTGGAGATTTAAATTCATTCAACATAAATAGGGATTCCTTGTCCATGTTTCTATCAAATTCAAACTTCATCTTGCACCTTTCATATTTTCATACTGAAGACAAGTTAATCAGAAATTAAACAGCTTTGCCTATTTTTTTTGTACCTTTAGCATTTTGTTGTTTTTATAGAGTTGGTGGTACAGTAAACATTAATCCCAAACATTAATCCTGCACCATTTTGGATTATTTGCTTGGTACCAATTTTCAAAGATCAGATAATGTTCCCAAGATGCACTGAATTGCTATGCTAGTGTCTAATTAACTTAAGATATATTCTGTGTACTAGCTTGAGTGTCTACAATTATCTAATAGTCTTACAACAGGCTGAAATTTACTATGTGTGATCCTGTGATCCTCATCTCATCCTTGGACTAAACCAGGGGTAGGCAACCTCGGCTCTTTTATGACTCATGAACTTCAACTCCCAGAATTCCTCAGTCAGCATAGTCTACCCCTGGACTAAACTATATACTCTAGTTCTTTGTATGACTGGTTCTACAAAGATACAGTGAAAGTCTGAAATTATCAAAGGAAATGGTGTATGATTGAATAAAGTGCTACTTTGGAACTGGGCCATACAACTACAGAAAAGCCTATATGACCTTTAGATCTCTGCAGGCTACATTTGGCTGACTACTCACACATTTGGTCTTAGGCTGCCATTCTGGCATTTTTTGATAGCACAAATGACGGTGGTGAAATCCTATCTGCCTCATAAGTCTAACCAAACATCTGCACAACCTCTATATGCCAGAGTTCCAGCTGGGAACAGATCTATAAACGTGAGAAACGGTGAATGTGATGTCAAGCATATGGGGAATGGGCAGTTATTGTATGCTCTCAAATCATGTTATATATTCATCTTATATAAAAATAGAACAAAAATAACATTCAGTCAAGTACAAGTTAAGTAAAACTTCCTGGTAAGGGGAGATCTGCCTTGTCTTTTGGCTTTTATTTTTATTATTTTTAATTGGGGTTTGGGAGTTTTGCCTTTTTTTAAGGTCTGTTCAATCTATTTTACACTATATGTTCTATGTTTCCCACTTAATAAAAGCAGAAAGCTGCCCTGCTAATTTTTCACAATCATAGCCAGAGGTGATTATAAGGATCACCAAAATAAGTTTGGATTCTCAGGTTACAAACTCTTAATTTAAAGGATCTGTAGAATTATACCCATGTTAATACCGCCAACACTAAATTGGCCTCTGCTCCTTAGCGTTTTTGTAGCACTTTGAAGTTTACAATAATAACAGAAGTGATCATGCTTTCCTTCCATGAGAAGACTAACTTTTCAGATCAGGTTGCTTTTAGAGACAGAAGCAGATTACAATTCAGACCAACTCAAATAAATGATATATGCTAGTCTGACTCATTTACTCCAGAGATATAGCAATAGCACTTTGGGCAGTTTACAATGCCAGCATATTGCCCTCAACAATCAGGGTTCTCATTTTATCGACCTCAGAAGAATGGAAGGATGAGTCAATCTTGAGCCCCATCAAGACTGAACTCCAGGCTGTGGGCAGAGTTTGCTGCAGTGATTAGCAGTGGTTAGAATACTGTATTCTAACCAATGCGTCACCAGATATGACTGAATATTCTTATGATCACAGTTCTTACAAGCCATGAATTGCAAAGCCTTTCGACGAAGAGGCATTTAATACAAAACCAGCACCATATTACAGCATGTGGTTAGCAGAATCAGTCTTAGAACTACATAAGAACATAAGAAGAGCCATGCTGAATCAGGCCAAAGCCCATCGAGTCCAGCATTCTGTGTCACACAGTGGCCCACCACTTGTACATGGGGATCTTGAGCAGAAAGAGAAGGCAAAACCCTCCCTTTCCCTTGACCCCCAACAAATGGTACTCAAGGGAATCCTGCCTGCCTCAACCAACATAGAGGCGGCACATGGACATCCGTTTTAATAACCACCGATACACTTGGCATCCATGAATCTATCTAACCCTGCCTTGAAGCTATCAAGGCTGACAGCTGTCACGACCCCTTCTGGAAGTGAATTCCATAAACCAACGACCCTCTGGGTGAAGAAATATTTCCCTTTATTTGTCCTCACTTTCTTAGCTATGAGCTTTAGGGAGTAAAGTCTACGCTTCTTCAAGAATACTGATAGCAACAAAGATAAAGAAATGGATGTTGTTGTATTTCCACGATTGCTGGGCCAGCAGCTGCAACTACAGAGCCGTCTGATGCCAAATATCCCAAAGGTGCTTTTTCAAAAGGCAACTAGACTTCCTTTGTTTTACCTTGAAGACATTTCATTTCTCATCTAAGAAGCTTCTTCAGTTCTGAACTGAAGCAAAACATCTTCAAGGAAAAACAAAGAAAGTCCAGTTGCCTTTCGAAAAAGCACCTTTGGGACAACCATGACCTGGATGACTGAGAATCTCCATAGTCATCCGACGTCAAATGTTTGCCCATCACATTTTAGGATACATCTGTCAAAGGAGCTTCCATCAATTGCTATTAAGGCCAAATTTTGATCCTACTTAATCCCTAAGACAGTTTCAAAATTGACGCTATCAACAGAAAGTTGGGAAGCTTCGTTCAAGTATTTTTAAGCTTAAATGTTCTCAAAATGCTACATTTAAAAAACCACCACAGGCAGTATATCACACTTGACTGAATTTTAAAAATAGCAAATAGGTAATTCCACTAAGTAATTTACCTCTAGGATATTTATGTAGTGGAGAAATATATATCTTGGCATGTTCAATTGGAGTAGTTTTTTTTCAAAGTGGAAAAAACCATACAACCACAATTTCCAGACCTGACTTTCATGCTGCAAAAAGCATGAATGATAAAAAGTGACTTGTGTACCATTTTCTACTGGAAATGTAAAGTAAAAGGGCTTTTCACAAAAGATACAATATATGCCAGTGACAGATTCTCTTACCGGTGAACCACGATCACCTGGTTTCCCAGCTGGACCAGCAACTCCAGGCACGCCTGGGGCACCCTATAAAGAAGTAGATTGAAAAGATATGCAGAAAAGGGAAATAATAGTCTTGAGCAATTTTATTTGTGTTTGTTCAATGTATATATCTGAAATGAAACATATACTCAGAAATGAAGGGCTGCCACAAAGAAGAGGGGATCATGTTATTCCCCAAAGCACCAGTTGGAAACTGAACAAAGAGAGAAGCAACCTGGAATTAAGGAGAAATTTCCTGACAGTGAGAACAATTAACCAGTGGAACAGCTTTTCAGAAATCATGGGCGCCCCATCACTGGAGGTTTTTAAGAAGAGGCTAGACAGTCACTTGTCTGAGATGGTATAGGTTCTCCTGCTTGAACTAGACTAGGTCTCCAAGGTCTCTTCCAGCTCTATTCTATTCTGTTCTGTTCTATTCTATTCTAAATTTAGCTAATATTAGGAATAAACTGAGTGGACCAAATTTCTGTCTGACCACTGTCCTAAAATAATGGGGGGAGGGGGGAATGCCTGATTCACGTAGGGTGATCTGGATAAGGCAATTAAATTTACATCAATTTTACTTGATTTTCTTATATTTACAATTTATATTGTTTGCAAGGTGATTTGTTTTGTTGTTTTGTTTAAATATCATTAAAAAGTTGATGTTTATAGGAAGGTGACCCCCTGCAAAAGGAAAATGAGATTGTACACTTTATTAAATAATGTTGTAGCAAGATGTAGATGTATTATGCAGTCAACGGAATTGGATCAACTAAATTGGACCTACAACTAATGCTGCAATGTAGAGAGCACATCTGCAGAGCTCCAATACATTCAGCAGTTGATATCACTGCACATAGTCCTCACTTCACTGTTCTGTAGTCCCCTTTTCTTAACGCTTTTCTTTAATCTACATTCATACTGCAAATCTTCAGTGTTTCTCATGTTTGGCGACTTTAAGATATGTAGACTTCAGTTCCCAGAATTCCTCAGCCAGCATGCTGGCTGAAGAATTCTGGAAGTCAAAGTCCACACATCTTTAAACTGCTAAGCTTGAGAAACACTGATGACTGGAGTCATTTTTGCTCTATTAAGCATCCACACTCAGAGTACTGAATTAATATGCCAGCTGTAATTTAATTTGCTTTGGTACCATGTGTTCCTGAAAAGGATGACAGCACTGTCTGACACAAAACAGACACAACTCCCACCAGCGCCATTCATCATAGTTCCACTATTACATTATCATTCCCACAACAAAGCCAACACTAACCGCTGGTCCTGGGGGACCTCTTGGTCCTGATGGGCCATCTTTTCCAGTAAAGCCCTGTTTGGAGAACAATGAACGTTATGGATTAGCGTTTTGTTTTGCTTGTAGGGACAATATAATTATGCAGAAACGTTTTTGGGCCAACCGCCCTGTAAAAAGTATCAAAAGCATTCAAAACCACAATGTCTAAATATCCCATGTTATTAAGGATCAGGAACTATAGCTGCAGTAACTATAGTATATACTACATACCACAGATCTTAGAAAACTTAGTATTTAGCGAGAAATTTTTACTACTGTAATAAATTATCTATTTCTCTACTGTAGATGAAAAACAAAGATCTCTTGTAAGGCTTATTGTTTATTTTCCTCTTATCCAAAGCCCTTGCTTCTATATGTTTAGTTGCATAATGCAATTCCTCACTGATTTGTATCACAACTATACAAAGCCTATCATTTCTTCATTATTCCATCAGTTATCAACTTTCTTTAAACTTGGGTCCTCTGTATGTGTTTGACTATAATTGTCCATTGACCCCAATCAAACCAAAGAAATCTGATCTAAAGAAAAAGTAACTTAAAAGACTGTATATTTAAAGCCCATCTGCTCCACCCCTTTCAAGGTTCAAGGAAGCTGACAAAATGAAGACACATAGAATTATAAATGTTCTAATGTGGTTCAAAGCCTTTGTAAAGTTTCCACTCTCCAGGATAAATCAGAACTACTCACTCGGTCACCTGGTGGTCCCATTGCGCCAGGAGGACCACTTAGGCCTGTTGATCCCTAGGTGAGAAAGAAAACATTAGTTAGACAGGATTTTGGAACAATGCAATACAATTTTAACGTATAACAGCATTTTATTTTAATATTATAGTTCCTTGTATTGTAGGCTCTTTGTATGCAGCGATACTGATTTTGACGCCAGGAAAAGAATTGGACCAAAACAAGTAGACCTTTGATTTATAATTTCAGCATGCTGTACAGAATTATATTTTGTCTACACTCTAGTTGTTTATAGTTATATGTCTTATTAATTCTTTTAAAGGTAAACATATTTTATTTATCAACATGTTATAAATCTTATTCAGTCTTAAGTAATAGCTGCAGGTAGTCCTTGGCTTACGATCACAATCGGGATCAGAATTCCTGTTGCTAAGCAAAGTGGCGGTTAAGTGAAGAGTTGTGCCAATTTGGTGATCTTTATTTTTGCCATAGTCATTAAGCAAATCACTCCAAATAAGTGAATCGTGTGGTTGTTAAGCACATCCAGCTTTCCACCCCATTGACTTTGTTTGTCAGAAGCCAGTTGGAAAGGTCGCAAATGGTGATAACATGACCCTGGGACATTGCGACGGTCATAAATATGTGTCAGTTGCCAAGCACTATGGCCGTGGGGATGCTATGACAATTGTAAGTGCAAGGACTGGTTGTAAATCACTTCTTTAGTACCACTCTAACTTCAAATGTTCGCTAAATAAATGGTTTTAAGTCAAGGACTACCTGTAATAATTAAGCAATCATTATCCTTAGTAAGGAGACCTACTAATGATTACGGATGAGAGAAATTCAGCCATTTTGAGAATGGAACAAGGTTTGGAAATCTAGACTCTCTTATTCCCCTTCAGAACTATGCTGTTCCACAGGCAGATCAGCATTTTCTAGAAGTTGATATTTCCCAACCCAGAAGTAGAATCAGCCTACAAGCAAGGAAGAAAGGAAAATAATAGCAAAGGAACTTACTGATCGCCCTGGTAGTCCAGGTTCTCCAGGGTTACCCTTTGGCCCTTGACGTCCCTAGAATTAAAAAAGAACAGTCTTAAAAGTATAAAGTCATGGGTCTAATTAACAGACATGCTTATCTTTAAGACTCAAAATCCATTAGAGCAAACAAGGGTTCGTTTGGGCATGTAGTGTGTGGCTTTCCTTTCATTCACATCATCAGAACTAAGCATGATAGTTTATTAGATAACATTTCCACCCAATAAAACGTTAAAAGAAATACTTAAGCTTCTTGTATTTCCCTGAAAAGGTGAGCAAAGAAGCAGATCAAATGTAAACTCAAATAAGCACCACGTCTCTATGTTTATGCAGAATCTACAAATCCCGCAGTATTTAGAAATCTGTTTGGTGCACTAATACACCTTGACTTACACTTAGCATACATCTGAATATACTGGGAAATCAGAAAGCATTTATTACACCGCACTTCGTCTCTTATCCTGGCCAAACAGCATTCTTACTTACAGGTTCTCCTGTAATGGAAAGCCCATTCATTCCTTGTGGTCCTGATGGCCCTTGAGGGCCTGGAGGTCCTGAATCTCCACGAGCACCTGGTGGCCCCTGAAAATAAAAAAAAAATAAAAAAAATGTCTATTATTCAAAAAAGCTACACAAGATTGGAGTCAAGTGTTTGGTGACAACAAGTGACTAAACAATTGCTTTCTCAAACATGATTGCCTCCAGAAGTGTTGGATTGCACTCCCCATCTTCCACAGCTAGGGTGATATGCCTTTATTTCTGGAAATGGTATATGCAGAGCTATGTACTTTCCAAGATTTTTAAATATATGAGCATAAAAGCTAAACAGATATTTATGGGAATGGCATTGCTTGGAAGCGTTAGGAACTCAGTTCAATTACTCTAGATAAATGAATTTTTTTGTATTTTTTTAAAAGGGATTTTCTTACCCTTTGACTGCTTGGGGTTGCTTACATAAACTAGTACCAACAAAAGGAAAAAAACAAAAACTGGCAAAATTGCCATTCTTATTTTTTAAACTTAACTCATAGGCATATGGATTCTCCAATGCAAATGCCAGTAACACTAAAGTTATTGCAGGTAAAAAAAAAATTGGCATTTAGTGTACTTTCAATAGGATGCTGTAACTAATTATACTTTTCAGATATTATGTCTCCCATAGAAATGTTATATAGCTAAGGATAGTGGGAGGCAATCGGCTCCTGCTGGAAAAGCATGTGATAGCCATGGCTAATCGGGCTTTTGCACACTTTCAGATTGTGTGCCAACTGCACCTGTCCTGGATCGGAAGGGTCTGCTAATTGTGATCCACGCCCTCATGATATCCTATTTAGACGAATGCAACATACTCTACATGGAGCTGTTCTTGAGTAGCATTCAGAAGCTTCAGCTGGAACAGAACGCAGCTGCATGGGCTATAAATGGTGCTGGCTATCCTGCATATATGTAACCCCACTGCTTTGGGAGCTGCCAGTGTTTTTCTGGGTGCAATTCAAGGTGCTGGTTGTCACCTTTAAAGCCCTTCATGGCTTGGAACCATGGTTATCTGAGATGCTGTCTTCTTCTAGGGGTAGTTGTTTCTACCTGTCCAATCCAGGTCCTGTCAGCCAATGAATGTTGGCTGGTGGGAACCAGGCAAAGTGCCTTCTCTGCTATAGCTCCTGCTCTCTGAATATCCCTCCCCCCCCCCAAGAGAAAGAAGACCTTATGTGTCTCGGCCTGGGATCCCGAGTCTGGGAAGAGCCCCATTTCCTGGTAAAGTTGACACCAATGGATTATGGCTGCTATTTGTATTTCTTTTTTGCATTATGTTTTGACTGTTTTAATAGTTTTTATGATTGGGCGTTGCCAAGGGTCACTGATTTGAGATGGGCAGCTATACAAATTGAATACATAAATACTCACAGGAGGTCCACTTAAGCCTCTTTCACCTCTTGAACCACTGATACCTCGAGCTCCCTAAAATCCAGAAAAACAAACACATGGGAAACAAAGAGATAAAGACTATCATGTCTAAATTTTCTATATAGAACATCCTATCTTCTCACAATTTTCTGAAGGACCTAGTATTATTCATTCTGAAAAAATCTTTCAAGCATAGCTCCAAAGAGATTGCCCACCATTAAGATAAAAACAATGTCTATGGGCTACAAGCTGCACATTTTATTTCCTCAGGAAGGCAGAGGTGATAAAACAAGGAGGAAGGCTAAAACAATTAACTGCTAAATATTTGTCATTAACCACTAATACATTACAATGTGTAAGATCATTTTCTCTGCACAGCATGCCTCTTTCCTCTCATTTAAACAGCCCTTAGGAGTGGCATTCATTTGATCTGTGTCAATCATGTTGAATCAGTTTCATCCCTTTCATAGAGTTAGAAGTTAGGAAATGTTTCTTTTATAAAGTCTTCTTGCTCATTTCACTGGCTTCCATCATTACCTGAACAATTCATTCCCAAACTTGAGCTAATGGTATGTGGATGGTAACAGGTTTTCCACATTTGTGTTACAGAAGTGCATTGTCATTACACAGCCCAAGGCATATAACTCAGTAGTGGGATTCAAATATGTGAACAACCGGTTCTCTGTGTGGATGCCGCTTCAAGAAGTCCATTCTGGGCCTGGGCAACAAAAAATTAGCTACCGGTTCTGCCGAACTGGTGCAAACTGGCTGAACCCCACCACTGATATAACTATACCAGTAAGAGAGGTCCCTCAGCCCTGTATCTACTCTAGGAAATGAGCACACAAATAATGGCTGCTGACTGATGTTACTGTGCCAAAACTAGGGATGAAGTTAACTACTTGCCACTACAAAAGATGATACAGGCAGTCCTCAGTCCTGTCCATTATGATCCTAAGTCATAACTTTACAATCTTTCTTGGTGATTGTAAAATGAACATGGCAGTTGTAACATGAATGTGGTGAATGCCGTGGTTGGTTAATTGGACCATTGTTCACTATGGCACAGATTTGCCAAAACCCAGATAAGGCCATATTCGCTGAGTGCCTTAAGTGCAGTCATGTGATTGCAGAGGGGGCCCAACCATCAGAACTTTGGATCAAAGTTTTAAGTTCCCTGTTTTGGGTCTTTCCAACCTTTGGGTCCAGTCATAAATCAAGGACTATCTGTGTTCTAGTCTTCAACTGATATTGACCCAGACTCAATGAAGCTTTTAGAAGTTAAACATAGGCTTATCCATATGGCTTATAATCACAATATATTGATTTTTACTTACAGCAGGTCCTGGAGGCCCTGGAGCCCCCACACTGGTTTGTACACATGTACAAGCATTTGGCAATGATGGGCATTTTGCTTCATCCCTCTGAAATTTAAAGCAAAACATGACAGTTTTAAAACGATCTTTTTCTGACAGAGAAAACAACTGTAATCTTACAGGTGGATAATTTACTGTATACTATAACTATATCTGATATTGAAGTCTACATAAAAGCAAAAACTGATTGCTCTGCTGGGGAAACACACCCTTTCCACATGTTTATAGCACTCTGTACTTTCTTCACGCATTCTAGGATTTATTTTACAAAATATATTCTAAGGCTGAATTCTACTCACTCCCATATTAATTAACACTTTTAATTTAAAGTAAAATTCAATTTGCAGTAAATATAAAAATAACTAAATATGATTTTAATGCAGCTTCTATTTTACACTCAACATCAACCCAGTTAAATACTGAATTCTACAATATTATACAATGCTGATATATAATTATAAGTTGAAGTGGTAGCTTTCCTATGATCTGGTGCTAATATAAATTAAAAAGAACATAATTCACACCATATCTTGAGAACTGTCACTGCTTCCATTCTGTTTTTTAGAACAGTGGGATATAAAGCAAAATTGTATCATTAAATAACACAGATTGGTTTCAGCAGAAAATGGTGTTGGCGGAAGTCTAAAAAAGACTCCAGAAATTTACTATTTCTGTGGAAATCTACTGAAGCACAGTAGTTAAAATCAATGAATTATTCCAGTAAAATTATATACTTATTTCTCTCTTCTCTGTGAAGTTCCTTAAGTTATCTTCTGCTTGCTAGTTTTTCTCAACTCATCTCCCTTCGTTTATTCTCCCTCTCCTTCAAAATGAACATGGTCTAGCTGCATATTGACACAAATGCTGCTGGCTGATTTTTGCCTAATATGCTACATTATCAACAGCTACAATCGGTTGTTTCACTGTTCCTTATCCTAGACATCTGCAGATTCCGCCTCAAAGTCCACAAGAGATTTATTTAAAAAAAATAGTAAGTTAAATGAAAGGTAAGGGAATACTAGATATATTTAATATTTTTTTAAGAATACAGTCTTAGATTCTGAAAACATAACTGGAATGTGACAAGGCAGCTAAACTGTTTTTTCTACAAAAGGCTATCTGGACTGCAATATTTAGAATATGCTCTGGTGAAGTTACATTCCTTCATTCAGTATGATTCAGAATCCCATAGATAATTTATTATTCCCAAAAGAGATTGTTTAAGGCTGTTATCCCACACTGTTCTTTTGGAGGAACAAGCTCAGGCTCTTGATATGAAGTATTAAATCTGTCTAAACATTTCCTATATATTTACCTTAGAAGGAATATCACAGCATCTATCTCTGCTGGTCCAAACTGCATTGCACACAATGTCAAAGCTCTGTATATCAAACTATAAAGCAGAAATGGAAGTGTATTTTAAAGTTATATCTGAATTAATCTTCAAGTACAAAATCCTGCAATTTAAACAAAATAATGGTATTGTCTTTCTTTCAGCTATGCCAGCCAAGTATCATTCCTATTACCACACCAAGGACATTAACACAGGAAACTAAGAAAATGGTCACAAAGCGGTTTACTTCAGGTAGTTCACACGATTCCTATAAAACTGGATTAATTGTAATCAAATGCATGGATAGCTTTGAGGAAAGAGAAGGGAGATGCTGCCTAGGAATCTATTGTACATGAGAGGCTGGAGCCTGAAACCATTTAACAGTAAAAAAAAATAAATAAATTTGGGAAGGACCTGCCCTAATGGCTGTAGCAGTTAAAACTAACAGACAGGAAGCTGTACTTTCAGATCTGCAAGATTCTATATATATAGCCTTGCAATAAAGTAGATTTAGCTCACCTAGTCATATTTCCTATCTGGTTTACCTGGGAAGACCGACATTATTGCATAATTGACCTTCATCTTTAAGGGCTCTGCCACTTATACAAAATAACAAGCAGACCTTCCCCTGTTTCTAGAGACAAAAATGTTTCCTGCCCATTCACCTTTCCACACATACCTAGAGGCACGCAATCTGTCTATCTGACTCCAAAAGCATTTCTCCTGAAAGGCTGCTAATGGGATGACTGGAAAGAAAAACTTGAATTCTGGAGCTATTACCAAAAGGGGAATTTCAAAAGGTTTCCTTTCAACATGGTATTAAAATCAATTATTTAGCACAGTACCCTAAACTCCAGCAAGTAATTAAAATTTCATTTAATGACTTATATTTTGGACTAGATTGTGTGACGCATGAAATGAGAGGTATAGGGGTGGGGACACCGACAACCACAGGAGGAACATGCATTTCATCCCATTTTGAGACAGTAGGGAAAAACCCTTTCCAAAGTAGTTAAGAACCACAAAACACTTTTTACTGTTCGTTATGTATTATTACTGCTTTTCTGTTGATCTTGTGGGAGGGATAGCTGTGTACAGAACAAGAGATACCTAGCAAAATCAGTATTGTGGTGGTGCTATATACTGTATTAGACTTTCCCAGCCTTATGCCTTCCAAATATATTAAGACTACAGTATTCAGAATCCCCAAGAAGCAAGGCCACTGACTGATATGTTTATCATTAGCAATGAAAGTTACTTAAAATAATAAACATATTGTTCCCAGCCAAAGACTCTGTGACTCTTATGACTGAGTCATGCAACTGACTCAGAGGTTGATGCTACTAAAAGAAAAGTTCTGTTTCTATTCTAAGCCAAATATTGTGGGAATACTTTGAAGAATATGAGGGAATTTTGATGGAAGCCAACAGTCTGCATACAATCTATATACACTCTATCTGAACTCAGACAACTGAGAAGTTTTCTATCAAATTTTTAGAGCTGCAGCCTTTGGATAATATGTAACTCTGAAACTCAATGCATTTATTTAAAATGCTCGTGTCCTGCTTTAATTGGCTTTAAGCAGCAGACCGCATAAAGAAAAACAAATATATCAGCTTTATAACAATATTTATATAATAATAACAGTCATAATCATCAGTATCATAATAACCTCCAGCTCAGCTATATGTTTACTCACTCTTCACTCCTCTTAGTTAAAAACAAGAATATTGGGGACTAAGGAGTGAGTAGAGAATATCTTAAATATCAGGAGCCAGATCTTATTTTGGATGGCAAGACATTTCGTAAAAGGAGAGCTCTGGCAGAGAAGTCTCACTTCTATATTTGTTCCCACCTGGCTTGGGGATCATTGACTGATGGTTTGGAAAGTCACTGAAAAATCCTACAAAGGGAGAGTCACACTCCCTTATCTAAGTGACCAGTGTGGTTTCTCTCCCATATATTAACCTGAACTCTGTCTGAAAAAGATCAAGATAATCCATATTTTCTAGAATTTCTTAGCTGGCAGCTCCTCCATTTTTAACAACTTTCTCTAAAAACAGAAGTTTGGAGGCTGGTGACAGCCAGAATAGTTGGGTTAGTTAGCCAGCCCTTCAAGCAGGGGGTGTACCAGTATCCATTTCAAGGACATCAACATTGGCAAAGTTGCAATGGATGCTGGATAAAGCCTTTATATGAAATGATGGGAGGGCAGGGGACAAATCTTTTTAATCAACCATCATATCAGGGTTTGATCAGGAAATGTTTTAAGTATGGACCTTGGCAAGTTGTGTGTGAGAAGGATCTGAACAAGAGAGTGAAAAGAAACTTCATCTCCTCTCCTAACAGGCTTGCTGCCTGTGACTTGGATGAGACAACGGTTGTGATAAAGACATGTTGTGATGTCTTTAATAAAGTTTTTAAAATTTAATTTAGAAAAGTTTACTACTTACTGGTGCTGTTTTCTTATCACCTTTCTGTAATTTACCAAGAATTTCATAGCCATCAGTTGTGATATTTCCGGCTTCCTTAATAGGCTTTTCCATAATTTCAACACAGTCAACATAAATCTTAGCACTTGTGGATGTTATAACAAGATGAACCTAGAGGAAAAGTATTCAGAAGAAGCATAACAAAAACCTGGTTAATTCTTCATGGTTTTAGAAGTAAACCTTTTAGTTCAAACCATAGTTCAATGTATATAGAAATTGGCCAAAATCTTGAAGGCAAAGAGGCACAAATACACAGGTTTTCTATAGTGTATTTATGTGTAAAAGTGTCCTTTTCAATGAAAGTGGCAGCTCCACTCTATGTACTTCATTGTATTCCAGACAATAAAGAAGCAGTGACTTGACAACTTTTGTCTGCACTCAGCTTTGGAATAGGTCTGGATGAAGGGTGCGATAATCTATACAAACACATGCTATGCCACCAAGAACCATATAAATATAATATCAACTAGTGATAAAGTCTTAAAGACTATAGGAAGCTTTTTTGCTGTTGCAGCCGTTGCTTGTTCCAAAAGTTTATTTTTCCATAACCAGTAAAGTTTGCAAAAATAATTCTTCCAAAACTCTCTCCTATTCATAGAAACTGAGCAGCAGAAATAAAATGAAGTGGAAATGACATTTTCCATTTTTTTTTGTAACACTAGACTAAAAATGTAATATAATATTTTTACTCATTACACATTTTGGAGAAACTTTCCTATTATTAAATACCATCATTGTCAGACATTCCTTTTCAAATGTACAGCTAGAATATTGACTGATTTCAAGTATATAGAATATATATTAGTATGAATGAAAATATCAAAATTATTCCCACTATATTTTTGCAAGCTTTGTAACCACAACAGTCTTCATACAGTATATCTGATACATTTTGGAACTGAAGAACATCTGGTAGAGAGGCCTTATTAGGGTAAAAAAATAGTCTTTCCTTGGAATCTATATAGAACAAATGCTATGAGACCCATCAAATGGTGAATAATACTTTTGAATTATAACTCTGTAAGAAATGGAAAACCACTTCACACTGACATTCAGTTTCCATTTCCAATTGATTAAAAACTCATCAAGTGTCATTTTACCATTTTCACATCCAAATCTGCAATTCATACATCTTTATTAGTTTATTTATAATCATACAGCTTTAAACTCAAGGTACACCTTATTTGTTATAATAATAGAATTGGATCAGCAAGAAAGCACATAACTAAATTTTAAAAAATGTTTTTTCAGTGATTTTGGATAAAACAATTCAATATGTATTATTTATTCAGAAATAACTTTGATTAATAAGTATGACTAAAATCACAACCTGTTATATCATGCATTAAAATACTATAAGAATTTTAATCTGCCCATTAACTATTGTGTGTGATTGTGTCTTCTGTGTCTATGTGTCTTGTATGTTTGTATCTGTTGTTATTGCTGTATAGACTATAATATCTCTTAAAACTCTCAATTTATTATGGTGTAATAAAACATTAACAGCATCTTCACCTATAGGCTAATGGTTAACTGCTGAACAACTTCAAACTGAACTGAACAGAGCAGATGAAATGAAGGAGATGGGTTTTTTAGCTTAAGATTTGCTAAATACACACACACACAGAGAGAGACACAATAGCATATAACTGGGCCTTTTTAAAATTGGGTGGTGGATTAGTTTGTTATCCTGTAAAAATACTGCCATCAAATAGTAAATAGAAGAAAATAAATGAAAATTATGACAGAGACTGGAGAAAGTTTTCTAAAGTTAATGCTGACTCCTTTGCATGAACTACAAACTCCTCTCTAACAACCAACAATAACAATGAAACCAGGATGGGTCCATTGCTGCAGATCTGGAACTCAACTCAGTTCATTTATTCTCAACTTCTCTGGTAGTACATAAGGTCAATTATCTAAGATAAAAAAAGAATACACCTAACATACTAGACAGTTGAGAACAGCCGTGGGACAGAGCAGATTTGGCAGGAATGAAAATAGCATCTAGATTAAAAAATAGTCTTCTGTCAGTTTTTTCCCTTTTCCTTTTGAAAGAATAAGGCAAAAAGAAAAGTATCAAGACACTTTAAAACTTTCCTTTTAGTAAATTGTTATCTTGTTTCCTAGGTTAATCAGATCCTTCTTTTACTAGTCTTCCATTAAAAATGGCAAGGACGACTTCACAGAAGACTCTTGCCATGTATATTTGGCCCATTAACGGCAAGTCAACAAACATAAAACATCTGTTTCTATAAGAGTTCCTTGACAAGATGTTAACTAGGCCAACATCTTCCCCAAGACTTTCATTGTAGCCAAAACCCAAAATAGTATGCCAAAGCAAATATCTCACAAAAAGCCAAGTTAGCTATTTTTCAGTGAATGGAAATGCAATGCACTGAATTAACACCACATTATACTCTGGCAAAATATTCCGGTAGAATTCATCCATCTGTAGAATTGTGATAAACAAATCCTTAGAGAAACATCTATGATTGTCTGCTTCTTCCACTCTGCTTCAAACAGAGCTGTCCTCCTGGTACACAATGCTCTTTCTCCCATAACCATTTTCACATTTACTTCCTTTCAGAGATAGCTCTATATTTGCCTTCAAAAAATATAACTAATACAAATGCCTAAGCTTCATATGTACATGGGACCGGAATGGTCACACTCACATATGGATAAAACCTGCTTATCACTGACTATGTTCACCACAATAGGTATATTAGGTATATTTTAGTTTTTGCTGCATATTGTCCAATGGTTCAATTGGAGAAACACAACTGGTCAACTAACTGGTCAAACAACAAATTAAGACAATGTGCTGAGTTGTGCTAATAATAATCAGAATATATGAAATCTTGAGTTAAGGATGTAAGGAAAGCCAATGATAAAAACGTTGGCATTTGTTTCAGAGTAAACTTGAGCATTTTTCAGTATGCATTCAAACCAATTATTTGAAAATGTTATTTGCTTTAATATTTATAAATCATTTTTATCTTTCTATATCTATCCGCCACCAGAGAGGTTTTATTTGCTTTCATGATGACTTTCCTATTCATAATAATCTACAGAAGATGATTTTACCTTGTGGAAACTTCCATAAAAGAGTTTCTTTATTTCATCACCTTCAAATGCTACAGTCTGAATTTCTCCTCTTGTGTCCTTGTTAAAGAATGATAGCACTTTGCTGGAAGCTAGGGAGAAATACATAATATTAAAGATTCGGATATAGGACTATCTAATGTATCAGATTAATTCCAAAAGGTAATTCAGATCACAAGATACAGAAATGTAGCCCCTGTGTCTAATTTTTAAAGCAGCTGCACCTTTTCATGGTAGCTCAAAGCAGCTCCTTAATTTATCCACACCCATTTCCAAACCTAATTCATAAGACTATTCAGGGAGATTCCCTTTTACCAATACCTTAATTAGGATTGCTATATAAATAATAGAAATACACAGAATGGCTGTTACAACAGACACTATGAAGCTTGCTTGTAACATAAGATTATTAGTACTTATTTTACAATATAAAAGACTACAAGGTTAAAGTCAAGGGATTTTTTTAAACAAAAAATTCTAAGCCGTTGAATCACTTAATAATTTTTGAGTATTATATTCCCTACAAATAGAGTTCCATGTCAGAGCGTAAATCATTCAATCGATTAATTCTGGTAATCCAAAGTGTTGCTTTGAAATGAAACAATGAATTGAGATGCTTAATGCAACATGAAGTGTCTATGACTGAAACAGGAGAGAACATGAGAGGAAACGTCTAGCAATTTTCAACTTGCCAATTATTGAGTCAGAACCTGCATGCCATGGGGAAGAATCACAACTTATGGCAACCTGAAGGAAGGCTTCTCCAATATAAATATGAAAGTGGAACTTCTTAGTATATTTATTCTTTTTAACATATAAGTAGAATAGTATCAACTAAAACAATAGCTTGTGTCTACTAATAAGTTCACAAATGCTGACAAACTTTACTGCTACTGCAGGCAGGTTACCAATCTTTAGATCAGCGGTTCTCAACCTATTTCAGGTTGTGACTCCGACCTGCGCCGCGCATGCACGGCCCCGACCTGCACCACGCATGCACGACGCGACGGCTGCATCGCACATGCATGGCGCGCCCACGACGGCCCGCATCACGCATGCACGGTGCTACCCCGCACATGCGCAGTACTGCCCCCTGCACCGGCCGAGGGGAAAAGGGGGGAAAAATGGCGGACTGCGGTGTTTGCCGACCCCCGTGAAATGGTCATCCGACCCCAAATGGGGTCGCGACCCATAGGTTGAGAACCGCTGTTTTAGATGGACTTACAAAGGAGAGCCTGAGATAACACTTAGATAAACAAAAACTTTTTCTTCCCCAATTTTGCAAAAAATTTATTTAAGAGTTCAGGTAAAGTTACTGTAAGTTCTTTCTCTAAATTAATTTGTTGCTTCCTAATTCTCTAAAAAAAAGGTACACCTTTTAAATTCAGATAAAAGCATTGGTTGAATTGTTTCATATAAAAATTGCATTAAATAACTGCAGCTTGGCAACTCGCAACCCACCTAAACATTATACACCTTGCATGTCAATGGCAAATTAGTTGCAATCTGCCTAGCAATATTCTGTTCAACTGATTTCTGATACTGAATAAATTATGTCTGTCGGAGTAAAATTTTACTATTTTACTATGTAGAAATATTTTGAAATATCCCCAAAGTAAAACAACTTCTGTCCATTCTATTCATACATTCAGTCCATAGTTCATGGGGAGGGGGGGCCTTACGGTCAAGAACTACTCCAACTTGTGGTTTGTAATTTCTGTCTGTTATCTGCCAAATTGCAAATGGTTCATTAGAGGTTTCTGAGAGAAGACGGAATAAAAATATTATCGTGTAAGCCTTTGATAATCCATCCGGATGAATATCCCTATTAAAGAAAGCAGAAATATATCCCTCACCAAAAAATACATGATTAAAGCATTGAAATAGGCGGCATATAAATTTAATAAATAAATAACATTTAATCTTAGTCATGGTTAATAAGATTGTGTGAATTTCAGTGTGTTGTTTATCAGACAGCGCTCAAGATTCTTGCTTGATCACTCATCCCTCCAAAACAGACATGTCAAACACAAGGCCCGGGGGCCAGATGCGGCTCGCAATGTGGTTTCATGTGGCCCCGCAAAGCCATCCTGGAAACAGTGAGGGAACGGCCCCTGCTGCCTTGGTCCCGGCCCAGGCTGCCCGGAAGCCAATATACAATTTTGTGGTGGCCATCTACGCTGAAACGCATTCAGTCTTAGCTCCACAAGGCCATCTGGAAACAGCAAGGGACCGGCACCTGCCACGTTGGCCCCGCCCCCTGGGGGCACACTGGGGAGGTGTCACCTTTTGTGAGGAATGAAGAAATGCACCATCGCCTGGAAGTGGCCAGCGAATGGCCCTCGCCTACTTCACATATCCAGCTTGATGGGCTCTAAGGGAGGGGTTTCAGCAGGCAGTGGGGTGCCAAGAGGCTGAGCAGGCGGCGCAAATTCAAAAAGAAGTGTGCTGCCGCTCAGCCCCCAGCCTGCCTGATTTCAGCAAGCAGCAAGATGCAAAGCTGGCGAGCATCGCACTGCCTGGCTCAGCCTCTCGGCGCTGTGAGGAGAGCGCCCTGCTGCCTGTCGAAACCGGGCAGGCTGGGGGCTGGGTGGCATCGCGCTTCTTTTCGGATTTGCGATGCGTGGCTCAGCCTCTCGGCACTGTGAGGACAGCGCCTCACTGCCTGCCGAAATCAGGCAGATTGGGGCTGAACGGCATTGCGCAGGTAATGTCAACTCTCACGTTGCTCATGGCATTCCCTCCCCCAAAGCCCACCAAGCCAGACATGTGAAGTAGACAAAGGCCATGTGCTGGCCACTTCCAGGTGATGGTGCATTTCTTCATTCCTCACAAAGGTGACACCTCCTCAGCTGCGTTTCTTGCCTGTTTTTCTCCCTCCCTCATCTCAAATATTTTCCCACCACTCTGTTCTTAGGAAGGAAGGAAGGAAGGAAGGAAGGAAGGAAGGAAGGAAGGAAGGAAGGAAGGAAGGAAGGAAGGAAGGAAGGAAGGAAGGAAGGAAGGAAGGAAGGAAGGAGAGGTAGGGTCTGAGGGAAGTTCTGCCTTAGTCCTGCCCTGCTGCCCTTTCACCATCCCCTTGCCCTCTCCTCCTGACCTATCCTTGGGGTCTCCCATCCTATTGCTAAGGAAGCTTTGGATACAAAGCCAGGTCTTCTCCTATGGAGAGGGAGTAGGCCTCCCTCTGACTTTGCCTTCATACCCATCATGAGCAACCTGGCTAAGGAGAGCAAGCACAGAAGCAGCAGCCTTGAGGAGGAGGTAAGTGCAGCTGGGCACCCCCTTGGGGTAGTAGGGCCGGGCTGGGTGTTTGACCTCTGCTGCCCAGGGCTCCAGGAAGTCTGCAGTACCATCCAGCCCCCCCTCGCATGGCCTGAGAGGAACAGTGAGGCTCTTCCAGTGGACCATGCCTTGGAGCTTGCCCTGGTCCCACCCCCTTCTGCCAGAGACCCTCAGATTTGTCCTACTCCTGCCCAGGCCCCAAAGGCACCCTTGATGTGAACGATGTAGAGCTGGCCATGCCCACCCAGTAGGCCATGCCCACCCTGGCCACCCCTATCCAGCCCGAGGACAACCCCAATGCTGATGCAGCCCTCAATGAAATTGAGTTTGACACCCCTGCTCTAAAAGACTCAAAAGCAGCTCATCTTTATATATAAGAACTAAGCTTTTTATCCTGCAAAAAGACAGAAAGGCTAATTTAAATTCTCCGTATTATTCAGTGTGTTTATAAGCCAGGTCTTCCTTCAAACTCACTGAAAATTATTATTAAAATATGCAAAAATTATATTTAAAGCTAAAGTTTCATCAAGCTGAAGTCTGATGAATTTTTTTTCTGCAATGGGAGAGGGTGTGGGAAGCAGAACCATGATCAAAACGTCAACAAAACTGTAATTATTAAATAACAAGCCGGCCCCCTTCTCCTGCAGCCAAAGGGGCAGCTTCCTTCTGCAGCTCAGAATTGAACTCCGGCCTGCATTTTGCAGTCAGAGGCCTTTCCTGAAGGTCTCAGCAGCCGAGAACCAAATCCATAGCTTGGTTCTAGGATGCAGAGGCCTTCCAGAAAGGTCTCTGACTGCAAAATGCAGGCCGGAGCTCCATTCTCAGCTGCAGAACACAGCTGCTCCTTCGGCCACAGAAGAAGTGGGCCGGTGAGGCAAGGGTCGATTCATGGGAGGCCTGGCTGCAATGATAAGCTCCAATCCCCACCCTAGCTTGATTTTTAGACGTGTGCCCCACCCCAAAACTAGGGCTTATTTTTGGGGTAGGACTTATATTAGGCCTGTCCCCAAAAAATCAATCTAGAGCTTATTTTCAGGGTAGGTCTTACTTTCAGGGAAACACAACACACACACACACACACACACACACACACACACATACACACTTTCTATCTTTGTATGTATCTTGTAGTATGTATTTTTATTTCTCACCATTGTTAGCAAGGATTCAGCATTCAGTACTATCAATTCTATGTCCAATATAACCACCATCTAGTCAATTTTCTGCAATTAGAAAAGATTTGAAGAAAAAAAAGTAATATACTTACACAGTGGGCTGGCTAACAAAAGCATTTTTGTGAAGCCTGTATGCCACGTTGCTTGGGAAAGATCCTGACTGCAAGGAAACTCCAGGTACTGAAGCAAAATATTTTTCTGTTAAATTGTAAGCTTCCAGCATCCTGAAGCCTATATGTCAGAATAAAGAGAAAACAGAAAGAACAGTGATGGGATTAAGAAACAGGGAAGTAAGACGTTATTAAACTGGAATATTCATGTGTTATTTCTTACCGGGAGAAGTGTATCCATCTAAGTACATGAGAGGACAAGCTAGAAATAAAGAAACAGATATAGCATGAATAAGCATAAGTGGCATTGTTACTAGAAACACAGCTGTCTGCAAACAAATGTCCTCCACAGGTACAGAACTATAAATGCCACCAATCTTAGCTTTCTTCAATATGGTTCTTTATTTATTTATTTATTTATTTATTTATTTATTTATTTATTTATTTATTTATTTATTTATTTATTTATTTATTTATTTATTTATTTATTTATTTATTTAGTGTAATGGCGTATCTTATGTGGACCAGCAATATATATTAACATTTCACCTAGATTAGTAAAACACAATAACATATAAATGTTAAAAAGATCTATGTTCAAATATCAATGTCTAGACCATCTAACACCCAACCCCTGATCCGTGGAAGAATTGGGCCATGCAAGTGGCAGGCAAGCAACTGAAGCTTCATTTGCATATGCACAGGATCTAGGTTATGTGCAAAACCATTGTCCATTCCCCCCCCCAGTCCATGGAAAAATTGTGTCCCCGAAACTGATGCCTGGCGCCAGAAAGTTGATCTAACCACTGAAGCACAGCATTGTTTGTATTAAAAAAAAATCAGATACTGGACCAGTATATGCCCTCAGCATACAGCCGGTCACTATGTGATTGATAGCTTGACCCTGCAGTAATACTGAGGGGAGGATACTATGCCCCATTGATACAGAGAGTCCGGGCAGACGCCGAGTGAGGTGCGAATCCTATTCAGGACTGTCCATTGCTGTTGTAGTAATTCAAAGCCTGGCATTTTTTTTTTTGTGGGGTCATTTATATGTCTTCCTACATCTGGGCATTCAGCAATTCATTTGGCTTTTCTTTGGGAATCGATGTGAAAGTTGTTGGGGAGATGTTGTGCAAGTACCAGTGGATTTGAGATTCCATAATACAGACTATGACTAAGTTTCTCCTTCAGAGACAAGCAGTGCAGAAATTCAGAAAAAGGCCTGAGAAAGAGATAGAACCTCCCTGATTCAACTCAATATTCTGCTCTCTGTTTTAACTCAAAAGATTTCATTAGACAAGCCACTCCATCTCCACTAAGAGCTCCAAGATAAGGAGAGCGTGGAATGTTGGGCTAAGGGTTATGTGCTCATGTTAATGCTCATTTTAGGAAAAAAGCAAGTTGCCTTCTAAAGAGTCAGGACTTTAGTCCGTCAACCTCCAAACATTCTACAATGATCATTTAGTGATTTTCCAAGGTTTTCCATTAGCATCATTCCAAATTCAACTTGGATATGCAAAGGCTATGCTTGGGAACTCCTGTATGCAGAGCATATATTCCGCTACTGACTCTTCCTTTCTGGTTATATAATAGTGAGGGGGAAAAAATCTTTTCCTTAATAAAATAATAGATTATGTTTTAATTGTGATTTACACTGGATTAAATGTGTTAACCCATCCTGAAAAAAAGATTATTTTACTCACTTGAGGTAGCTGTCTCACAAACAAAAGTGATGAGGTTATCTTCAATCTTTTCAAAAGCATCAAAGTCGTCAACTATGAAGACATGGCGTTCGCTTGGCTGACTTGCAATTTTGGCTAGTTCGTGGTAATCAACATCAGCTACACCAATAACAAATACACTGAAACCTGCAAAGACAATAGTAGTGGTTGAGATAACATGAACATAGGGAAGTTTCTCCAAGCTCTTCTGGGAAAAAGAATGCTCGGTTCCCATCATATTAGGGCAACAACCTGACACTACCCAGGTACGTGGGGATCTCAGAAGTCTTAGGGAGGAAGTCAAAGTTGCATTACCAATACTGAGAGCCAGACTGGTGTAGTGGTTTAAAGTTGCTGATTTATTATTTTTATTTATTATTTATCAGACTTATATGCCTTATATGTCTTCCTACATCTGGGCAGAGGACTGCCCAGAGGACTATGAGTTCTAATCTCACCTTTGGCACAAAAACCAGTTGGGTGACTTTGGGCAAATCACACACTCTCTCTCTCTCTCGGTTCAACCCACCTCACAAGGTTGTGGTTGTGGGAGGGATATAGGAAGAGGAAGGAGTATTAGATATGTTCACTGCCTTGACAAATTTATGAAGTAATAAAGGCGGGATGAATGGTGGAAATTTATACAGAAATAAGCAGTACAGATAATCCTCGACTTACGAATGGCTGCTTGGAGACTGTTCAAAGTTACGATGGACTTCCAAAAGGAACTTGCAACCTTGTTCTGAGGTTCCTATGGCCACCATCACCTCCCTGCATTTTTATGGCCATTTGTAGTGTCCTGCAGTCATGGGATCGCAATTTACATTTTTGCCCCCGTGTTTACTTCTGGTTTTCAGCAAAAAGATCCCATACTGAACAATGGGTTTCTTAATGACCATGTATTTACTTAATAAAATTGGGTTGATCACACAATTCCCTACTTTATGACCATCGTGACTTACAACCATAATAGGCAGGCTCCATTATAGTTATAAGTCGAGGACTTGCCTGTATTCAAAGTACCCCAACCAATGCATTCGTTCCGGCACAAGTGGCTATGAAGCTGTATGTATTCCAGTCAACCATGATACAGAATCTGAGATTTGATGAAGACTACAGAATTAAACCCTGCCATTTAAATGTGGCTTACCAGACTGCTGTATGACAGCTGCAGCTTTCATCACTTCATCTTGTGACCGACCATCTGTTACAACCACAAGGACTTTGGGAACTCCTTTCCTCATGCCTCTTTCCCAGATAAGCACCTTGTCTTTGATAAATGCAAGTGCCTTTCCTGTGAATCAAGAAAACAGTTTCATTCAGGTCATCAACCTAAAGCCACGACTTTGGAAGGGCGGGGAGGGGAGGAATAACACTGGAATACATTCTAAGTTAAAACCTATGCAGTAACAATATGAGAAAACCTATCCCTTGAAACTACTATTCAGAAGTTGTACTAAATTACCTGTTCTTGTGTTCCCTCCTCTGTATTGAATATACTGAAGGGCTCCCAGGGCCTGGGCTTTATCATCATATGTATTCAAATTGAACTCAGATTTTGCATCGTCACTGTATTGCACAAAGGAAACCTAAAATGAAAAAAAAAACCCACCAAAAATGTAATGTTATATTGTTGAAGAAAATACAGTTCAACAGCTCATATTCTATAATCTTATATATCTTGGACATGTGTAAATCTTACATATAAAAATATATACAAGAACATCTTTTTTATTAGTAATAATTATGGGTTTTTAAAAAGTGTGCCTGACTTCTTTTTTTTAATTAGTCTGTTATTTAGAGAATTGTTGCAATAGGACTATTTTAAAAGGAAAGAAGAAAAGGGAAGGGAAGAGGGAAGACATGAAAAGGCTCTTAATTTTTTCATTTTTGTCATCTTTAAAACTGAAACTGCCATATTATAACTACAGTATTTTACTTGAAAGATATGCCAAAAAAACGACAATTTATCTTGCTTAATATTTAAGAATTGACTAACCTGAATTCCATTTGGATTTATTAGGTCAAATGCACCAATCGTGTTGAAAACAAATTTCACCACTTTGTTGAAATTTTCATCTCCAATACTCCAAGAAGCATCAGTCAAGAAGACTATATCAGCTTTGGCACCCTTGCATACTAAAAGATACATTGGATTCAGAAATCATTTGGAAGATGCAGCACAATAAAAAAAATAGGATGTAGTAACTGGAACTTTTCAAAGTGACAGGCATTTGTCAAAAAAATGGTATAGGGTCTCATGCAGAGGATTGGACTAGAAGTCCTATAAAGGTCCCTTCTAACTCTGTTATTCAGCTTTGCTATGCAAAAGCTTTCCAAAAAACTTTCTCTATTTGGATTTATATAAAAGACATTAAGACGTATGCCAAATCTGTCCACAAAACAAAATATAAAATGCTAATTCAAATGTATAGATACACATAAAACAGGGGAATGATTAAATGCCACTGGAGCAGAACTTACTTCACTGTTTACAAGCTATCATTACCATTAATTATAGTTTTCTGAATCAAGATAAATTCCAGAACTCTTAAATCTCCCACAGCTTTTAGATCTTATAGGCATCAAAAAGCAAACACTTACCATCCCGTGCAGGTGGAATTGTTGGAGGTGGAGGTGGTGTAGGTGGTTGCGTTGGAGGCTCAGTTGGCTTGATTACTAAAGGAAATCAATTAAAATATTTTGCATTTTCGTAAGCGGGGAAATAATACAAGTGGAATAGAACTATAGGAAGCTGCTCCCTTGGCAGATCAGTTGTTAGAAATTTACCAACATGTTCCAGCAAACGCTTGGATCCTCCTGTCTCCTAAACTATAGCTCAAATATGTTTCAGGGATTTTGAAGTTCTATCACCATGGCCACTTATTATAGTGCTACATTACAGCTCCCCTAGAATACGAGTTGGGGATAAAGCATGTACGTTGCTGAATACTCTCTTCTCCTCCATCCTGTGCCCCTTCTCTGAAGGACATGATAGGGAATGGGTGAAAGATAAAACAGGAGGGATCATCTTTGATGTTCCTCATAACCCATCCTCCTTGTACTTTCACGATGCTGTGTTGTAAATGTTGCCTTAAAAATGATATGTAACTATCTTGTACCTATAAATTTAATTATTTTGCCCTGCAAAAATGGTAAGGAATGGGAAGAGGGTGAAAAGTATCCAAATCCTAACAGACATAGGTAGCAAGGATTGTTGTCTCTTCTCAGGCTAACACCACATGCTGTTCAGCTTTACTGACAAGAAATGCACACTGAATAATTATAAAGCAAATGTCATCTGCGGTACAACAAGTATTGTAAGGTTGGTTTTTTTAAGCCACAGGTTGTTAAATGTTCTATAACGGCTTCATTTAAGTGCAAATATTGTATTGGGTGTGATGGATGATCCATATATCATACAAAGTCCCCAAACTCCCAGGTATGGCTTAGCCGCATGAACAAGCCTATTTTTGTCTGGTAAGCAGAATGTGAAGACTGGAATCCAGCTGTCATAAAAAATTCACATTTTTCAATTCATGAATGAAGGGAAGCTGGGTTGTTTGGAGAAAAAAATCCATTTACTAAACCAATAGTATATTCAGAGAAAAATGCTTTCATTATATTCTTTACAGATTCTCTAAAGTTGTTCTGGTTTTGTTATTGTTATTGCAGTTCCTGTCATCTTGGACTTACATGTGCGTTCTTTTGTAGAGATTGGAGGACCTTCAAGAGTTGGAGTCTGAACAAAGACAGTAGCATTATATTCAGTATCAGGTGAAAGCCCAGTAAAACAGTGACTGGTTTCTGATCCACGCACTGTTATTTCTTGACCTCTAGATCCTGTAAGCAAGTGAGAATAAAAATGCTTACTTTGTAGGACCTCACGTACACACCGTTTGTAAGCAGTATAATAGCTATAGCACTTAGATTTATATACTGCTTCACAGCACTTTACCACCCTCTCTAAGCAGTTTACAGAATCAGCATATTGTCCCCAACAATCTGGGTCCTCATTTTACTGGCTTCGGAAGGATGGAAGGCTGAGTCAACCTTGAACCTTGAACCAGTCAGGATCGAACTACTGAACTGCTGGCAGCCAGCAGTACTGCATTCTAACCACTGTGTCATCACAGTTCTTCACAACATAATACATAATACATGAAGAAGTGAAATTGTTATAGGGCAGCACTACCAGCTCTATAGTGGAATGTGTTTTTTTTATTTTTATTTTTAATTTTCTAAACCAATGTTTCTCAACCTTGACAATTTTAAGGCATGTGGACTTCAACTCCCAGAATTCCACAGCCATGCCTTAAAATTGTCAAGGTTGAGAAACACTGTTCTAAACCATGGCAATTCTGCCTGTAGGCTGGTGAATTGCCAAAATGTGAGAAAGACAATGTATGAAATAGCTGACTTCCACTATAGCACACAAAGAAAGAATAGCTTAGTAAGCAATATTCTTAATTATGATCCAGGAAAGTTAAGTTTAATACTTGTTCTCATCTGCTTCAAAGTTCTTAATGCTCATATATACCCTTTTTCCAAAATAAAACAGGAAATAAAAGTAATTTTTGATCTTGTAACATATTCTGTTTGTGCAACATTTCAAAATTATTTATTCATATTATGCAAATAGGAAGCATTATTTGCAGTAACAAGACATAATCTGTATTGATAAATTACTGAATTGTAATAAGGAAAATTATAAATGAAGGACCATTAGGGGCAAAGTTTGTTCAGATCAGGTATATAACATTTATAATAAACTGATATCTTATTGGACATCTGATGATCATATGCACATTATGAATAATTGTGACAAATTCAGAAAGGCAGCAAGAATATCAAAGAAGAAACAGCTGTCCGGCAGTTGAAATAATGCCTCTTTGGCTGAAAACAACAATACTTTATACTTATTTATTGACATTATTTGTAGCATCTCCAATCCATGGAGATTTGGGTGATGAACAAAGTAATTCAAATATGCTAAATAACTGAAAAGGATCACTAGATATTTTGTAAATTAGTCATGACATGTAACCAATTTTTCATCCAAAACCATAATTACCATCAGCTGGATTCAGTTTCAGTCTGTAAGAAGAGGCTGACCGATGTGCTGACCATTTGACACAGAAAGTGTCCCATCCCACATTATAACTTGTTAGATCTGTAACATTCAAGTATACTATGGAAAATAAAAGAAAAAAACAATCCATTAATCATCTGGAACAAATGAGATAAACTCTACAATTATAACAAATTATGTTAAGTCTTTCAGCATTAGGGTTACCAGATATCTGGCCAAAAGCATGTACTCAATCTGGCAGACATAACCTTACAATTATATATTATCTGAATTTTTGAATAGCTGCAAGCTATCTCATCCTGAGCAGCTTTTCCATCGTTCAATGCTTCCCTCATAAAAGCTAATCACAAGATAACAAGCCCTCCTTTATGACCTTAATTTGATAATTAGGTAGAACTTCAATCAGGGGCTTGGCTGCCACCTGAAACTGACAAGACTTTAATCAGTTACATGCTGAAGGCTTTTGCCTCCTAACTGGCTCTAGCCATGGAAATACCAGCATTAATCAAGTCATAATGCTTTACAGATCTTCCACTTATTATATAGCATTTAAACTGAATTTGATATTAAATGTTCAACCAAAATGGACCTGTACTGATACATATATATCCAAATATGTGTGTGCGTGTGCGTGCGTGCGTTTGTGTGTCATCCATTATATTTAATAAAGCTTATAAGCTTCAAAATCTTAGAAATATACATACATATATTGTCCCTAATTACTTTAAAAATATGAATCCTAGGTATGTTCATATTAATAGTAGAAAAACGACGACCTCCAGGATAAATGTAAAAACAGTTGTTTTTTTGCATTTATCCTGGAGGTCATTGTTCTTCTACTGTTAATACATACATATGTATTATGGGTTGCTGCTATTCAGCATCTTCCATGGGAGGGCAAGAAGAGGCAGGATGAAAAGAAGCTTTGAAGCATAAGCCCTGCACCTTTCATTGACATCACAAAAGGGCCAGAGCTGGTAGGATGATACTGCTATCATACATTTGTATAAAAGACACAGTTGTTTCAGGAAAATTGACATGTTTCATCGTATGAAACACAGAGATAACAGAATGATGTTAAAATGACCCACAGTGATTCAGAGATTGAACATTTCTTGGACAATGACATGATCCCTGAAAGCCCAACATAATAGGACATTTCTTCAAATGTATCTTTCCTACAGAGCAGGCAGGTTCTAAGAGATCGAAGTCTCTTGCTGCAATTATTAGTATTCTTACATCAGCATTAATATATGGGGAGGGGGAGCTTTGGCCTTACATGTGGTGCCTTGATCCACCAAAGGTTCGCTAAGTCCAGACTCGTACTGAGCATATACTTTCACATCGTAAGAAGTACTAGGCAATAAGTTGTGTAAAGTATATGAAGTCACCTCTCCAACAAACACCTCCATGGGCTCATCTGAACCTTAGAAGAAGAAAAAAATATGAAAAAATGTTAATGTTGCAGTCCTATACATTAACATAAAAAGCTGCTTTATAATGAGCCAGACAATTGACTTGTCTAATTAAAAATTCCTATTTTGCTGACAGCACTTCTTTGGGAATGTCAATAGAGGCCTCTCTGGCAAAACTACAGCAAAACCTGCTTTGATAACAACTATTGAAAGGTGCTGATAATATTCAGTCCCAAAACCATATTTGCATGTTGGCAGCCCAGCATTTGTAATCTTACCTGCAACTTTATACACAATTTTGTACCCTAAGATAGGAGATGGGACAGGATCCCAGGCCACTCTGAAGCGGGTATACCATTCATCAGATATACGAATATTCTGAGGAGAAAGCAGCCCAACTAAAAAAAAAATGAATTAAATGCATTAAGTTAGGGAAAAGGGGTATTTAATAAACTAATGCCAAGTCTATTTTTTTACTTCTTTCAAAATTGTGAAAGGCTGAAACTTCCATACTAAAATAAAGTGAATTTATAATTTTGGATCCTAAATTAAAACTGAATACTTTCAGCACTATTTTATTGTCTAAATCAGCCTTTTATAGAAAATTCCAATAGTGCGCAGAGGGAATTATTAATTTTGTTCTGAGAATATATGTAGTAATAACTCAGATGTAAATATATTGCTATTAGACTCAGCAAGAGATTTAGCTAGATGTGTCCCATTTAAATTGAGTACTGGATATAAAATTAATAATTTAAATGTCAATGTTTCACCATAAGTAATTTGTGCCATATATGACATTTGTTCAAATATTTCTAATAAGTATTTTTAGAAATGTAATGGATAGTTTCAGAGTTCACCTGGTATACTATGTTAAGATTTTTTTCAACCTTGGGTTGACAAATGGCAAATTTTCCTCATAGCAACTAGGCTCTATAGCACTACTTCAATTGGTTTGGAGGACTAATTTGAAGGACAGTAATTCTATATACTTTTTTTCCTTTACAGACTTTAAGCTCTCCTTCAGTGTCAGCTGAACTTTACTATGTAAAATCAAAAAGAGCATTGAGACAACAGTTATATTAATTATACCTGTTTTTCCATTTCCTGTCACTTGTCCACCATCTCCATCATCATAAACTGCTACAACAGTAATTTTATAAGGTGTATCTGACTGCAAAGGCTGTAGCAACACAGTGTTTATTCTGCCAGGTACTGTTGTCTAAAACAAATTACAATCGGGGAAATAGTGTACAATTAATAAATTAGTGATTATTAATAATTTACCAACCATATAAGTTGTAGTATGTAAACAGACTGGACCAAACAAGAAGATAAACTTTTATTTTGGTCCACCCATCACATTAAACACATGTTGAGGAGTTATGCCTGTTACTATTTGTATTAAATTGCATAGTTTAACAGTATAAGGGGAAGAATCATCTAAAAATGGAACTAGATACAGCCTTAAACATGAAGATTAAAATTTAGTTCAGTAATTCATATTTGTTTTTATTCTATTAGATTGTATACTGCCTTACTAATGTATATAATAATGTATATAATAAAATCAATAATACAACAATACAACAATGCAATAATATCCTTTTATTTCCCACAGATTGGCCATTAATGCTTTTTTCCCTTCTTACTATACTATACTATACTATACTATACTATACTATACTATACTATACTATACTATACTATACTATACTATACTATACTATACTATACTATACTATACTATACTATACTATACTATACTATACTATATATTTTTTTCAAGTATAGTACCAAGACATAGCGAAATATAGGTTCATTCAGAAATAAGCAATAATCATAACTATGCCTATATATGTATATTTGTACAGAAGTCAACATGCCTTTAACCTCCCTATGGGAAATAAGCTGACTAAAGTATATTGTCAAAAATGTGCTACTAAATTTGGAGTAGGAAGTTATAAACTATAAAAAAACATTGGAAGAATGCCTAAAACAAAAACTGAGAGCCAAAACTCATTCCTGCTGCTCATGGTTATAAAACAGAGATATATCACAGTCATTAGAAATGAATCAACTGAAATTATTCTTCCAATGGAGGTGGACAGAATTTGCTTCTACAAATATGTATTTTCTGGTTCTTGATCATCTTTGAACAGATCCCAGAAATAATCCCTGCCTGTATTTTCTGCTCTTGAGCTATATATAGTTTTTCTTTCATTCAAAGTCTAGTTCTCAGAGACTGCCTGACAAATCTCTCCAGTTTACTTGGCAAGTTTTTTCAGAAGTAGTATTAGGTGCAAGCAATCAGAACATCTCCGAGGTTTAGGTGAAGATTACTATGTGGGTTAAAATGCCCATATAGTAGGTTGCAGGTGGACTTTTTAAACCCAGCTGAATTAGTGGAACAAGCATACCATGACTAACAACACCATTTATACTCTACGTGTGATGGAGTCTAGCCTATGGTTGCAATAGGGCAAGATCTATTTCTAATAGTTTTATTTCAGAGGATGGAATAGTTTTGCCCTTTTTAGTAAGCAGTGTGAAATACTATTAAGATTTGTAAAATTAGTTTCACTGGAGAACACGAAGACTGAACAAATAGTTCTATGTATTTCTTCCAAGAAATTATTGTCTATACCAGCAGTTCTCAACCTGTGGGTCGCGACCCCATTTGGGGTCGAACGACCATTTCACGGGGGTCGCCAAACACCGCAGTCCGCCATTTTTTGTTTTGGTCGGCCATTTTTTTTTGTTCGGCCATTTTTTCCCCCTTTGCGATGCAGGCCGTCGCGCCGCACATGCGCGATGCAGGCCGGGGTCGAGCCCCGGAAAAGGTTGAGAACCGCTGGTCTATACACAACTGAGTAGCCTTGTCTTGGATATAGGACATGACCACCTGTAATTATGTAATGAGAAAATAGTATTTTTCATTTCATTTTTCATTCAACAACTTCCACACAATAAGGCACTGAAATTAACAGTTAGTGTAACCATTACCTTGCAGCAGCAAAGTAATAGCAAAGCAACAATTACATATATTAAAAAAATACGAACTTACATATTCATCTATGGGGTCCCCAGAAATAGAACTATATATAATTCTATATTGCTGCACAGGTCCATCTGCATGATCCCACTGAACAGAAAGACTGTTTGTTGTTGGATCAAATACTCTTATGTTCCTGGGTCCACTACGAGGCACTAAGACAAATGAACATTAAATATAAAATAAATTCAGTGTGGTAATCTTCTTAAACCATGGAACCTGCAAATACTTTACAGAGGCATGGACAAAATGGGGAAATTATGTCTTTTTAATCCAGAACAAATAACTGCATTCTAGAGATTGTGATCCAAAACTATTTTGGATTAGCCAGTTTGGAAGAACTGAAACTTGGATAAAACAAAATCCAGAAGGAGTACCTTTCCCCTCATCCATTTAACTGCTCCTAACACTGCATCTCTCATTTGCCCACCAATCCCCCAATTATTTCTTCTCTTGCTTCTCAATCTCTTCTAAGCCTTCCTGGCTTTTTCCCTACTTGGGAAAAAAAACAGCTGTTCCACTCCACGCATACAGCAGACACATACAATAAGCAGGGTTTTTTTCTGGCAACAGCCCATCTGAAACCAGAAGTTCTGTATACAGAACATTTTGCACATCCTTAACATTAACATTAATTGACTTTGTGCGTCAATTAATTCCACTGGCTGATTCTAACTCCGTAATTTTCAAATGATGCTCAGTTTGAAAAATGCACTGCTTTTGATGACAACTAGATCTTGAATCAACGCAATATGGATACTGAGCAATTACGAGCATGGGCAGCTAAAATTACTTAACTTCACTGCTTTAACAAGGTAGAAAACAGCTGCTGTCAAACAAACAAAAATAATAAATAAATAATAGAATTTTCCAAAGTGGTTAACTTAATAACATTTATTTATGCAATCCAATCTTATGAGCCCTTGTAAGTTTAAAATTGTGAACATTTTTGATTTGCTATATCCTTCTAAAATAGCTTTGGGTTAATCTGGCTTCATGAATGTTCAATATATAACTGATCGTGGCTTCAGAAATGATCATTAAAATAATTCAACTAAAATAATTGCATTTATCAAAACAAAAATTAAAACATCAAGTGAGAATTATACATTTATTAATGCTTATTCAACGTTTACAAGCTAAATAGGAATAATGCTCACTCTGGAATGACCAACTCAACAAATAGTGGAATGTTTATAAAATAAGCTTCATAGAAAATTTAGACATTATTTATTTCCCACTAACTGAAATAAAATAGTCAGTGATACAGCCAGTAATGTGTGTCTACCTCTGTAATGACCAAACATAGAATTGTGCTTTCTGAAATTGCACTTTCATCTCATTGGATGATTAAATCAACTTTCTCATTCTATATTATAATTTTTCTTTCCTCCAGAAACATCCTTCCTCTGTCATTGTGATTTCCATCTTGCTTCCTCCACAATTCCTCCAGTTTTTTTTTATATATATAAAATTCTTTTATTAAAACAATCAACATTGAACATGAAAACATATTGTGCAGCAATCATCATGGCTCCTGATATACAATACTAAGTATTAGTCATTGAAAACGTCTGAGTTAGTAAGCCTTTTTCCCCACTCCTCGTGTCTAGCCTCAACTGTACTCCTGTTACATTTTATTTTGATTGGTGTTTCCCCTATCCGTTTCAATATTAATGTGATCAACATTAAACATAAGATCCTATTGCTAAGCAGTCATCCTAGAACATAGCATACAACATTAGGTATTAATCTTTGTAAACATCTTTTAATCCTACTCTACCCATTCCTTCATTGTAGCATCCTTAATTCAACCTTATACTCTCGCTCTAGCCAAATGGCCTCCATTCACCATCACAGCTCAACCTGTCTCCTTTCCTTCTCCCTTTCTTGTCCTCTTCATTCCTCCAACATCTACATATCCCAACCATCCACTGGGTAAGATTTGGAGATCATCCTTGTGTGTTTCAAAAGGAGTCCTAAACAGACAAAATTTCTCCTCTCAAAACCATCCTTGAGGATGCAGATGCCTCTCTCTTGACCTTACCTAATATAAAATCCTAATATTTAAAGTTTCACATTTTTAATTATAGCAAATATTTTGTAAATTTGTACTAAAGGCCAAATGTCAATCTGAACGTGTTACTGTTGACAATCTAAGATGAAATCATGAAGGTCACTTTCAGTCACAATGAACTGCATGCTGATATTATATACAGATAGCTGTCAGCAGTGCTTTTTTTTTGTAAAAAAAAAAAAAAAGGTGCCAGAACTCACACACGTCGTACAACGCGCCTTGCCCACCCTACAAGGTTCCATCCAAAAAAGGTGACGGAACTCCGTTCTGGGCGTTCTATGACAAAAAAAAAAGCCCTGGCTGTCACTATTCACTAGGGTATCTCTCTGTGTCTGATAATACACAAGTATATGAACATTTACCAAATTCTGGATATTCATAGTTTAGTCCAGTGTTTCTCAACCTTGACAATTTTAAGGCATGTGGACTTCAACTCCCAGAATTCCACAGCCAGCATTGCTGGCTGTGGAATTCTGGGAGTTGAAGTCCACATGCCTTAAAATTGTCAAGGTTGAGAAACACTGGTTTAGTCCTTAATATAAAAAATGGTTTTAATTCCTCTGAATACTTTAAAGTGGGACATTTTTAAGTGTTTAAAGAATATACTTTAAACCTGTATTCAGAGACATATTGAACTAAATACAGCAAAATTTTCTATGCCAAGTTTCCCTCATATATGTTCATTCAATACTTCTAACCACTGAAACAGAGTAAACTACATTCATGTAAGGCCCAGTGCAGAATATTAGAACCAAAGTGTATTTAGAGAGCTAGGTAGGAAGGAATGATTCACACCAATCAGCGTTGGGCAATAAGGTGCATGGTTTTCTGCTTACATGTTCTTCCCTGTCCTGTACTCGGATCCCCTTCTCCATCAGCATACAAAGCAACCACATTTATTGAATAAGGAGTATCAGGAGACAGACGTTCCAGTAAAACGTTGCGCGTGTTGCTTGGGACAATAACCTAGAACGAAAGCAATGTTGTCTGTAACAGATGGTGAACTGCTGAATATTCTTCACCAGCCTAATAGACTGCTTAAGTAATGACTCTTCAGGGATAGTTAACAGCTGAAAAACTACCTCAACTCTCACTTGGAAGGCATGACCTGGGGATTATACGTCTACATACCCCCTACCCAAATTGTGAAATGTCTAAAAATGTCAAAATGTTGCTCTGAGAATATTTGGCCCGACTTTTTTACATCTGTACAGTACATCTGCTGATATACTGAGGTTTTAAATTTTTACTATTATCTTTTTCCTATACCCTGTTTCCCCTCCTCCCAATGCGTTGTGAGCATTTTTTTTATCTTTGATCCTGAATCAACGAAATAAAGGACTGAAAGCTCAGAAAATCTAATGTTGGAAGTTACGAAGTGGGCTTCCATGATTGGGGGTGAGCCTGAACTCAATGTTCTTACTCCTAGTCCAAAAAAATTAACTATTATGCTGCACTGGTTCTAAGCACAGAAGCATTTCTCCACAAACTGATACAAGTTATGAAGCTGTCCCGAAGAATGTCTACGCTACAGATAATTCTTGACTTACAACCATTCATTTAATGACTGTTTGAAATTACAACAGCACTTAAAAAAAAGTGACTTATAATTGTTTTTCAGTTATGACCATTACAGTATCCCTATGGTCACATGATCAATATTCAGATGCTTGGCAACTGGCATGTATTTATGATGGTTGCTGTGTCCCAGGTCATGTGATCATCTCTTGCGGCTCTCTAACAAGCAAAGTCAAAGGGGAAGCCAGATTCACTTAACAACTGTGTTACTAACTCAACAATGTCAGTGATTCACTTAACAATTGTGGTAAGAAAAGCCATAAAACGGGGTAAAACTCATTTAACAACTGTCTTCGCAATGGAAAGTTTGGGCTAAATTGTGGTCATAAGTCAAGGACTACCTGTATATGACATTTGAAACATTCAGACATTTACAGTGGAATAGGACGCATTATTTCTTTTTCATCAACCAGAGATTGCTTTAGAAATAACTGTGTTAAATTACTTACAGATTCTGATGGCTTTGTGGCAGCTAATGGATTATAGACAACTTTGTACTGCTGCACTGGACCTGGTGCAGCCTCCCACTGGACATTAAGGCTGTTTGTTGTTGGGTTATAAATTTGGATGTTTCTTGGTGTCCCCCTCATCACTGCATCATATAAAACAAATTTGCATTTTTAAAGAAATCCCCCTATTTGTAGACACTGAACGAAGTATAATCACAAGACTTAACTATTACATCAGTTGCACTTTATGTTATTTGTGTAATAATGTTATTTATGTAAATAATGTCTATGTCATTTGCATGAAGATATTGTGTAGGCATCATTGTGTTGCACAAGGATGTCATTCCCTAAATAATGTCACTTATGTTACCACAATGACTTACTCTTCAGTTTACCGGACGCTGGGGAATAATCTATACTCTTTCCCACTTCCATCCCTACCAGTCTACTAAAAGTAAGTTCCATTGTAATAATTTTGGTATCACTGAGGAGGATCAGCTCTGGAAGAGAGAACCCAAAAATACTTTTTCATATGTTAAGTAAGCTTGCAAACAAGCAGATTAATTATGACCTTTTTGTAAATTTCAGTTATGTTTCCCTGTATTTTTTCTACCATACCTAGATTTTTGGGGCAGAGTATAAACAGATTTTTCATAAAATAATCGTAAATCATAGTTTTGAGTTCAGTCTTACAAAAAGTTCATCATTAAAACAACCCGGATTCATTAACCAACCAACTGGTTTTAAATGTGTTTTGCCATGGAGCTAAGCCAAAAATAAGCAAGCCACCACCTTCAGGCTTAGGGTTATATAGGAACCCGGGCTAATATCTACAAAAATAGCTTACTAATTTAAGTCACTTTACTAAATTAAGTCAATGATTTGTACTATAGCATAATGAAGTACAGTAAGCTTAGGCCCTTTACAATCAGCAAGTTACCTACTTCTACCTTAACTGGGGCCCAAAGTCCCAACATTTGATGAAAGAGGAAAAAACTTACATGTTTTCCCCGTATCAGACACCCGGCCTCCATCACCCTCTGGGTAAACAGGGACAACGGTTACTTTGTGTGGAGTGTCGGACTGGAGATTCTTTAGAACGGCATAGTTTGTATTCCCAGGCAAAGTTACCTGTCAAAAGTTTAAAACAGGACATGTAATTGGAAATTTCATGGTTGTTCTTAAACCACTTTCCCTATGAATGTAAAAGATAACCTTCACGTTCATTAAAATTCTCCTCTTATTTTACCCAAATCTAAAATTCCAGGGGAATTTTTCATCAGTGGTGAGCGCTCCATAAGCAGTGTCCCCAAATTCAGTGGAACATCATTTTGAAAAGCCTCCAAGCAAGTGTACAGAAAACTACACAGGTACAAAATATGCACACAAAACAATTACCATTTCCTCTGTTCCTCCTGCCACGGGTATATAATACACCTTGTACTGACGAGGATTTCCTTCCGCATGATCCCATCGGACATTCAACGTGCTAGTGGTTGGATCATAAACTCTAAGATTCCTTACGGTTTGGAGAGGTTCTGAAGTTATTGAAAAGTATAAGACAGAAAGAACTATTAAATACAGATACGCATTGCTATAAATCTAAGTTCTATACATTAAATATGAAGCATGTCACAGTTGTGAGAGGGGTATCTATATAAATTGATATAACAAAGTGTTGCCCTAGTTTAAGCTGGCATAAAACTGACACTTGAATGGCTGCTGGGTCCACTTTAGCTGTTCATTTTTAAATGCATTGCATGGACAACCTAAACTTATTTTTTTCTTTAATCCAAAAAATTTTTTAAAATGCAATTTATTGCAATACAATTCTCTGCTGCTGCTTTGCTGCTGCTGCTGCTGCTGCTGCTACTACTATTACTATTACTGCTTTATTTCTGAAGCTTAAGGACAGCTGAGGAACTTCACTACTCAATAGCCATCCAACTGTACTATTTATGATATAACTAAGCTCTCATGTTCTAGAAACCATTAACCTCATTGGGTGGGAAAACCTGTTCTCCACTGATAAAAAGAAGAGGTGGAATGATGTAACCTTTCATCAAATAGATTCAGACTAACTTATCTCACTAGATGACTATTCGGAAAAAAAAGCTTTTATTAAAGACAAATTAAAAACCAAACTAATAAAGATGCTTCCCTCCCGTTAATCACACAATGGTTATTAAACTATTATTCTCATTCTTGTGGGGTTAGATGTACCTATCCTTCATTAACACTATTAAGTAAAAGTTGCTAGCTTTTTAGATATAAATGCACAGTAATTTCTCCTAATAAAACTCATTTGGCCAGTGAGTTTAAACACATTTAATTCTGATATATATGTTCCTCTCTCATTCAAGCCAAATACTTGGAAAAGTGCAGAAAGTTGGGAAACCATTAATGAAAGCACACTTTTTAAGAGATAAATAGGGGAGGCGGTGGATTCATATTTTCAGTAATCAGAATTTTAATATATGTGTGTTGATATTTAACGATGACCCTTTAAGGGGCAAGCTGTAGAATGTCAACACAAAGGGTTTCTCCAACAATGAAATGAAAGTAGACTTTATCTTTATGGCTCCAACAGCCTTTTTTCATGGGGTAATGCTCTGCTGACTACATAAGATTGAGGTTTTTGTTTTTTTTTTTCAAAACTGCATTCCAGCACTAGAGAGAAGTCCAGAGCACGGAAACAACTAAATTGCAGTGCACAGAAATGGATGGAAAGGGGAAAAGGAGAAAAGTTCATTAGTTCACGTGTAATTATGGTGAAGCCATCCAGCTTTTTTGTTATTTGTCAGTGATCCAAAGTGAAATAAAGCACGACCTCAGTCTGATTTGGGCCCAGGGAACAGAATCCCTATCTCAGAGAAAGAAAGTTGGATGCTACACAATAACTGTGTAAGAATTGTACACTTATTCAATAAAAGTTTTCTGGAAGAAATAAACTTATATTAGACTCTCCTTCTCTCCCTCCCTCACACATATATACCATGGAAAGAAATGAAAGCTACAGAAAGAAATTCTAAGTATTAAATACAGGTAGTTCTCAAGAAATGATAGATTATTTAACGACTGTTCAAAGTAACTACAGGTACTCCAAAACTACATATGATCCTGTTTCAAAGTTACAGCAGTTGCAGTGCCTTGAGGAGCTGCTGAAACAATTCAGCCCCACGCTGGGTGTTTGCAAAGCTATTTTGCTGTCCTATTATCTGAAGGACCCAGCTAGGACTTAAAGGCAAGTCCTAGGTAGATCCTACAGCAAGCATGTCAAACTCGCAATGTCACATGACGTCGCACAAATTATTGCAACTTTTCCCCCATTGCCGGCGATGGGGTAGGCGCGGTTTCAGTGTGACGCATCCGGCCAGTGGGCCGGCAGTTTGACATGCCTGTCCTACAGACAGTCAGATGAACAGCAAAAAAACCTTTCTAAAGACCCAGCATCTGCCATTTTCTTGCACAAGTCTCTACTCTGCTAAACGTTTGGAGATGTTTTGTTTTGTTTTTCGTCTAGTTCAAGGGGAAAAGCTGCAGAAAGATTTTCTCTCCTTGCTTGCTCGGTTCCTCTACTCTTCAGCCTGGAGTCAGGAAAAGGTTTTTAAAAGGGATAGAGATTGGAGAGCAAAAACAGGGAATTTAGTTTTAGCATATAATGGGGGAAGGGGGTGAAATCAATTAAGTCCATTCCTCCCAGCTTTTTCTGTTCTGTTTATTGAAGCAATGTGGGTTTCTGGGGAAGGGAGGAGGTTAAGCAAGAGAAAGGTTTTGGAAAGCTGGTCCTGAAGCTGCTGCCTTTGCATGCAGGAACTGGCCTCCCCAAAACCTAACAACAGTCAGGAGAGGTTTGCATCCTCCCAACTGTCAGCCGTTGGGGCAGGAAGCCCTGAAAGGCTAGGAAACTGGTCCTTTTTTGCCTCAGAACAGCAGGGGACTTTGGAAGGAGAAAGGGCAGGAGTAGAATTATGAAAGGTAATCATACCCAGCATATTCCTTCTCCATTGTTTCTCACTGCCAAGACAGCCAGCTGTGCAAGGGCTGGCATGTGAGGCACCCGAGGGGTGGGGAGGAGAACATGGGGTACCTCGGGCTGGGGGAGGCCTTGGGAAGCCTAAGGCAGGTGGGCTAGTGTCTGTACTAGGCCTCTCAGGATCTCCCCCACCAGCAAGGATGGCTGGTATTTGAGGCAGTTCATTTAATATTTGTTGTGACGTCTGACCCTAGGATCCATTATGTCAAACTCATGACATCACATGAGGTCACGTGACGTATCGGAACTTTTCCCCCATTGCCGTCAATGAGATGAGCACGGTTTCCTCGTGACGCATCCGGCCCGTGGGCCAGCAGTTTGACACCCCTGCCCTCACTAGAGGACTACCTACACTGATTCAAAACAAATCCTACTTTGAATCCTATTGTGGACTTGAATACAATGGAATGATGTGGAAAATAGCAAGGCAACACACTAAACAGAAAAAGTTGTTTAGAAGTTGATAATGTGGCATTTTTAAAAAAAAGTGACCGAGGGTCATATGACAATGAACTCCAAAACCTGCCAACTTTCCCAATCTTTTAAAAATCTCTTCTGTGATTCCATTTCAGTGAAAAACAAAATGCTCAGGATAGTTTCACTTACTGGTCTTGCCCTTTCCTGATATTTGTCCTCCGTCCCCTTCTGCATAAATCGAAGAAACTGTAATGCGGTAAGGGGTGTCAGGCCGCAGCTTCTGAAGCACGATGTTGTTCTTGCTTCCTCCTACTGTGGACTTGAATACAATGGAATGACATGAAAAAATAGCAAGGCAACAAACTAAACAGAGTTTAGAAAAAGAAGTACGTCTTGCATGTGTACAGATTCAGGGCTCAGGTTTCTTGCTCAGAACGATAGTACTGCAACTATTTCATTAAACTTTTTATAACATGTTAGGTGGACATTTTTAATTGTTTGTCTGGTTATTTGTCAGACACAAGAATGACAAGACTTCAGTCAATGCAAGAGTGTTTTAAAATAAAACATTTGTTTTAATTCTGCATATCAGTTAGAAAACATAAACATGAGAATGCTTATGTGTCTGATTAATTAAAAGCTATTAGCTATAGCTCCCTGGCACAGGAATTTGTAGGGGAAAGGGGAGGAATAGGACAAACATATAGCATGATATCACATTGCAAAACCTGGGACTTATGCCCATGTATTCGAAATCACATCACCACATAATTGCCATTTTTTTCATCATCACAATTCATAACTGACTCATTGATCCCATGGCCTTTGTTCAGCTTTTATTATGGACAATAGGACAGATAATATGACATGAAATTTCATCAAAATCCAATTGCAAGGACATGCAGCAAAATTAACTGTATATGGTTATGAAAGTTCACAATCAACATCCAGATACATGTGTTTTTCTCTATGGGTGAGCTTAGCCTATCTTAGAAATCTTGCATTTTTTGAAGCATAGCTAGAAGTGTCATCCTGCAACTTTTCTCTCCCTCCCTCTGAAGTAAAATTCTACACTAGGTAATTTTTTTAATCTAACAGTCAATATTTCCTCGTTGTAATAGAGGAAGCAAATTCATTTGACCTCATCATGCAGAATGTTAAAACCTATAATGTTAAAACTATATATATATATATAGAAAGGTCTGTTAAGAGTGTTAAAACTTTTAACAATCTAACATACTGATCAGACCACTTTTTCTTTTTAAAAAAACTTTTTTTTTTAACAGAGAATGCTTTCCCTCTGGAGAATTAATTACCGAAAGTTCAGGACCATCACCCGTAGCAGGTCGGTAATTGATCCTGTAGCGTTGCACACGTCCAATGGCAGGATCCCACTTGACAGTCAAGCTATTGGATGTTGCATTATATACCTGGAGATTCCGTGGGGGACTCGTTGGTACTGGTAGGAAATTATTAAAACAGTTGCTGAGCCAGAATCTTATAAAAAATAAATGTGCAGTACAACCGTACTATCATATGAAATCTATGCCCTCATGTCTGAGAAAAATATTTTTAATATTTTAAATCAAATTGGTTTTTTATTTAAAATGAAATGTAACTGTCTAAAATTTGGATTTTAAACAATTGTACCTTCACGATATATACCAAATAATATTTATAAAATACTGCCATGACAGACTGCACTGGGGAACCAAAAAAAATGACAGACATGCAATGTATCAACTATGTGACTCTAGGTCAGCACCTAACTCTTAATCTAATCTATTTCATGTGATTCCTCTAAGGATAAAATGGGTGCAGGTGAAGAGAATTTCATTTGAATGCATGGAGGAAGTGAGGATGTCTGTATATTAATATAACAAATGATAAGAAAAAGTCAAGGTCAAAAACGCTGGACAAGATCCATGATGCGTATTATTCAGGATTCGTAGCATGAGAGATCCATGATGCAAACACAGTATTCAATAATTCAGTGATGCCTCAAGATGCTCATTGAGCATGTAAGATAAATTATATATATACTGTGTGTGTCTATGTAATTTTTTACAGGGATATCTATTTGCTATCTGTCCTATTATTTTCTACTAGTCCTAATTTGTAACGTGCTAGTTATGAAGTGAAGCACCTACCTGGTGTTGTTATAGGCACAAGGGGCACTGTAAAGAAAAATACAACAGAGATTAAGTGGGTGTGAAGCCTGTGCCCTTTAGTCATTCCAAATTACTAATTAATTAAGGTATTTCAAAATTGCTTACATGTACGTTCACTCCCAATCAATTCATCACTCTCTGATTCATCAGGATAAATTGCAGTAACTGAGATGTCATACAATGTGTCTGGGATAAGATTTTCAAAAAGTTGCGTATTTTCATCACCATTTAGAATTGTCTTCAAGAATTATTGAGGAAAAAGAAGAAAAAATTAGAAGAGGTTACATACCAAGCAATCCATGTATCAAATCGTGAACATTTTTAATATGGTAAAGTATATCCTGGAAGATATGCAACCGTTAGCCTTTCTCAAGGCACTAGAGAACCTGGCTGTTTCTCCAGGCATTTGCATTGTTATTTACTGAGTTTTTCAGTAAGTGATGTAACTGTTTATCCTTGGGTGCCATGTGTGGTGGGTTTTAAAACTACCCAGAGTCAATCTGTTTCCCCCCCATCTCTCTCACTCACACATACGCTTATATAATTTTACATTCCCAATCCATTCATCTTCAAGAGGTACAATTAAATCAATCTATCTATCTATCTATCTATCTATCTATCTATCTATCTATCTATCTATCTATCTATCTATCTATGTAACTATCTATCTAAACCACCCATCTCCCTCAAAGACGGATTCTATATGTGATGGGAAGGAATCACTCCAGAAAATACACCATAAACCAACATTTTCAATAAAACCATCACCAGCATTTGGCCTTTATCTCTACATGAATAATGGTATTCAGAAGGATGAAATAAGGAACAGACCCTAAATTGCAGATCAAGATCAAAGAGAGATTCAAGAAGAGCCATTACTGCCCAGAAATCAGGATTCTATTCTTGCAGCCTCACATATTGGAAAAAGGAGAGGGGGGAAAATCAGGTTTCTTGATATTCCTTAGCTACAAATGCATTCTCCATCATTCTGACAAACATTAATTACCTTTAAGGGTCAATCTTTTGGGGCTGATGGGCACCTCTAGAATTTTGAAAACGTATCAGAAATGCCCTCAGAAATGTTTGCAATGGAACCTGCTTATATGTAAAATGGTTACCACGATGGGAGTGACCATCACAAGACATCTTCTTACCAGAACAGGTAAGATTGCTCCCAATCATCCTCTCTAGATGAGGCTGGAGGCTGATACTTTATTTTGTAGCACAACAAGTTCCCCTTTGTTTATCTTTCAATTAAATATCTTTTAAAATCAGGTTTAGAAGGAAGCCTTACACAATAGTAACCAAGAGAATATCCATAGCACATAGGCATGGGCATCTCAGATTTTCATTAGGAGTAAATGTAACTGCTTAAATTTCATATAACCACTGGACTAACACTTCCACACTTGTTGAATGTACTCATTTTCTAGAATCCAAAAATTCCTACCTCCTGTTTTTCAAGTTCACCATAAGGCCCCCACATTACTCGGTAGAGGGCTACATCAGGTGCTCCATGATCCCAAGTCCCTCTGAAACTAGTTGTGGTGACTTGATCTGTTCTCAAATTGAGCGGTGCTGGTACAGGTACTGTAGAGTGGGGAAGAGAGAAGAAAGGTCTATGCACATATACTAAATCACTAGATACAAAAATTTACTGAGTAAGACCTTTCTGTTTTGTGTGTAACAACATGGGAATATACACAATAATTTCCCTACTTAGAACAATCTTCACTTTTTATAAAGCTTCATATGTATCGAATGTTGCTATGGCTAATACTTACACCTGGCAAGTTCAGGCCCATGAACACTGGAAAGACTTAACAAGTCAAGTTTCAAAGCTCTATTTCAGTGTTTTTAACAAAGAGAAAGGCTAATTGAGGAGTGCAGAAGTGATTTAATTGTCATAGAGTTGAATGAAAGACAAGGTCTTTTTGTAGTAATAAACTAGAAGACCTGTTTGTGGGTCTCCCAGGGTCATCTGTACAGCCATTGTAGAAAACTAATATGACCCAGTAGGGATGCTCTTATATTGCTTAACTGGAAGCAGTGTGACATAAAAAGTACTAATTAGAACATGGTGGGCTGATAACACAATTGCAATATTGTTCATGTGAAGCAGTGAAGGAAGCCTAATTTTTCAAAGATCAAAATAATCTTAATTTTTCAAAGTATGTATCTTTAGGCTTAAGATTGAAATATGCCACCCATACTCCTGATAACAAATTTTCAACCTTTCTGGATGAGATAAGAAGACGCCTATCCGGTATCAATAAAATGAAAAGGCTTCATTTCAATGATTTAAGATAATTTTACTTATTTTAATCAGATATGGAGTCTATGTATGACTTCAGAAGTGGGACTATCGAACGTAATGAAGCAATGAAGCTTTCGTTGTTGGATGATAATCTTATATTTACAAAGAAAAACCTTTTCATAGTATTGTCACATAGGAATCATCTACACATTTTTAACTCAGCCAACCAAAACCACACGTTATCTCCACAAAAACTACATCTCCCAATTTCCAATGACTTTCATCATTTTATTATTAACTCACCCACTGAACTTTACAGCAGTGGAAATAAATGCTCAGTCCACTGAAGGCACTAAAGAGTTCTGATTTCACAAAGTCCATAGTCAGGATTCCCATGTGGTGACAAAAAACAACAATATTGTCCTAGACAGCTTCCAAACATAACTCAAGGTACCAATACTGTCCAGCTTTCATTACAAATATTGAGAGAATACATAAACTAATCATTGCAACATGCTCTACTTGGGGCTACCCTTGAAAATTACTTGAAAGCAGCAGTTACTCACAGGAAGAAGTGTAATTTCAATGTAAAACTAATGCACACTGAAATATCACACTTCTTATGGTATGGAACACACAACCTTAAAGGAAAAGGGATACATCTGCCTAATTACCCAAATCTGCCAATTAACCCAATGGATTAATAAATGTGGTAGCCAGATCATACAAAAGAAGAGCAAAAGAAAGAATGCAAAGAGAACAATTTCTTTTGTGGATTTTTTTTTCTTGTGGTTGCAAACCCATATCCTGTAAAAAAGAAAAAAGAAAGAAAAGAAAAGAAAAGAAAAGAAAAGCAGCTGCTGAGCCATACAAAAAAAAAGTCCTGACTTTGGGTGGTCATGGACAGTTATTAGGCATGCAGAGATCTGTTAATGATACACTTCAGATTGTGGTGCCATGCTTTTGAAAGGCTATAGCTGCTTCAAAGATCATTATGCTTTTTATATTTGTATCCAGATATACTGCTTCTTTCTTAACATATCAGCCAAGGAACAGACGAGCCCCTTGATAGAAATATCATCAAAACACTGATACTCTTACACAAAGGTACACAAATGCAACACACAACTCTAGCCATCTGTTTTAACTAATAACGCTACAATATCCTAACATCCTATAAAACCATATTTCAGGCCACACACACACTTGTATGAGAGTCTGAAGAAGTCCATTAAGTAACAGCATTGACTTACAAGTGGTGGCTTCTGCTGCTACTGGCACAGAGAGCCCATCATCATATTCTGCAGCAAGTTCTACGTGGTAGAGTGTTTTTGAAAAAAGATCAGGAAGAGATGTGCTGGTCTGGGATGGATCCACTTTCACCTGAATAAACAAAGTAGCCAGATTTCTTTCTTGACCCTTATTTTTCCCAGGCAGTAGAAAGTTTACAACTATTTCTAATATATTAGAATTCTAATATATTATTATTAATAATATATTATTCATAATAACACCTGAATTTAACTAAGCAATACGTTTATTTTCAAATGAGTTACATTATCAGACATTAAACTGTGTATTTTATCTGGGATTCTTTCAGACATTGAAAGAATAAAATTCTACACTTCTCCAACAATCAACATGTGGCACTTCCTTTGTTCAACCTGTATGAGAAGTGCAAGGATAGTCTGCCATTTGTAGCTGTTCAAACTAGTATTCTGATATCTGGGGTGAGCATCACATTCATTCAAATCCTGAGTTGATTCAAAGAGATGCTATGGCCCTCACAATATATTTCCATGTGTGATGATGTCATCATGCACATGAGAAAAATTACATTATTCTCAACATGTCATTTTATGTGAATACTATAAATTACAATGAATTTGATTTGTTGCATGATTTCCATTGCATCAAGATGTGGCAAATCAAGTTTTCACTGTGGTTATTCTCCCTGTTTCTATTACAATGTTTTCTAAATGACTGAATCAGTATAAAACCAAATATTGTCTATTTTTATACAGCCTGATTATCCATCCATCTCTATGCTAATGTTCTCATTTTAAAAAAATATTCTTTTTTTGCTATGCAGGTTTACATATCATCCAATTAAGATGTACATTTTGCTTGTAATAATAAGATCCTGCTCATCATACAGTATAATCACAGTATCATTAAAGTCAAAGGAACTTTCGTAAATTGCTTAAAACACACTTTTGCCGGCAGGCCTGGGGCAGCTAACACCTTGCCCCTAGCCAGTGTATGTTTGTGGAATGATTGGTTTCTTTTTTTAATTAAGGGTTTTTATATTTATGTATATAATGTAATTTCTATCATGTTGTGAGCCGCCCTGAGTTCTCCGGAATAGGGCGGCATAGAAATTAAATAAATAAATAAATAAATAAATAAATAAATAAATAAATAAATAAATAAATAAATAAATAAACTAAAATCATTTGATCTTAATTTTACAGATCATGGACTTTGGCTCCTGTTTATTTTTTAGCAATACTTATAAAATGATCCTGATTTAATATTTAATTTATTTTTACACACAGATTTACCTCTTTTACATCATCTTCTCCAGCTGCTTTATATTTCACTATGTAATTACGAACTTTTCCTGGAGCGTGATCCCAATTGACTTTCATGCTGCTGTGAGTGATATCACTTAGCCTTAGTCTTTTTGCTCCGCTTAAAGGTACTGAAAAATAAACATAGTATTGCCCAAGTTCTTACATAATGTTCTTCTAAATCAATCAATAAATCAATGAATAACATATAGCCAACCTATCCTACTCTGAATTTAATTATTAAATTAATACACCATTATTAATTCATTAATTTAAAAAATTTTAAATTTCAAAACTGTTGTACAGAACTGCGGATGAAGACAAAGGTTTTGAAAATGGTATCCTCATTGTTACCATTCAAGTAGGTAACATTATATATAATAAGGCCATTATCTTTCCATTTTCTGGGGAAAATACTTCCCAAAATCTATACTATCCATGAAAAATAGCTATATAAATCCCAGCTGTTACTAGAAAAAAGAATACCAATGATTGATGTTCAAGCCTATCATTCATGCTTTCAAAATACTTCATGTCAGTATCTTTTCACAAAAAGCTACCCTAACCCCTTATTATTTAACCAAATAATAATCCATGCTAGCTGAGATATCTAGGAAGTACAATCCTACCAGAGCAATGGGACACTGGGGTAAGTGCTTACAACTGGCAGTAATTATACTGCAGATATATGTAAAAAGGAGTTGGGTAGCACTTTTTCAATCTAAATAGTTTTCTTAAAAGTTACAAGCTTTTTGATTTTTGGCTACCATGGGCTAACACAGCCCCCCACTTATAGAATCTCACTAATCACTAAAGCAACAGACAAAATATTTCAACAAATGGTATTATTCCTACATGTGACTTCCTGAGTAGTGAGTGGATCACTAATGAGGTCACCAAAAGTTGAATGAACTGTTAAAGTATACTCAGTATTTGGGATCAAGTCAACCAGCTGTACATCATTCACTGATGCTCCTACCCGCATCTAGAAGAAATAAAGGAAAGAGGAAAAATATCAAAATAAAAAACAAAATGTTTAAAAATGTTTTCTTAAAAAACATTTATTGTCCAGAGTTACCTTGAGGTAAGATGGGCAGTTTATAATTTTTATAAATAAATAAGTAAATAAATTTACAGTTTCCTGGCTTTTGCCATGCTATTGATGCATTTGATTTTATACTGTAAAAGGCAAATTATATCTCGCTGTTTGGGTATATGGGAGCAAATATACGTATCTTCTCTCTCTCTCTCTCTCTCTCTCTCTCTCTCTCTCTCTCTCTCTCTCTCTCTCTCTCTCTCTCTCTCTCTCTCTCTCTCTCTCTCTCTCTCTCTCTCTCTCTCTCTCTCTCTCTCTCTCTCTCCCTCCCTCCCTCCCTCCCTCCCTCCCTCCCTCCCTCCCTCCCTCGTTGTTACCTCTTTTTCAGTTGCTGGTATTGTGGCATTGACAGGCTCATATAATAACATGTAACCAGTAGCTCCTTTTACAGGTTCCCAGCGCACACGCATTGTCCTTGAAGTGACATCATAAGCATTCAGGCTCCTCACCAAAGGGATTGCCACTGTGAAAAGCATAAATATTCACTTCAGCTACTCAAATCAACATACTTATTTCCCCCTTTATCTCCCAAACATTGGTCATTTCACTTCTTTCTGGTTTGGGAAACAGGACATTGAAGGAGAGATTGTTGGACCTTTTACTTATTATACTGGGATAATGAAGGACTGCAACACTGTGACCAACCAATTCAAGCACAGTCACATCCACTGATACCCATGCAGATTTTGCTATTTGCTAAGATTTGTGTGAACAAGGTAGATATTAAATAACCTGAGGCTTCTAGTGTAAGATTACCAATTTTCTTGTGACCAGAAGGATTTAAAAAAAAAAAACAACCAAAGTTTCCAGAAGCGTTTTTTGTCTCATGCCTAATAGCATCGTGATGCCATCGGAGTGGGCAAGGCCCATTTTGTTTAGCCCACCTTAGAAGGGTTGATAATGCTAAAAACATCCTTTTCATCCTATAACCCTCAAACTTTCCAACTACAAAAATAAATAAAATTCAGGCTTAAATTGTTGGTGCTACTTATTCAAATGGTTTGGAAACCACAGGGGGGAAAAAATCCATGAAGGAAGAGGAAGATTGAGTAGCTTCATGAAGGCCAGGCAGCAGAATCCAGATGACTCATCCTTCCTCTGGCGTAGGGCCAGTGACCCGTTTCTAGCTTGATAGGTAACTATCGCATAGGTCCCTACTAAAAGATATAGCACTCCTTTGGGAATAAATTATCAAATTGAATATTCCATGCCTTAAGGATCAGGTAGAGAAATAATGTCAAAAAAAACCCTACGAAGAGTCAATTTTATTAAGCAACTGCTTCATGTGACTGATTCTTACCTTTTATGCAATGTTTTTTATCATTCTATGGTCTGAGCAACAATAGGCAAATTCTTTTTTGCTTAATATATTACAGATATTAGAGTTCCAGTATTTCTTGTTTTAAATCCTGGACTCTTTTTAACTAAGTCAAGGACACATGTTAGGAGGTTATGATTTCTTTTTAAAACAAAAACTACGTGGCTTATTTATGGTTTATGTATATTCATTCATTTTTTATTCAATTTACTGTATGTGCACCACCCAAAGTGCAATACATCTCTAGGCAGTTAACATCTGGTTGAAAGCCACAAACAAACATTTCAAAGCAAAACACTAATGCACATCACATTTGATGCCTCTCGCGTGTCTATCTACTCCCCCCCAGAACATTGACTACAACCAGCCTCAGATGAAGGAGATCCACTGCAAGCCTGTCCCCCCCTCCCCAAGCTGACAGACACTGAGAGAGCAAGAGACCACCAAACGTGCCAGAAATAACTCTCAAGTGCCACTTCAGTATTCTATACAAATCTGGAACCAGATCCTGATCCATTGCGGTTCAAGGTGTTAGTGACCACCTTTAAAGCGCTCCATGGCATCGGACCTGGATACTTACAGGACCGCCTACTGCTACAGTAGCAAATACCTCCCGCCATCCGGTACGCTCCCACAGAGAGGGCCTCTTCAGGGTGCCGTCGGCCAGACAATGTCGGCTGGCGACTCCCAGGGGGAGAGCCTTCTCTGTGGGAGCTCCCACGCTATGGAACGAGCTCCCCCCCGAACTCCGTACGATGACAGACTTACGCACCTTCCGTCGGGAACTAAAAACGTTTCTTTTTCGACAAGCCGGCCTGGCATAGAAGCTCCGGTTCCAGCAGGGTTAAAATGTTTTAGGGGGATTATGTAATTTTTAAATGTTAAGTGTTGGGTTTTAAATGGGCATTTTACGGCCAAAATTGTTTAATTCATTTTTAATTATTTTAATGTTGTATATTTATATGTTTTTAAATTTTTAGTCCTCCGGGAGAGGGGCGGTATAGAAATTTGAAATAATAATAATAATCTCAGACTGGATGGCATCAGTGAAGGCAGTTGAAAGTTCCCAAAGATCATAAGTTTGGGAAGCTCCACAAGCAACATAGCAAGTGTCAAGCAGCTCAAATAGGGGAGCTGCTTTATAGCAGGGAAGGTGGTGCAGTAGCAACAGCCCCATGTGATCCCTAGAATTTCACAAAGATGGCTTCTGGTGACTATCCAGAGTTATTCTTCTGAAAGCCATCAGTTTCCCAGATGTCTATGGACATTCTATCAACTCTGTCTCGGGGATGCAGCAAGCGCAGTGAGCAAAGTACTAAAACATCTTCATTCCTCATCCCATCAGTCATATCCAGGTCTCTTGGGAAGAATTCAGAGAACTGCAATGTGAAATCAGTAGGCAACTTTTACATACCAGCTTCAATATCATCTATGGAGATTCTTGATCATCCAGGTCATGGTTGTCCCAAAGGGGCTTTTCCAGAAGGCAACGGGACTTCCTTAGTTTTTTCCTTTGAAAACGTTGTGCTTCTCATCCAAGAAGCTGGAACTGAAGAAGCTTCTTGGATGAGGAGCAAAACATTTTCAAAGGAAAAAAATAACCAAAGTCCAGTTGCCTTTTGGAAAAAGCACCTTTGGGCCAGTTTCAATATCCTGCACTACCTAAGGCCAGTCACTTATCAAACAAAAAGTAAAGGATGTTTGCCATACATTTTATTAATATTATTTGTATGTACTAACAATTATTCGGTATGTCTATTATTTTGGAATATTCACTTACATGTTGTCTCAGTCCCTTTTAATGGCTCACTACTGGTTCCTTCTACAATAGAAAATACATTCACAACATATTCTGTTTCAGGCTTGAGGCCAGTGAGGACAGCAGTAGTGTCCGAACGACTTACAAAGACCTGAATAAAAATAAATAAAACAAAAACAGATATAATTGAACATATTTCACAAATAAATGTAAAATATACATAGCTATCTTAGTTCAGGTACTAAATAATTTAAAATAGAACTTAAGTTATCCCTGTAGCAGATGTAATAGTATATATGTGATGCCAAAAGCTGTAAAATATGAATTATTTGGAAAATTAGGGTGTGTAACTCTTAACATCCTTATGGTAAGTTTCATTGCATCATGGTTGAAATCTATCTGGAATATGCAATCACAGAAGACAGCAGAAAAGTGTACTATATGTACAGTATATAAATTGGCTACCATCTCTCTGTATATGAGGGTTTAGGGGCTGTTTCAAATATATAATGCACTAAGAAACCAGCCAACTGTGGCTCCAAATATAGGAATATGAACATGTATGTACACACATATATATTTATAAAATTGCAACATACAAAAGAATGGTAATAAATATATCATGTAGTAAACATATACGAAAATAGGAAAGGGAAAGAGAGATAATGTTTACATGCAGTAAAAGCTCTGTTACTACAGTATGTAACTTCTCTTTCTCCCCTTCCCTCCTGGGGCTTCTTCTGATCATGTCTATTATTTGCAAATGGTTAAAAAGCATGTGTTAATGCTCCTAAGTATTCTGGATGTTATGGCATCCAGACAATTATGGTAGGATGCAAACTGCCTGGTTGCCACATGGGAGACATTATTTTTGTATAATCAATTCCAGCACTAACACTAGCCTGAGGATCAACTTAAACACAACCACGCCATTGGGAAAATAAGCATTAAATTAATGCCTATAACTAATCAATCCCTTCTGTTTAATACCAACCCTTACTTGATTGGACTGGTTAAGCAATACAGTATGAGGACTCTACTCCAAGAAAGACATCCATTGCTATTGTTATTAGTATTGAGTAATACGGTTCTAATGCGGGCTCAGTAATTCTGGGAGATGAAACCCACGGATCGTAAAGTTAGCCATAGTTGACCATCCTTGCTGCAAAGTACAGTGTATCTCTTCCTCCAGCACCCAATCAGCCCAGCAGTCCCAGCCATTCTGAACCAGTATCCATAAGAGATCACTTATTGCCTTTCTGTGTTTAATTTGGTACTATGTAACAAGGAAACATTTTGCTCAAGTACTTTGAGGATAGTTTAAGACTTACCTACCAGCCACCCATGCATGCATATATTCACCAAATGGTTTAATCAGAAACAGTGGAATTTAGGAATCTAAACTAAGCAAAATACCCCCCCCAAAAAAAATAAGAAATAAAATAATCTGTCTCCAATCTGTCTGACCTCCTGTGGTGCGCCTCCTCGGGCAGGATAATATTCAACTCTGTATCTATCTACACTCTCAGTGGGCGCAGTCCAAGACACTCTGAACGAAAGAGGGGTCACTTCAGAAGTAACTAGATTGGTGGGTGGCAGAGACAAATCACCTGTTGGGACAAGAAACAAATGGAATTTACGGTAAGGAAGTCTTGATGATGAGAAGATTTGCCAGAGATGAATCATAATTGAAGCAACAAAATATATAAAGATGTTTTTTCTTAAGCGCATAAGAACACTTTATTGTCAAGTATTTATTATTTAAATATTAAAGCCATTTATGTAGTGAATGGAGCTGTATCTGAACCACATTAACAGAAGTTATAGGAAAACAAACTGTGCACAATGAGAGAAAATCTGAGCAAATCTGGAAAACTGGTAACAATCTCCCCTTTGCTAGATGTATTCAAACTGAAAGTGAACCTGTCAAAATGCTTTAGGGCAGTGGTGGCGAACCTATGGCACCGTGCCAGAGGCGGCACTCAGAGCCCTCTCTGTGGGCAGACGGGCCATGCCCCGAAGATGGCAACCGTCTCTCTCCAACCAGCTGCCCGCTAACTCGCCGAGGTCCCACGTGGCTGGATGCATCCCAGCACCCATGCGCTTGCTGGCCTGTGTGTGGGGGTTGATGGTGTCAGGCAACAGCCGCCCCGGCCCGACTTGCCTTGCTCTGCAACAATGTCATCCGCATCCTGCCTCGCCTCACCTCACCCCGCTGGACAAGCCTCCTGCCCCATCTGCCAGAGACCCCCTGGATCTTCCCCAACCGTTCCCGGCCCCCACGTGCGTCCCTCCCAACAAGCAACATCAAGGTGATCACGCCCATCTTGGCCACACCCACTCAGTCTGCCATGACCACCACAGCCACGCCCACCCAGTGGGCCACGCCCATGTGGCATCTGGCAATAAATAAGTGGGTTTTGGGTTGCAGTTTGGGCACTTGGTCTCTAAAAGGTTCGCCATCACTGCTTTAGGGCGTGAAAACAAGAATTTAAAAACCTACCTCTGCCGGCAGGCCTGGGGATGATTGTTGATTGTGGTGTGACTGAGGAGTATGTGTGGGGTTTATTTTTAATGGGGTTTTTTTGGATTTATATTGAATTGTTTATTTGTATGTTGTGAGCCGCTCCGAGTCTGCGGAGAAGAGCGGCATACAAATCCGAAAAATAAAAAATAATAAAATAAAAAAATTAAGCATCATATTGGCCTTAACAGCCTTAATCTTCCATTTCAACTCTGATTCTAATGAGACAAGGCATCCTAATAAAAATCATTCTGTGATTGCACATTTTAATATGTGTCATTTCCCTATGCATATATGAAATACTTAAGAGTATAGACATTGCACAGCAAGAGAAAACAAATATGAAAAGAATTGCATTCCTACATAGACCAGAGAAATGGATATCTTGTTCAGAAACTCTGCTTGACCACATTACAGGAGAAATTAAGCAGACACCTTTTTCTTAAGCACAAAATAAAAGTCAGAGGGGTAAACATACCTGATCCTTTCACGCTATTGCACAAATTATCAGTGACACTATCAACAATGTTAACCAGAAGGTTAAAATCTTCAACGTTGAAAGCATGGGTGTCATCCGGATCACTTGCAATCTGCTTCAGTTCACTCACATCCGCATTTTTAATACCTTAAAAACCATGAGATAATACATGTTAAGTGATTATTTAAGTAATCATCTAGAGATGAGCAAAATTATATTCCAACCCCTTTCTATATTTGATTTCCTTTTCACCTGATACTCACCGATAGCAAAGATCTCCACTCCCTGTTCCTTCAATCTGTCTGATGGAATTTTTATGTCATCCTGTGACTTGCCATCAGTAATGAGGACAGCAATTTTTTTAGATCCAGGCCTCAAGCCAGCTTCAGTCTTAAAATTGTTTCTTAAGATGAAGCTCAAAGCCATTCCTGAAATCACACATACGCATATATAAAATGAGGAACTCAATATTTATTGGCCTTTTTTCTGCTCAGAAAGTAAACCTCCAAAAATATTATAGCCTAATTTACTAGTAGATCGGTTCTTCCTGATCTACTTGGAAGCCTTTTATACTTTCCTTTTATTAGAACAATAATTCTATTCTTGTGAGACTAAAGGTTGCCAGATAAGATATCTGTTCCTGGCCCATTCACAACAGAAGCAGCAAAACCTCCAATACAATTACCAAAGTCGCTCACTCCTACTTGGGGGTCACTGTAGATCAAGATAGTTTCTTTCATAGGATAGGAAATGTGAGGGCTGGACTACCAAAGGCAGTGATACAGTACTACTCTTTAGAATCATATAATTTTGTGAGTCGTTTTTTTTTCCAGTATAATGTATGCTGAAAAAATCAATAGCAAAATAGAGAGCCAATTTGGCCTAGTGGTTAAGGCCCCAATCTGGAAAGCAGGAGACTGTGAGTTCAAATTCTGCCTTAGCCATGAAAGCCAGCTGAGTGACTTTGGCCAGTCATTCTCTGTCAGCCCAACCCCCACCTCACAACCCCACCTTGTTGTTTTGAGGAAAATAGGAGAAAGAAGGTATATTGGATATGTATGCTGCTCAAATTATTTAAGAATAATAAAGATGGGATATACATACACACACACACACACACACACACACACACATACATATATACATACCTGTTAGGGTGTTGCCTCCTTTATATGGCAAATTGGTCACAGCGTCCAATAAACTCTGTTTAGTTGAATGGGCATTGAGGTTCCATTCTGTTCTTGGATCTCCACTATACTGTGCAAGAGCTGGGGAGAAAATGTAGTGTAATTATAATTTGTCTTAGAATAGCATAACTCAAAATATTCCAATTCACTTCAAAACTTACCGACTTGCACTTTGTCTGGACCAATATCAAATACTTGAACAATGCTAGCAATGAAGCTCCGGACTGTTTTAAAATTTGCTCGACCAATGCTCCAAGAACCATCCACCAGCAATACAATATCTGCTTCAGTTCTGGTTTTACATTCTAAGCCTATTGCAGCAATCAGAATAAATCTGAGTTAGTTACAAACAAACTTTTTTTTTCCAATCCTGTCTTACAATATACATAAAATGAAGATTTTAATTCACTTGAAGTTCTTCTATGTACGTCTTAACTAACTGAAATTCTTCTATGATCATTTCATTTCTTGCTAATAATGAAAAAGATGTCCAAGGTTGCATATATTATTAATTTAAAAATATTATTGTCATATGTACTGCATACTGATTAGATGGACACAACCTAAGTAAACTTAAATAAGTAATCAACAATTGCTTCTGCATATTCATCAGTTCAAATCAAGAATGCTTAATGTCTAAATTATAGGTATTAGAAACAATCCTTAGAGCTTAATATATATGCATAACACAGCACATTAACCAGCTATATTTGCTAATTAATGCAGATGGTGCAGATATTTGCACATTTAAATCACAAAAGGAAGCACAACACAAATAAGATAACAGAAACAAACACATAAAAGAGTGGAAGTGACAAAACACACACATTTATAAAAGTATTAAATGCTTAGTAAGAAAACAATACTGGGGATTTTCAATGTATGAGAATAAAAATAAGAGTTCACTTTCCATATGTTGGAAACGACAGTATATTTATTACAAAGCAAAAACGGCACAGAATATTTAAACAATCCTTTCAACACCTATTGTAATTTTTAAAATGCATTCTTCCTCCTCCTCTTTGCTCTGAAGTTCATGTTATCAGCTGCAAAACATTCTGGCTTCCTGCCATCGCAGCTTCTGGTCTTTACATGGAAGGAATCCCACTGAGTAAAATCAAGCACACTCATCAGAGTTAAAGATGGGTTCATCTATGTTTCACATCATTGCTCCAATATTCAGATTTACTGAGAACAGCTACTCCAAAGACCTGAAGATTTAAAAGTATGACTTTTTTCTGCGTAAAACAATAAATTCTGAACTTTAATCAATACAAGGATCATAAACTGGGAAGCAGAATATAGCTTACAAATCATGCATTTTCTAACCCTGGGTCACAATCAAAAAGCTGTACTATATGTCTATTCCACGCCACTACACATATTTCAATGCCATGGGAGCAATACTGGGAATGGAGATATCTAAAATCTGTGCTGAAATGGCAGACTAAAATAACCCCAAAGACTAGGTGGAATTATGCATGCAAAACAAACTTTCCATAATTTGAAAAGTCTTCCAAATGGAAAAATCAATGCTACGTGTTACATAAAGATTCCTACTTTTCCATTTGAGAATTCTGCGTGGTTTTACATAAAGATAGCATGCTTTAAAATACTGTCATACATAGATGTTACTATCACAATGTTTCTATAAAAGCTCTTACTTCATTTATTGAACACCATGCACTATTTTCCTCATTTACCTTTATGTAATACTGACACATCTGGAACATCTGCAAGTGTTGTCTTTTCTTCTCCAATCAGAGGCATACTTTCACCTCCTTCAAACATTCCAGATACATTGACTTTATAAGAAGTGTCTGCCCTGCATGATTGAAAGATAGACATGTGCTATATATATTAGAGCAAAATGGTTTATGCAGATAATTCACTGTTTTTTCCCTAGCATGTTTAAAAATTGAGAATATATACATTCTCCCCAACACACACACACACACACACACACACACACAAATACACACAACAATCCCATAAAATACGATTAGGCTAGGAGAGAGAGGGACTCAACTAAAATAATTGAAAAAAATGTGGGTCTGGACTAGAGATTGGAATCTGAATTGCTCTATTCCTAATCCTGATACTCAAACCATTATATCATAACAGGTTTTCTTCAAATTTTGGAGAATTAGAGGGAATTAATAGTAGGCTTTCTGAAATCTTGGGTACCATACATCAGATAATACTGGAGGTGTATGAAATGACTTTATTGCAGGACATTACCGCCCTCTGTACTCAATAGTATTGCTTCAATAGGACAATTATATTCTAGCCATTGTACAAAACATATACATTATCCAGCAAAAAGATTCAACGTTCTAAGACTCAATCTCATCTTCTAGTGAAAAACTGGTGTATTTTATTGGAAGATTTCAATCCTGCAGTTCTGTCTTCAGTAATTAGGGTAGACTTCAAAATAGATTTTTAAAAAAGTCAGACTGCTAACATTAAGATGGGGAAGGGATTTCAATAAATACTACTTACATTTTCTCTATAACAAGAAACACTGAAATTGAAGAAAGTTATGATCAGCTTACCTCAGCTCCTCCAATACAACAGTATTGTCATACGGCCCAAGTACCATTTCACCAAGTTGTCTGTTTTCTCCACTTGGATGGAAAGTGACTTTGTACCCTTTAACTTCCCCAGGGGCTGGCTCCCAGGTTACACGAAAGCTTGACCTTGTAGGATCTGAAGTCTGCAGATTTTTGGGAGGTTTAAATGGAGAAGCTAGAAAAGTGAAACAATACTCATTGAATCCAATGTGAGCTGTACCCACTGGATAAATGTGTCAGGGCCACTGTACATGTTCCATGAAACAAACAGCAGTTTTAAAATTTTACTCAGACAGATCCAACACTGTCAGATACACGTTTTTGCTTATGTTGTGGTATTTATTTCTTTTACTTTCATGACCTCAATAATTTTGAAATCTTCTGAAGTAGATTTTTAGAGCATGCAGAGAAAGCCGGAGGGGAAGGGGCTTAAGACGAAGACCCTGTTTTGTCTTACTTACAAAAGCAGTATCATCTATGGAATAACGTAACTGAATCCATACAATCAGAAAAAAATGTGCCATCTTTCTCTTTTCCACCATTTTGGATTCTATCAGCATTGGAGGCCTTACACTTGCATTTAATATTTTCAAAAAACAAGACATCCACCCAGAGTTTCTTTTTCATTCTGTAGATATTTCGAGATAATTTTAGATAATTTATTATTATTTCTGCTGCTGCAGCAGCATTTGTATCTATTTTGCAAAAATCATAAATCAAATGGAAAAAGAAGTGATTTCAAAACAAATATGGGAACTTAACTACTTAACAATTGAATAGTCATTTGATGCCAAATAGTTGATTCAGTATTTAGCACCAATTTGCTTATCTTAAGGAATGCGCTCACTGGAAGAAAGTTGATTTATTGCCTACATTACAAATATTAAAATAAGATGAAAAACTTGAAAAACTGTATCTGCTAATTAACATAATTTCAAATGGACTAAGATGTAAATTTCTTTTCCAGAATTATACAAAAATACATTTGTGCACCTGGAAACAGAGGTCGACAGCTCATACCTCTTATAAAGTGTGTTATAGTTCTATAAGATTATGTATGTCTTAAATTTACTTCTGAGGTGCCAAAATCATATGTGGATTTTCACTTTAGTAACAATCCATTATTACCGTTCATTATTGACAGGTTACAATGGTAAATCTTTAGGACACTTTAAGGTGTTTTATAAGCAGTGCAGCAAATAAAGATTAAATGGCACTGGATGTAAAGCACAAAATAAGCAAAAATTAAGTTCCTTCTTAATTCAACTTTTTTTCTGTTTCAAGCTATCCCATATGTGCATAGTTTTTCTTTCTTTTTTTTACTAAAATGGCACTCATTCAATCTCAAAGAGCAAAAGCCAAGGATTTTGGTAAGGGATGAAACAGAAACAGCATTGCTTTTTAAACTCCCAAGCAGACAATGCATTAGAATGCCAAGGACCATATTTAGGATCTTAGGAAAGAAGAGGATAATCGCAGAATGCTCAGGACGTAACTCCAAGATCCTATCAAATTTCTGTTCTCATTCCGAATCAGCTTGAAAATACTTCTTATAATCACTTCAAACTACAGCTTCTAAAGCAGCAATCAGAAATCTACGTGAGAAGTCCCATGAGTACCAGACAGTAAGAATAATGGTAAGAGATTGTAGAACAGGGGTCTTCAAACTTGGCCCTTTTATGACTTCTGGACTTCAAGTCCCAGAATTCCTCAACCAGCTTTGCTGGCTGAGGAATTCTGGGACTTGAAGTCCACAAGTCATAAAAGGGCCAAGTCTGAAGACCACTGTTGTAGAGGTTGAGATCCAGCAACAATTAAAGGGCCAAAGTTCTCTAAACCTTCCCTGAAGGAACAGATTTAGTACACTGTTCTACATACTCTTCTACTGAACCTCTAACCATAGGTTATACTTCAAATACATGGGAAAGCTTGAGATTCTCATATATTTCTCCTGTGTTCCAGGTAATCACAACCAGTTGCAAATTAAATGAACTATGTCACAGTCTTAGGACAAAGCTTTCAGATCTAGGCTGCAAATATCTGGACTGCTAAAGGGCAACAACAATGCCAAAAGCTTTCATTTTTTGCTACCTTCGAATGGTCATTTGAACTTCAGACAACATCTAGTAGCCCTACTTTAGGAGTAATTTACTGAGCCACTTAAAAATATTTTTTGTTTGCTGCTCCTTTCTTTTACAGTTTTTAACAGTGCCAGTTGAAGGGTATGTGATGTCCCTTGGCCACGTTGATATGTGCTGAAATTAAGCCCATGAACAGGCAGTCTTCGGCTTACAAGTTTAGTGACCATTCAAAGTTACAACAAAGTGACTTATGACTGTTTTTCACACTTACAACCATTGCAGTATCCCCATAGTCATGTGATCAGAAGTCGGATGCTTGGCAACTGACTCATATTTATGACAGTTGCAGTGTCCCGGGGTCATGCGATCACCTTTTGTGACCTTCTTACAAGCAAAGTCAATGGGGAAGCCAGATTCACTTAACAACCGTGTTACTAACTTAACAGCTACAGAGTTAGCAACAAACACGTTGGGCGCAATTGTGGTTGTAAGTCAAGGACTACCTGTATAGTGTATTACTGAAATCCCACACAAGGATCCCAACAGCAGAAATTAAGTGTCATATTAGCAACAGTAGCAGCAGCTTTCAAAACTGTGAGACCATCAAACAAATATGAAATAATGTGGGTAGGAAAGAGTACATTGAAGCAAAAGATTCAAGGCTTCATCAGAATTTAGGCCAGAAAAATTCCTTATTATGGCCTCATTTGCTGTGTACTATTATGAGCTACCTTTTCTAGTACTCCAGCCTATCAACTACAATTAATTGAAGATTAACCCAAGGATCAGTTTAGTTCTTGTATTGCCTGAAAGGACAGAAAGTTTATAGTGCATCCATGAACCTTACAACTTAGGGAGGAGAAATGGCAGCATTTTCAGACAACTGCCAGGTAGGGCACACACACACTTAATAGCAATTTAAATAATAAATAAGCCTTTAAAAATAAACAAATAATTATACCACATATTCCAATCTCTTAAACTAGGAACTTTTGAACTTGTAAACTTTATGCATTTTGGCTACAGTAATCTATCATATACACATATATACTTTTTTTAAAAAAAAAATCTGCACCTGTAGTTCCTTCGCCTTTTCTGTGTTTTCCTTCGCCAGTTTTATACGTTGGAATGACAGTAATATCGTAAGTTGTTAGAGGCTGGAGACGTTTCAGCACTGTGGAGGTAACAGTCGGAGGCACTTTAGCCACTATTTGTCTTCCTCCTCTACGGGGTCGGTAAACCACACGATAGTTGATCACTTTTCCAGGTGCTGGTTGCCAAGTGACTCTCATTGTGGTCTCTTTCTCATTATCTACTTTAACAGTCCTTGCATCAGGTGACACTTTGAAGTGTGAAATGAAAAATTAAAAAAACATTACTATTTCTGAACTTCATTTAATCCAATAAAAGATACACCGAATTTTCTACAAAGTCAAGTTACACTAATTCTGTATACACGCCCTGCTTCCTGTTTCCCTCCAAGGCGGAATGGGACAACTCTGCCACAGCCAATTCGCCATAGCCAACTCATCACAACCAACTCTCTACGGAACAACTCGCTGGGGGACAATTCAACAATTCAATGTAATTATTTAAAATAATTCACATTTCATTTTTCCCCTCCCTTGGCATCCTTTCTTTAATGATTCTATTCCACTATTTCTTCAATATTAGTATCATTCTTGTCCTGCAGCAATTTGTCCCATGGCGAGTTGGCCATGGCGTGTTGTCCCGCAGTAAGTTGTTGTAGACCCTTCCAAGGAACACACATGAAGGAACACACACACATACGCACACATAGAAAGGCTAAAAGTAATGGGAGATATATGTATTTAGAAAGCACTACCAAGTTTAGGGAGATCCACAATTTTTCCTGAATTTTTATGTACTGAATTTGAAGCCAAGTGTTAAGCGATGTATTTCACTATATTTTGAAGAATGATCCCCCATATCTACAATTGTTTGATATTTTTTCATATTTGTACTTAGTTCTCTCCAGCCCCCCCAAAAAAGTCCTTTTCTACTCGCATGATTATAATGTCTTAAATAGTAAATTAACATGATACGCAAGACTGATTCTCTCCAACATTTTGTCCCAATATTTTGAATTTATACAGAATATGTTGTTTTAATCTTCTTTTATTCCACACAGAATACTTCTGTACTAGAGGCCATAGTTAATTATTTTAGCACTATTAGACCAATCTTTCCTAAACATCAAAGGCATACATAAAAACGGTATCTACATTTATGGCTGACTGGAAACCCCTTTTTGCATAAAATGGAAAAAATGCACTTATGATTTGTGGTTTTATTTATTAACAAGCTGGATAATACAAAAGAGTGAGTTTTCTTTTGTAGTTATGGAGTAAAAGATAACTTTATAATTGTATTTCTATTTGCTGCAAAAAAAAGTTGGAAGCTTCTATTTCTTCTTCTTTCTATCCTTTTTCCTTTTCTGTTTTCTTCTTATTAGTTTGTTAGTGTTTATGTTCTTTGTCAAACTTTTTATTAAAAAATGATAAAACAACATCAAAGGAACGCTTTGAACTTTCCAGCCCTGAACATCTGGAAAGTCATGACTAGAAATAACAGGAACTAGTGATCAGAATATAAGAGGAATAGTTCTACCTACCAAATCTGACATTTTTTAACTTCACTAGTCTGTTCAAGCAAACCCACACAAAATAATGCAGAGGCAATTCTCCATAATACTGCAATCCTTGGTAATCAGTTCTTGCAACTGAAATCTCCTAACTGGAACAGTATCCAGTGCTTTTAAAAATGTGGGCAAGCCTTACATAAAAAATTGAGCTTAATCTAATCATTTAAATATTAATCAGACTAGCTCTAACCAACTTAACTTCTATTTCTAGTTTCAAAAATATAATATTGCTGATGTATCACAGAGCGATAGATGATAGATGACAGATGGAAGAGAGACAGATAAATATATATGAGAGGGTTGGCTAGAATGCTTTGGGTTCTTTTCAGTCTACTGCAATACTTTACTCTTGCCTTCTGTTGCTTCCTACTGCTATTCCATGGTTTTAGTTGTAAGGATAGTTTTTAATTTATTAGTTTATCTTTTTTTAAAAACTGCCTTAAGCATTCTAAAGGATTCGCAAGATACCAGTTTTCTAAATAAAGACTAAATAAATACACTTTGAATGCTTTGTTGTCTTCTGTATTTTATCTACCTTCAGTTGTAGCTTGTCCCTCTAGAGGTGGCCCTTCTCCACTTCTGTAGGAAGCCAAGACTGAAATCTTATACTGAGTTTCAGGTTGAAGGTTTTTTAAGACAGTATTAACTACATTTCCAGGAACTGTTGTTTCCCCAGACTGGCCATCATAAAGGGATTTCCATAGAATTTTGTAATTCTGAACTGGCCCTGGAGCTGCTGTCCATGAGACTCTAACTGAAGTATCGGTTATGTCTCTAGTAATCAGGTCACGAGGAGAACCACGTTCTTTATGAAAGAGAGAAAAATGAGAATTGTTGTGGTCAATCAACACATACTCCAATAAAATTATAACAGAACAAAGTGAATTGCCATGAAATGAAATAAAAAGCATCCTATTGACTTCAAAGATATATCCATGTAATTTCCTTGATAACAATAGAGTTGAAATTTGGGAGATTCCACAAATTATTCAGAAAAACTTTGGATCTCACACAAATACAGCACTTTTCTCTATTCATTAAAGTACACAAATCTTTTTTCAGGGTTTAAAGAAAGGTCTTGTTGCTTTAATAAATCAAAACATCTAAAAAGCCTGAAAAAATGTCCTGACACTTTAAAGAATAGTAGAAAATCCAGAACATAAAAGGCCCAAAGCACGTCTGAATCATTTTCAAACCAAGTACAGCCACAGTAGTTAATTACTTGCCTTTTTCCAGAGAATTTTTCCAACTTTTCAGTCAAGCCTACCACCATAGTGTTTATTTTTCCAAGAATGCATCAAGGTTGGCTAGATACAACCTTAATACAACTTAGCTATATTGTACAATTCCATTTAAGTATATTCCTTGAAAAGGTTTTCTTCCAAAATCTTACACCAGTTAAGATACTTTAATATCAATAATTAGAGTTCTGAAAATAAGAGTGCAAACTATAAGAATACTTGTAAATACTACATTACATTAAATATTCTTGAATAATCTATAATCTATAAAAATGTCATGATCTCATGAGTCCTATCCATGCGTGCTATTTTGCATGCCAAAATTTGTATGAGGATGTCATCATGTAAATGTCACAAGTTGCATACTTGAATCTTCCATCAGAATGCAAGGATATAATAGTGACATTTATGTGATTACTATTTGTCACCATGCAGTGATTGTCATTTTGACACTATTGTGTTTTCCTGTGGATGCTACTTAGTATTATTTGATGACTTGCATGCAAATTTTAGAATCTATATGCATCAAACAGAAATTTAAAGATAACATTTTGTAGTAAATTTTATCCTCATAAAGGTTACAATCAAATTCATAGCAATATTCAACAGTTTGACCTGATATAGCTGAATGTTTTGAATTCTACCTGTTACACCTTCAAATCTCACTAAATTGATTGTTAAATGAAGGTTTAATTCTGAAACTCAATCTCAGGAGAGTATTTTCCTAGAAAACTGAAAGAGACCAGATTTCAAAAGTTACTTGCATCAGATTGTTTTCATTCTTTTGTAAAGCTTCTGTTTCAAATGTGGCTTTTTCTGTTAAATAAAAGGATGTGAATGCAATCCAAATGGAAAGAAATATGGAAAAACTTGCTTGGTAAAATGTGCTGATGTCTTATAACAAAAGGTCTTTCCATATTTTAATACAGATAGATAAACCATTTTACATTGGCTACTTAATGTAAATAAATAAATACTTTACTTTGAATCCCTTCCAGATAATGATTTTAATATTAAACTATGATATCTTCAAATACTAAAAATTTTGAACCATTAACTTTGAAGGGAATTCTACATAACCATAACAATACTGTAGCACTGTGGGGTTGTATCCAGCAATATAACATTATCCTGGCAAAAATAGATTAATAGTTTCAATAATATTAAATAGGAACTATACTCCTACGTAACTGGAGACATCATTTATTGGCAATAAAGTATAGCCCATGCCCCACACACAGCCCCCTGTAATTTTTTGATTAAAAGAATAAAAAAATTGGATTTTTCCAAACAAGCAACAAAGTAGAAACCAAAATATGAAAAAAGAAATTGAATAAGCCCTTGGCCCCAAATAGTTTTTTATCTCTCAATTTCTAAGTAAGTACAATGTAAATACAGTGATTTCAGCTTCAGTGCAGAAAATAAGAAAGTGAACTATATATATTTACTCCAGCTTCATAAAAACAACTTCTCTGCCCGCTTATTCTATAAAAAAACAGACTAAATGTTTAGGACAAGACATTAAAGCTCAGAGAAACAGTGAGATGTGCCATGGGACAGAGTCAAAGATATGTTAGAATTTGGCAGTTTAATGGTAGGTATGCGCCAAGCACCAAATGCATACATTGTTTGGAAGAAGTTCCAGTGGCTCATGGATTAGTTTTCCACATATGCAGATCATTACATGCATCTCTACTATAAATACTTTAGCCTGCTGAGTTAGGAAATAAGAGGAACGTGGTCTTTACAGCTGTACTGTTTACTTTTTCAGGCAGTCTTTCCTAAATTGGTGGCTTCGTGATTTTATTATAGGAGTTTAAGTCCAACCTTCTAGAAATCCTACACTGGAGAAATTGGCTATTTCACAATTTATCCCTTAGGATACTATTGGGTTGGCTATATTACAATGTACAATCTAGAATGATTACCAAGCCATGCATGCATTTTGCTTCATAACCTAGTATTAATGGCACATCAAGCAATCAAGTATTTAAAAAATAACAAAGCTTGGAAACAGAATTCTATTTAGTTCTAGGGATATAACATTATTATTGTCCCCTTATCACCCATCTGCATCCTCTGAAATAGCCCAATTTCAGCAACTAGAGATCCTAGAAAGAGCCTGAAAAGTCACTATATGAGGACGACTGTTCTTCATTCTTGGATTTTATATGCTTATTTTATATGCTTATTTTACTTATGTTTGACTGTTTTTAGATTGTCATGGAGTTTTTAACTCTTACGTTGTACACTGCCAAGAAACACTTTTTTAGGAGCTAGGAGGCTATAAAATATAATAAAATAAATAAACAAATGTGATTTCAAAATTGCACAATCCTGAAAGAAAGGACAAGTTGGAATCACCCTTCAGTGACATCTGGAAGATCATTAATCTCAAATTGCAGTGCCTCTGTTCTAAAGCAGTGGCCAATTCCTCCTATTACATCCTTTTTTTCCCCTCCCTTTTGCTGATGACCACTTCATTCTATCTGATGGTAGGATCTGTTCAGGCATTAAGGTAGGGAAACTGTGCTGGGCATGTGGCGAAAACCTAATTTATAATTTCATATTCATATTATATGAATACTCCCAAAATATTACTTCACTCCCATTGAGTCATCATATTGACTCAAACACAGGAACTTCATTTGGATAGGGGGTCATTTAAAACTCACAACTGTTGCTTCAAGAGCAGGTGGCAGCTGTGGCATAGGAAGGGCTTTGTACAACTTCACCTGGTGCTACACTTGTGCCCTTTGTTGTATCAGGAGGCCATACAGTCAAGTATCCCATGATCAACGTGCTTTATACAGGACTTTACACGGCACTTGTAGTCTACCCAGAAGCATTAACTGGTCCAGAATGCACCTGCATGGGCAGTTATGGGCATGTCTCAGTCTATCCATGAAACAACCCTGGTTCTCAAGCTGTACTGATTCTTAGTTTGCAATTCAAACTACAGGGTCCTGGTTACTTGAGGAACTGTGTGTCTCCCATAATATCTGCCAGGCCAATTTTGATTTGCAGGGTTGACATGCTCCAGGTTCCTTCAATTAAACAATGCCATCTGTCAGGGTTCTAGAAACATGTCTTCTCTGGAGCAGCACCTGCCCTCTGGAATGAGGTTCTTCCTGAGATTTGGATAGTCCCCATCCTATTGTTTACAAGGGTCTTGAAGACCTGACTCTTCGCTCAAATCTTTGGTGAAGAAAAGTGAAGATCATTTGTTTCATTTCTGTTCAGTTTGTAATTTTTGCCATTTTTTACTTTCTCAAATAATAATAATTATTAAATTTATATGCTACTCAGCCAGTGGTGGGATTCAGCCAGTTCGCTGCATTCAGAGAACCAGCTGGCTTCCAGAAGTCCAGCCTAGGCCTTGGAGGGCTGAAGGAGGCCTCCCAGGCCTAGAATGGCCCACCGGAAGTGTGTGGATGCCACTTCCAGCAGTCCATTCCAGGCCCAGGCCTGCATCAAATAAGAGAACCGGTTGTTTAGGTATTTGAATTCCACCACTGTACTCAGCTCCCCAATTGGAGAGTTAATTGTTATTTGGATTTATCTTGTTTTAATTGTTGCGGACCAGTGTCATTGGAATATAAATATGTGGGGGGGGAGAAGAGAGAGAGAGTTTTCCTTAGTTCTCTTCACCTTATTAGAAGGGCTGTAGCTGTCTCAGAAAGAGAGTTGTGAAGAAATTTAGCCATTAAATTATTTAGTCATGAAATCATTCTTGGGAACATGTGGAAACAACAGATTTTCTTTAGTTATTTTCAGGAAAAATTCTTTGAGATCACATTTTATTCATAATTATTTAACAAAGTATACGTGAAATGACCAGAAGCAAATCAGAACAAACTTGCCTATTTAATTCATTAGTTTTGTAGATCACCTTAAATTTGAAATAAATTATATGTACTGATAATTTTCAATATAAAAAAGCTAAAAAAATAATTACTCTTCTCCTACAAGAAGCATAACAGGCACTAGTTTGTAGTTAAGGATTTGGTAACCTATAGCACTGATGGCCAACCTTTTAGAGACTGAGTGCCCAAACTGCAACCCAAAACCCACTTATGTATCATCGGGTGCCGGGTGGGCATGGCCCATTGGATGGGTGTGGCCCTTTGGGTGGGCATGGCCCATTGGGTGGGCGTGGCTGCGGTGGTAACGGCACACTGAGTGGGACTAAAAAGTTCAATCAATCAATTCCAAATTTGAGAGATCTTTTTTTTCCCCGCGAGAAGTTGAAATTGAGGTTCGGCACCACGGACCTATAGCATATTTGAGAATTTCAGACATTTCAAGAATGAAGAAAAAAGAAATGTAGAACTGTACAAGTCACAGAAAGCAGAATATTTCCTATTATGTTTCTGGGCTGCCTTTCAGCATGCAAACCAACATGCTAACGGAAAAAAAATCCCATTACCTGAAGTGAGACTTACTTCTGAACAAATTTTCCAGTACAGGAAGTAATAAAAGAGGTGATTTCTAGCCATCCATGATGTTCTCTACTACTCAAGCCATTTCTTAAGAAGGCACATTCCTCCACCAAAAGGTATTAGGTTGCAGCTGTGAATCAGTTATATTTTGTAACCTTTATAACAAGAAAATGTCAAAGACTAGTACTTTGCTTTACAGTGTGCCAGCTTCTATTTTTGGAATTTTTTAAAAAAACCTCTCTTTTTACGACCCTGTAATCCCATAATTCGGGGTAAAGTTGGGGTGATTGGATGGGGCTGAGCATTTACTGGCCAGATGCCCTTCCTGACCCCTACATGAAGTTCACATTTTTTATTTGCGCCCTAGGAGAGGAAAACATCTGCCGCTACTTAGGATTGAACTCTCAACATTCCGAGTGGGAGGCAAGCATCTTCACCACTAGGCCACCACGCCATTCTTATTTTTAAAAAGTTAAAAGAATATTTTTAAAAAATTAAGTCAAAGTTAGTTGGTAACTGCTAATAAATTATCCAGATACACTGTACATTGTGTTTATCCTTAGTTTAACCATTAGAACAAATTGAGAGCTGCTGTGGGGTGAACACTATTCCAGTACCGCACAGTATTCTAGCAACTGTGTAATATGCTGTTCTTTTTAAAAAATATTTAGAAGAAGCTGGTTACTGTTTTCTTGTACAGCGTATCATTTCCTCTATGTTGATTTATTTTTTCCTAGAAACATGACTTTCCCATAGGAGAGACAAGAAAGACAATTGTTTCACAACTGGCAACTATCTCTTGAAAATGTCAGTATCAGAAAATGGAAAACGTCTAATTTAAATAATGCATGAGACAGCAGTAACTGTCCAAGGCAGAAACAGAATCTCTTTGTATGGCAAGTCATTTGCAACTCAAAATGTTCTCATGTTATGCTAAAACCTTCATTGTAAGGAAATGTCACTTGCAGTACTACTGACTCAATCTGTGGGAGGTCCTCAATTTTTAAAAAATATTTTAAGTTAACTATGAAATATCACAAAAGATACTTCTGCTGTGTAAAAGTATTTCAGTAAAAATGTGAAAAGCCATTACTTAATGAAAAAGGAGAGGTATTTGGTTATGACTGGTTAGAAATCCCATTTTATGTTCAATATAATTTCTTGATAAAAGTACCTATGATTAAAATTGTAATCTGTGAAACTGGTAGTTGGAATTACAACATCAGATCCCGCTTCCTACTTATGCCACTAGTTTTGAAGTTTGGCATTTCCTAATGTTAGAAAAGCTAAGCAAAAGAGCATAGCAGAAAGCGGGTTATGGAACTGCTGGATGATAAGCTCTCTGACTTTTTTCACCCACCCACCCTGAAGGGGAAGAGAATGGCAGCGTATTTGGCACCAAAATATATTGAAAATAAAAGTTATTACTATTTATCTGGACTATCAGAAGGCATTGTAATGATTGGTGTTTTTGAAGGTTATTTCTTGGAATTATTATTGATCTTTGAATTCTGCAAAGAAGCCACGTTACTACAAGTATAGAATAAATAACCTAGGAAAAATATTGTTAGGGATCAGACAGATGGTGCTGGGGCCAGGTAGAAAGGGGGCTTGAAAGAAAAAGATGTTGAGAAGAATACAGAATAGCTGACAGAAAAAAATAAAGATAAAACATTTAAGATATAAACAAGTATTTTTAATTTAAGTAGAAACAAAGTCTGTAACATACCAACATTTATTTATAAAGTCACAGATCTGTACTAGGAAAATCACTGTAAATTATTGTAGAAAAAACTGAGTTCAGAATGTAATGTTACGTATTTTTATAATAACTATTAAATTATTAATTTAAAAATAATATATTGAACGTCTTGGTTCCACAAAGATACCTTATTTAAAAACTATAGAACCCAAGTAACAAGAGAAACATTCGCCAAGACCTGTATTCAATTCAATCTTTTTAAAAGAAAGCACGTCCTTGTCATTTGACATTATACCTCAAGGCAAATTAGCAGGCTGTTGATACACCTCCTCTCTGTGGGAAAAAACAGATTACTAAACAGTAACTCATAGGAACATTTCATTCTGAGCTAACAACTGATTTCGACTCATAATAATTGCTCCGTTTACCATTATGTTTTATTTTTAGCCCCTGACCTATAAGTTTGGCTTTGAGTAAAAAATGAAAATTAAATGGAAGGCCTCAAGAGAAAGGAGGTAGAAGAAGAGGAAGAGTATATAATCAGTTGAAGCCCTCTTTAAAAAAAAAAAAAACAATGTGTCAAAATTTATACACAATAAAATACAAAAGTAATGAAAAGCAGAAACTAGACAGAAAATCGTAAAGACAGCATGTATTAAAGAGTATGTTACAACTGAAAATCCTTTTAACGGGTTAAATCATGAATGGGCCTAAAGGGAATTGTATTCCATTGGTGAACCACTGGTCAATTTATGGTAAACCATCTGGAGTCTGCGGTTACTGGGATTTATGCCAATAATTATGAACTCACTAGACTCACTGATTTCCAACAAGCCATGTCTTAGGCTATTAAATAGGAGTGGAAAGTCAGAATATAGCTTGAAAACTCATTCTTGTTTTTTAAATTCAAAAAAGAAAGTTGGCGATCCCAAAACTTTTGTTTAAAAGTGAACCATTAAAAACTGGGAAAAAAATCTACTGACCCAGACATAAATTATTCCTTCAATAGAGTGCCTAGGTCTTAAATAATTAGCAATTTAAAGAAAAAAAATTATTGTTGAGCCTGAGAATAAAGTGACATATATACCAATGGCTGAAGAACTTAAAGATGGGTATGTGAGATCCCAAGATTGGATCAATATGTCAATATGTGACATCATGAAATGAGTGAAACAGAAATTTAAATCTTCCACATCTGAAAGAGGAATCATTATTTCTTAAAACTTAGATATCTATATTAATCTGCTCAAAGCCAGATTGCTGGAATGTTGTTTTATTTAAGAACAAAAAAAAATCTCTGGGGACAACTGTAGATATGCATATCTATCTATGTCAGGGGTGTCAAACTGCTGGCCCGCGCGGGCTGGATGATCACGTGGAAGCCATACCCACCATTGCCGGTAATGGCAAAACCATTCCAATATGTTGCGCGACATCACGAGTTTGACATGTTATATTTATTGCTTTACTGTTTTAATCTTTTAATATATTTTATTTGATTGCAAACTGCCCAAAGTTGCATGACAGCAAGACGGGTGGCATAGACAAACAAACAAACAAATAAGCAAGCTACCTTCCCAATTCAGCATAATAATGTGTTTGCTTCAAAGAATGTGATGAGTCAGGTCACACCCATCAAGACCCTCACTTGATGCAACCCACACCTAACCCATCACAAGACCCTCACCTGACGTGACCTCCCCATCGTAAGACCTACTGACCACACAAAGTCCTTATAAATAGATGAACACTGACACTGACATCCCCTAAACGCCTCTGAAGATATTACTTAGCCCTGGTAATGAAACGCTTGGAAACCAACCCACAAGCTCGGAGAATGAACCTCCACCCTCATCCTACACCTGAGCTATAGATATTCACCACCATTGCAAATTTTACCAATACTAAAGACTCTGCTAGAGAGAAGTTCCTTGAGGATGGGTTCCAGTATGAGGTCCGAAAGCTCGGAGGACTAAACCTGTGGTCCCAGTGACCGACCCAGATTGGATCCCATTCTAAATTGGCTTGTTGCAACAAGGCAACTATTCTTGCTCATTTTCCCCCCAAATCTATTTAATGATTTTGTTCTGTTACACACAATAAACTTGGTTCTTTCAACAAAAGCTGCTTGTTCTTAAGAATGTTTAAGCTACCGTAGAATCTGCTCCATTTTTGTGCTATCTGAGATTATGAGCAAAATGCTATCTTGATCTCTCTTGCAATCCACTTATCATTTTTATTTGTACTTATTCAGAGTTCCAATCATTTTTTCTCATAAAACAATTCATGACAATAAACTTCTCTAGAGCCCTTAGACTACTTGCAAAGCTTTCTTGTCTAGCTGAAGAAAAAACACATTCCACAGGGTGAACGTTATTTAAAAGCATGCATAGTAATTACACAATTAATCTCTTCTGTCACTGATAAAGGCAAGCTGAATGCCCAAGTAATGAGACACATTTTGATTACAGATGCTATCATAATGTAACCCTGTTAAAACATGGAGGTCATAAATAATAATGTTATGATAGATAATAGCCTTTAACCATATACTTAGAATTTGATGCTCTGTCATTCAGACTACATAATTATGTTAAGCAGAGATACCGTAGATCTGGCTCCTATTCATGTCCTTTGCTTTTCTTCAGAGGGGAAGAAAAGCAAAGGACATGAATAGGAGCCAGATCTTCTTTGCTATATTTTCACTGTGTACCAACTACATTCTCTGAAAGTTCCCTACAATCAAATCCTATGCACCGTGAATAGCTGCTTTCCAGTAGCAATAATTGAAATACTCTTTGAGCTGCTGCAAGAAAATAATGTCTGAAACTGTGCAGAAAAGAAGCCTGTTGCAATTGTCTATTCAATTCAGGGCAAAAAAAGGAATACAAAACAATAGCTGGATAAATTCACACATTGGGCTAAACCAGAGGTAGACAACCTTGGCTCTTTTATGACTCGTGGACTTCCACTCCCAGAATTCCTGAGCCTCAGGAATTCCGGGAGTTGAAGTCCACGAGTCATAAAAGAGCCAAGGTTGCCTACCCTTGGGTTAAACAGAAGGTTTTGGCGAACTTTCTTGAGGCAAACTACTGAGATCTGATTCACCAATAACACTTTATTCACTCAATTATAAACCGTGTTTCGCAAGCCCACAGTTTCTGTTGTCTCGAGTAAGTCCTTTATTTCTAGTATTTCAAGTATACTAACAGCTGCATACATATATGCTCATTCAAATGTGAAATATGCATAGAATTACTGGAGATTTTCTATATTAGTTTTAGTTGGAATTGGCAACCCTAGGAGTTTCTTTTTGAGGGTGGTCTATTCTTCATTACAGAAAATGTCTTAATTCCCGTTTTTCTTTTTCTTTTCAGATAAATGTGGTATTCCATCCCAACCATAATAAATCCAGGTGTTCTTACCTTCAAGCGTTTCTCCTTGTTTAGAAAGAGCCTCTCCTGCTCCAGATGCATAAAGAGCAGTTACTGACAAATCATATTTTGTCCCTGGTTCCAAGTTAGTGAGATCTGTACTGGTAGTGTCTCCCCTTACGGTTATCTCTTTAGGTTCACCTCCAATCACTGGACTATACGTGACAAGATATTGTTGCACTTTGCCAGGTGCCGAATTCCAAGATAGTTTCAATGAGGATGTTGTAGCATCTGAAACTTTCAAGTCTCTTGGTCTTCCAAGCACTATATAGGATAAATTAAAAAAGAAAAAAACCTTAGGTGCAAACCAACAAAAACATTCCAAGAATGGTGGATTTCCAGTGACATCTGTTGGTAATAGACCCTGGGGAAATGACTCTCCATTCCCAGGGACCGAAATTCTTTTGCTGGTGGGCCCATTTAGGCTGAATGCCACCCTGGAGGGGTGGCCACCGAGGGGTGAACTTTTGAGGAACGGGAGCCGGCGGTAGCCAGCTCTCCGAACTCAAAACAGCCCCTGGAACAGGCAAAAGAAAGGCGGAGAGCTTTCGCATCTGCCGCCATCATCAACAGATCATCGGAGACAGAAGACAGCTGATTTGAAGAACAAGCAACCGGTCCGGGTAAGACAATGCTGGTGCTTGCTCCAAACTGACCTCTTTTGAAAAATTGCCTGCCTTTGAGCTAAAGCTGGAAGTTTGAGAGAGGGAGGTGGAGGGATTTTTGTTTTTCCTCCCCTAAAGCGGCGGTTTAAGCACTATTTTAAAACTTTTGAAACTTTCTCATTGAAGCCAAATTGAAGGAATTATCCTGTTCCACTATAGAAGGAAAAGCAAGAGATTTTAATATTTTAACTGGGAAAAGCCACCTTAATTGCTTCTCTTTAGAACTCTAGTTTTGTGTATTTGCTTTTTGAATTTTTTTTCTTCTTCTCTTCTCCCTATTCAAACAGTGGCGGAAAGAGATAGCGTCCCCTAGTGGTTATATACCTTCCTTTTTTGTTTTGTTTTTTGATAACTGTGTATTCAGCTGCAGAGTTTGGCTCAATGCCCAGACACTTGGCTGTGTGGCCAGAAATTCTTATCTCTCTTAGAGGCCTCTAAGAGAGATCTTGGCTTTCTCTCTCTCTCTCTGTGTGTGTGTGTGTGTGTGTGTGTCTGGCTTTTTTTTTCAGCTGCTGCATAATTTCTATAACAAGGAAAATTACAAAATAAGATTTGTACGCCTGCAAGTCTGTAATTGGATTATAAATTGGACATTGTACTATTTTATTTACTTTTACTTTTTTTCTTTTTGAGTTGACTTTGCTTGTTGGATATAAATATATTTTTATCCTTTTTTCTTCTGCCTTATTGTACTTTATTTTTCCTCATTTTTTTTAAGAGATCTTGCCTTTTTCCTTTGCATTTTTTTTCTCTGGTTTTTTGACAACCTTTTGATTGGATACCTTTATTTGTATTATTATTTTTATTTTATTTATTTATTTATTTATTTTTGTTGCTGTTCCTCCTCTCTGTTTTTTTAAATTACGTTCGGCCTTGTCTCCTGATAATAGGAGGGCACTGGATTACAATTTATTTTTATTTTTCCTTGAGCTATTTGGTGGATTACAAGATTACAATTACAATTTTTTATTGGATTACAAATAAATTGGCCAGCAGGCCTGTTATTGGATTATAAATAAATAAACACAACAATTAGAAGATGAGTGCCTCAAACTTGGTGAAAGGGGTGAAAAAGGGCTCTTTGGACCCTACTTCAACCTCGGTGAGTCCAGCCCCTCAAAAATCTATTACAACATTCTTACACCAGGAGGCCCAACAAAAAGATACGCAAGCTATACTCCAGGTAATCGCAGATTCTAAAATGGAAATGAAAAAAGATTTGGAGAAAAATTATGAAGACTTGAAAAATGATTTACTCAAGATGGACCAAAGAATGGAAGCTTTTCAACAGGCAATGACAGATACCCAACAGAGAATGCAAAAAATAGAAGACAAATCAATAGTGGTGGATCAGAAATTAGAGGCTTTGCAAGATGAAAATCAGAGACTGGTGCAAACCAATGCGGAACTGGAGGAAAATATTATGGAGATGGAAAGGGCATCATACTTCCTAAGATTTCAAAACATGTCAGAAGAGAAGGATGAGAACTTATTAGAATTGATGAGTGGACTATTGGCGGATCTACTTGGAATGGAAATGGACCAAATGAAAAGAGAATTGGATCAGGTTTTTAGAGTCAACTCAAACTATGCAAGAAGAAATAGAGTGCCCAGGGAGGTCCACGTTAGATTCCTCAAAAGAGCCATACAAGATGAGATCATGAGAGCAGTAAGGGATCAACCGCTGAAATATAAAGACAAAGAACTTGTACTTCTTAAACAGATTCCTAGAAGAATAAGAGAAGCACAAAGAGAATATCAATTTCTAACAAGGAAATTGGTCAGCAGAGGAGTGAATTTTAGATGGCTAATCCCAGAAGGGTTATTAATCTTTTGGGACTCAAAAAGATATAGACTGGATACTCCATATCAAGCAGAGGAATTTTGCAACAATCATATAGCCTTCCTGGAAAAAGGCAATGCGGAGCCTAAGAAATCAGAGGGAACGACTGCTGCAGAAACATCAAAGCAAGTGGAGGAGAAAGTACCTAAAAAGACCCAATCAGAGGAAGATGTTAGACCCAAAGATCAGAGACAGACAAGTTCTCCTAGAAGACTGAGGTCCCGATATAATTGAAATCATGGAGAAAATTGGAATACTTTCAATAAACATAAATGGTCTTAAATCCCCATCAAAAAGGAGTAAAACATTTCATAGGTTACAAAAGTTAAAAATGGACATAATTTGTCTCCAAGAGACACATATTAAGAGACAATACTCTAGAACTTTAAAACAACCAAAGTTAGGTAAACTCTATTCTTCTTTGGCACTACAAAAGAAAAGAGGAATAGCTCTATACATAAAAGAAAAGATGAACCCAAAACAAATCTATGTCGATGAAGAGGGAAGAATATTAATGGTGAAAATTACATGGAATCAAAAACAAATATTGATGGTTGCAATATATGCTCCCAATGAGAAACAAGATCAATTTTTTCAGCAATTATATGATAAACATGTGGTCTTAAATTATCATAACCTTTGTATATTTGGAGACTTTAATGCAATTGCCGATGCAGTACGAGACTACAAAAGTCATAAACAAGGGAAAAAAGGAAGTAATATCTTACCTAAACCCTTTTTAAAAATGAAAGACGAACTTTGTCTACAGGATATATGGAGAGAGATGAATCCAGAAAAAGCACAATATACCTTTTACTCCAATAGACCTAAATCATGGTCAAGAATTGATATGATATGGACTTCTTATGATCTGAAGACTATGATACAATAGAACCAAATATTTGGGCAGATCACAATTCAATTAAAATGACCTGGAAAGGAGCTAGGAAAAGATTAAGATGGTTCTTGAATAAATCAATATTGAAAGAAAAAGAATTCTTACAATTAGCAACAAAAGAAATGGACTTTTTCTTTAAAATTAATAAAAAAGAAGAAACTTCTATTCAAAATGTATGGGATACAGCAAAAGCATACTTTAGAGCAGTGGTTCTCAACCTTCTTAATGCCGCGACCCTTTAATACAGTTCCTCATGTTGTGGTGACCCCCAACACCCCATCCAGCTGGCCGGGGGGTATCAAAAACTTGACCAAAAAAAGAGGAAAAAATGGGAAAGTATAGGTAGTCCTCGACTTACAACAATTCGCTTAGTGACTGTTTGAAGTTACAACAGCACTGAAAAAGTGAATTATGATCATTTTTCACACTTATGATTGTTGCAGCATCCCCAGGGTCATGTAATTTACATTCGAATGCTTGACAATTGATTCATACTTATGACGTTCACAGTGTCCCAAGGTCATGTGATCAATGGCTAGGGGGCGTGGCCAGCTGATCACTCAGGTTGCAGAGTGCCTGTGGAGGGGAATCTGTGGGTCTCTGGGATGGGATTGGGGTGGGCGCCTTCCTTCCTTCCCTTCTCTCCCATTGTCCCTTCCTTTCCTTCACCTCCTGCTTAGTCTCTTCTTCCTTCCCTCCCTCTCTTCCATTGTCCCTTCCTTCCTTCCTTCCTTCCTTTCACCTCCTTCTTAGTCTCTTCCGCCTTCCCTCCCTCTCCCATTGTCCCTTCCTTCCTTCTTTCCTTCCTTTCCTTCACCTTCTTCTTAGTCTCTTCCTTCTTCCCTCCCTCTCCCATTGTCCCTTCCTTCTTTCCTTCCTTTCCTTCCCCTCCCTCTTAGTCTCTTCCTCCTTCCCTCCCTCTCTCCCCTTGTTCCTTCCTTCCTGCCTTCCTTCCTTGTCCCTTCCTTCCTTCCTTCCCTCCCTTCCATTGTTCCTTCCTTCCCTCTGTCATTGTCCCTTCCTTCCCTCCATCTTCGTCCCTTCCTTCCTCCCCCCTCCATGCCCAGGAAGGGACAAGGGGAGGGGGATAGGCTGCCAGCGTGGCTGGGGGCTTTGCTGCCGGCAAACCTGCCTGTACACAGGCAGAGACAGATGAGAGCTTCGCCCAGCTCAGCTTCGCCGGAAGACATGCCACTTGCTAAGTTAGCAGAAGCTCCAGGATCAGCGCTGGGCTACAGCTGATTCGTGCTTCTGCTAAATTAGCAAGCGGCATGTTTTCTAGCAAAGCTCGAGCAAGTTTGCTGGGCAGGAGTCAAGGAGAGCTGCTACAGCTGCAGAAGCACGGATCAACTGTAGAGGCTTGCCCCAATCCTGGACAAGAGGGAAGGAAGGAAGGACGGAAGGTACAAGGGGAAAGAGGGAGGGAAGGAGGGACAAAGAGGGAGACGGAAGGAAGGAAGGAAGGAAGGAAGGAAGGAAGGAAGGAAGGAAGGAAGGAAGGAAGGAAGGAAGGAAGGAAGGAAGGGACAATGGCAGAGGGAGGGAAGGAGGAAGAGACCAAGAGGGAGGGAAGGAAAGGAAGCCGCCTGACTACCAAGGAACAGAAGAGCGCAAAGCCAAGGAGAAGAAGGTGGCGGTTTCCTCCCAAAGGGGGTTCCTTTTCTCCACCCCTTCCCTGGGTTTGTGGGGAATTTCTCATCACCAGTGCTGACTGGTGCTCCTTCAAGCCCGCCGCAAGCTTTCTCGCCCCCTTTGCTTCTCCCCCCTCTTTCGTGAGGATTGGGAAGCCGATTGTGCTTTGAAGCTTAGGAGAGGAGGAGGAGTCCCTTCCTCCTTTCCTCCCTGTCTCCCTGTCAAGCCCCGGCGGGCTCAACATGAACGGGTGGAGGAGTTGAGGACGGGAGGGGGTGGCAAAGGAGACCGGCGGCTGTCGCCAGACCTCCCAGTTGACAAGCGTAAGTTCGGGGGTTGCCAGCTAACGGGTGCAGGAGTTGGGTGCTGCGGCGGCCTCCCCTTCGCTGACCTGTGTGCACGAGAAGAAGTCAATCTCCGGATGCTACACAATAAGTCTCTGGGGAGGGCGGGGCCTTGCGCCTGCACTCTTCATGCGCCCCCTGCAGGGCACATTTGGTAGAGTTCATGCAGACTGCCGCCAAGCAGCATATTTTCCACAAACAAGTGAGGTGGAGTGGGGGGGAGGGAGAGAAGGCGGTTGACAAGCCCTGCCTAAAACCATCGGAAATATGTGTTTTCCGATGGTCTTAGGCGACCCCTGTGAAAGGCTCGTGCGTCCCCCAAAAGGGTCGTGACCCACAGGTTGAGAACCGCTGCTTTAGAGGTTTGACTATCACTTATGCTGCCAAAAAGAACAAAGAAAAGAGACAAACACAGTGCAGATTGAAAGAACAGCTTAGTATTCTGGAATCTGAGCTACAAATTGATCCACAAAAGAAAAATTTGAAGACACAAATAGAATTAATAAAACACAAATTAAACTTACTTGAGATGGATACAAGGGCACAACAGATTAAATGAGCTAAACAGAACTTTTTTGAAAACGCTAATAAACCGGGAAGATGGCTTGTATATAGATTGAGAAAAGAAAGAGAAAAAAGATTAATAAGTAAACTACAGGACTAAAAGGAAGAATTACATTGTCAAAGTGATGTAATGAAAAAAATCACTAAGGCGTATTTTGAGACATTTTATAAGGCAGAGGTGATTTCTAAAGAGGCAATTCAGGATTATTTTAAAAAAGCAAAGCTCCCAAAGGATCCTGAGAACATGCAACAGAGGTTAAATGAGAAGATATCAATGATGGAGATTACAGAGGCAATAAAAAGACAAAAGAAAGACAAAACACCGGGGGCTGATGGACTACCTGCAGAATTTTACATAGCCCTACAAGATACTCTAACTCCAATTTTGAAAGATTTGTGTAATTAAATTTTTATACAGACAAAAATACCAAATTCATGGACTGAAGCTAATATCACCTTGATACCCAAAGAAGACACTGATCTTACACAAATTAAAAATTATAGACCAATATTGTTATTAAATGTGGACTATAAAATTTTTGCTGCAATAATGGCAGAAAAAATGAAAAATTTTCTAAATAAATTTATTCACTCAGATCAAAATGGCTTCCTCCCAAAAAGACAGATAAAGAACAACTTAAGGATTATTTTAAATGCTTTGGAATATTATGAAAATCATCCATGGAATCAGATGGCATTTATATTCCTTGATGCACAAAAAGCTTTTGATAATATAAATTGGCAATTTATGTTCCAACAGCTACAGGAAATTGATTTTGGTGAAAACTTTATTAAAGCAATTCAAGCAATTTATAAGAAGCAAACAGCAAAAATACTTTTAAATGGAGATTATATAGATGGATTTGATATTAAAATAGGCACGAGACAAGGATGTCCACTCTCTCCCTTGCTATTTATTCTTACATTGGAGGTATTGACTAGAAATATTAGACAAGACAGGGAAATTAAAGGTTTAGAGATTAAAGACCAGAAATATAAATTACAGGCTTTTGCGGATGATCTGGTTTTTATTTTTAGAGGAGCCATTGGAAATAGCTCCTAAACTTTTACAGAAAATCGAGAAATTTGGAGAAGTGGCTGGACTGAAAATAAATAGGGAAAAGACTAAAGTGTTAACAAAAAATCTAACTGATAAACAGAAAACCCAACTTGCCAAAAAGACAAATCTTCAAATAGTAAAAAAAGTTAAATACCTAGGTATCTATCTAACAGCAAAATATACAACACTAAAAGAGGACAACTATGAGAGATTAATAAAACAAATAAAAGCAGATTTGGAAAAGCGGGAAAATCTTCAACTATCACTGCTAGGAAGAATAGCAACTGTCAAGATGAATATTTTACCAAAGCTGATTTTTTTATTTCAAACAGTTCCTGTTAAACTGAGCAATAAATTTTTGATGACCTAAATACAATAATATTAATATTTATATGGCAAAGAAAGAAAGCAAGAATCAAATGTAAACTTTTACAAGACTCTAAAGACAGAGGGGGCTTTGGACTCCCAGATTGGAGATTTTATTATCAAGCAGCTATTTCGCTTTGGCTTAAAGAATGGGTTACATTGAGAAATAAACGACTTCTTTACTTAGAGGCACATGACCTCCAACTAGGTTGGCACGCCTTCTTGTGGTATGAGAAAAATAAACCACATAAATACTTTCAAAACCATGCCATAAGAAATGTATTGATTTCAGAATGGGAGAGAATCAGACACAAAATGTATATGAAAATACCTGAGTGGCTTTCAACAATGGAAGCATTTGTTTATCTGAACTTGATTAATTATGATAAACTTGTTAGCTATAAAGATATCTTGGATAAAGATGGAAAACTTAAAGATGGGCAAGTTCTTCAACAACAAGGTATTGACTTAACATGGTGGTCTTATTTGCAAATCCAAACAAGGTATGAAAAAGATATAAAATCAATGGGATTTTATAAAGAGCAGACTCCACTTGACAAAATACTTTTAAAAATGGATGAGGACTTAATTAAGAAACTTTATGAATGTTTGTTAAGCTGGAAGATGAAGAAGAACAAGTAAAAGAAACAATGATAGAATGGGCAAAGAATTTTGGACATTCTATAGACTTAGAAGACTGGCAAAAACTTTGGGATAAAAACATTAAACTTACTAAAGCAGTAACATATAAAGAAAATTTAAATAAGATGTTTTATAGATTGCATGAGACACCAGTTAGATTAGCGAAAATGTTTAAAAATGTATCAAATACTTGCTGGAAATGTAAACAAAAACCAGGCACTTACTACCATGCCTGGTGAATATGCCCTAACACAAAGAAATATTGGCTTAAGATCCATAGATGGCTGGAAAAGATGACCAAAATACAGATAGAATTTAAACCAGAATTGTTTTTGCTAGGAATAGTAGGATCTAACTAGAGTAAAGAGAATGACTATTTAATACAACATGTATTAACAGCTGCAAGAATAGTATTTGCCCAGTTTTGGAAAAATGAAAATCTACCATCTGACCAGACTATAATTTTGAAAATTTTGGACTGGGCAGAAATGCATAGATTAATATTGGAGATGAAGGAGAAAAAAGATTCAATTTATTTCAAAACTTGGGAAAAATTTTATTGATGGTTAGAAATATGCTAGAATATGATCAGAACTTAAAATTGAATTGAATCTTAAAATTGAATAGAATGATAGACTCTTAATTGTTATTTCTTAGATTAATAATAGTTTATCATTAGTGATTTTAAATATCAATGGTGATGACTAGAATTTGTTGATATGTTATTAAGTATGAATATTCATTTAGAGGAATTTTATTTACCTATCTAATTTTACTTATATGATTATAGTTAATTTTATCTTTATAAAATTAACTATTCTTCATTACAGAAAATATCTTAATTCCCGTTTTTCTTTTTCTTTTCAGATAAATATGGTATTCCATCCCAACCATAATAAATCCAGGTGTTCTTACCTTCAAGCGTTTCTCCTTGTTTAGAAAGAGCCTCTCCTGCTCCAGATGCATAAAGAGCAGTTACTGACAAATCATATTTTGTCCCTGGTTCCAAGTTAGTGAGATCTGTACTGGTAGTGTCTCCCCTTACGGTTATCTCTTTAGGTTCACCTCCAATCACTGGAGTATACGTGACAAGATATTGTTGCACTTTGCCAGGTGCTGAATTCCAAGATAGTTTCAATGAGGATGTTGTAGCATCTGAAACTTTCAAGTCTCTTGGTCTTCCAAGCACTATATAGGATAAATTAAAAAAGAAAAAACCTTAGGAGCAAACCAACAAAAACATTCCAAGAACCATTTTCTATCTTTAAGTTCTGTGAAATAGTGGTGAAATAAATTACTATGACACTATTGTTTTTTGTAATACAATCAAACCTTTATTTAATGAACTAATTGGATGGGTGGGAAAACCACTATTCCCAAATGTTTTAAATCCAAGTCAGTCATCTGCATTAATTGACATCATTTATATAATAAGGTCATTACACAAACACATACATTGATGTGTGATGTTAATTTGTATCATTTACATAATGAGCTCATCACTGCAGGCATGTTAAAATATAGAAAAGGTGAAAATTAAGATACATTTAAATGTTTCATCTGGACTTTTCTATTATTTTAGATAGAATTACCAAATGGAAATTTGGTCCATTGTATCTGAAGTTTTTAAATGGGGTCTGCTAAATCAAGTTTTCCCAGATAAGCAAGATATACCAGATAACACTGGTATTTAGTGTCAGACAAACAACACAGTAATACATGAAAACCATAGGTGTGTATCTTAAGTATGGAATTAGGGCATGGGACATCATGACACAAACTCCAACTCTTCTGTACTTGTGTGCAGTGTCACAACGCAAGTGCACAAGGGAAAGTTTCATTATTTTGACCTCATTGTGCCTAGGGAATAAATCTCTATGCTGAAAGCTGCAGTTTTAGGGAGAAAGAAGATAAGAAATAGGAATCTGCTTGGCCACTGGAATGAAATTTAAGAGATACAGATATATATTATTGCTAAAAAGAAGTGTGCCTCTACAAAGAACCTGGATTCAAAGATTGGTAAAGACATGTAGATATTTGTGCCTTAATATGCAGTAAGATGACACTCAAGATGAGACATGTCAAAGCAAGTATTCTGCATGCTGCCAATGAACCAGTGAGATGTATCATAGCTTCCTATTACAATGAATATAGGCTAGTAGACTTTTATTGCTATATCCTATATTAAAATGCATTTGACTGCAAAAGCAGGATGTACCTTCTTCAGTTTTCCCATGTCCATCCAATGGATTTCCAACTCCAGACAAGTACTCAGCAGTTAAGGAAACTTCATATGTTGTATCAGGCATCAGATTATATAGAGTGGTTGCCCTTTCATTTGCTGGGATGGTTACTTCTCTTGTTTCCCCACCAGTAACTGGTCTATATGCAAGTCTGTATCTGAGAACATTCCCTGGGGCTGGTGACCATCCAACTTTAAAACTATCCGTTGTTTCATCAGTTACTCTCAGGTTTCGTGGAGATCCTATGACTAAAAATATTTTTTTCAAAAAAGCATAAATATTAGCCCTATGTTTTAATTCATCTCAAAATAAATATACAAATACAATCTTGCTAGGTTATACTGAGTTTTTTGGAATAGAGCGGCATAGAAATCGAATTAAATAAATAAATAAATATACGATTTTTATCGTTCATGCTTTAACACTTTTTGTCAGCGCTATCTAATATGGACAGTTCCCAACTATAGAATTACCTTCCCGTGGAAGTTTAATTGGGGCTGTATCCAAAACTGCTTATTTGCCCAGGAATTTTACACTGATCAGTGGTACTACAAAGAATACCTACTACATGCTAGACATGAGGAAAAAAGAATGGATTGATTAAAGACTTTGTAGCATTCTACAAACCTAATAGTAAGATATATAAAGAGTTTACCAGAACTAATAAGGTATAAATGATGAAGAGGAGTGAATGTTCTGATAAAAAATTAATGTAAAATAGTTTCTGTTATCACATGGGGTTATTTTTCAAATTATCCTTATATGTTCTATAGCCCTGTAAATGTTAAATTGCTTTATCATAAATGATGTCCAAATACACACACACAGACACACACAGACACACACAAAAACAGGTAACAAGTGAAATGTATATCTTTAAAATAAGAAATTATACCCAAGAATTTTAAATATATGATATTAGGATCGTAATTCTCTTCTTTCTATTCACAGTCTAAATTAAAAATTTATCATTGTATGGATATTTATTTTATCGAGAAATGCATTTACTTCAAATAAATGCAGTTTCCTTGAAATAAATACATTATATATTGTTCTGTGTCTGTCTTCTGGGAAAGTTTGCTGCCATTTCTCATCTAACAATATATTTCTCCTCATATGACCTGTTAGCTATTATCTGGACATAATAAAATTGGATTCATACATAATTAACTTTCAACTGCTGGTTTTGTTCAGGAGCAACCACTTTAATTTGGTAACAAACATTTGGATCTTTATATTAGGGTTAAAAGAGAAGAACAGAATCAAGACAATAGGAATGATACCTTCTAAAGTTGTTTCATTCCCATTCAGTGGAGGTCCATCACCATCTTCATATTCTGCAATCACACTGACAGAATATGTAGTTTTTGGTAGTAAATTAGTAAGGATTGTGTTAGTCACTGGAGCACGTACAGAAACACTGACTTCCTCTCCACCAAGAGCCTCTTTATACTTGATAAGGTAAAACAAAACATTTTCTCCTGCTGGAGACCAGGTAACTTTGAAACTGTTAGAAGTCACGTCAGAAAATTCCAAGTTCCTTGCAGGTAAACGAGCTGTTAAAAAATAACAGTTTAGTAAGCAAAGCACAGTTAGATAAATGTTTTAAATTCCAGTGAGGAAAATCTTGATTTCTTTATGTAGTAAAGTCTATATGGAGAAAAATGTGATTTCTCTATGCAGTAAAGACTTGTTGAGCTTGCTTGTTGCTTGCTAAGCTACCCATACCTTAAATAAAAACATATATCTGAGTAATCTTACTCTAAAAAAATAGAATTTTTTTCTAGTTAGTATGCTTCATATATACTAACTAGACCAGCGGTTCTCAACCTTGGGGTCGCGACCCCATTTGGGGTCACACGACCATTTCGCGGGGGTCGCCGGACACCGCGAGCCGCCATTTTGCTTTTTTTATTTTTTATTTTTATTTTTTTTTATTTTTTTTATTTTTTGGGTGCGCGCGCGCCGCGCATGCGCAGATCCGCCCGTCGTGCCGAAAAAAATTAAAATTTTTTTAAAAAAAATTTAAAAAAACAAAAAAAACAAAATGGCGGGCGCGATGGGCGGATCCGCACATGCACGGCGCGCGCAATGGGCCGATCCGTGCATGCGCAGATCCGCCCGTCGTGGCCGCCATTTTGTGTTTTTGGTTTTTTTTGTTAAATTTTTTTTAAATTTTTTTTTCCGGCGCGCGCGCACACGCGCGCCCAGGTCGGGGTCGCTGCGCGCATGGGCGGGGCAAGTGGGGTCTCAACCTGAGAAAGGTTGAGAACCACTGAACTAGACAATAAACACAGCATGACCCTTGAGCAGTGAAAAAACAAAAACAAAGAATTACATTAAAGCAAATATCAGCTAAAACTCAGTTAAAACACAAACTACTGGACATAATACACTAATGCCAGAGCTCCCCATTTAATATCCCACTTATTGCCTGGAGGAAAAGCCAAGTCTTCATAATCATCTACACTGGCTTAAGTACCTATTAGAACAGAGATGATGTATTCAATAAATTTAACCAACTGATATACAGACTTCAGAAATATTCCATTCAATTTTTCAAGAAAATAAGACAGAGTACAGTAATATTTATTGTGGAAGAGGCACAACATACTCTACTTAAATAAATAGCAGCAAGCCCATTCCCACCCCACAAAAATCCAATTCTTTGAAACCAACGGTATCCCAGTAATGAAGAATCAAACCAGCTAGCACAGTGCTAATATGAGTATACCATTCTGATCTCAAATCAAAGCAGATAATAGCTTAAAATAGTAGCAATTTAATTAGAGAAGGAGGCCGTGGTGAAGAGTTCTGTTTCTTTCATTTGCACTTCTCTATCTAGTATCTGAAGTTTATCCAACTCTTTTTGGGAAAAGCATTGGGCAGGCAACGAACAAAAGAGCTGAGAATCAGGAAAACTCTAATCCAGAGCCTGCTGTAACTATCACCTGGCTAGGTGACTTTGGTAACTAAGCCTGTAGATCGTAGAATAACAAAGTTGAAAGGAGCATTTAGGGCACCAAATCCAACCCTTTATTCAGTGCCAAGGATAAAATTTAAAGCATTTCCAATAGTTGGCTGACTATTCTATACATGAACACCTAGAGGGGAAGGTGAGCAGATTACTTCCCTGAGTGAATACTTTCACTGTCAAACTGTCAAACTATTCCGACTGCCTTCTAGAAACTTAAAATATAATACTCCACACCCTGCCCTCTGGAACATAAAGAACAGGTATAGAGGTATTTACTTTCTTTTGTGTGATATGCCTTCCAGAATTTAGAGGGTGCTGCTATATTCCCTTCTCACATGCAGTCTTCTTTTTTCAAGACTAAGCACCCTTAGTTCCTTCCGTTTTTTTTCTAGTCTCCTGATAATTCTCCTTACCTTTCATTTTCCTTGAATCTTTACAGTGGAGTGCCTAGAATTAGGCAAAATACCCAAACAGAGCTTTGGCCAAAGTAGAATAAAATAGAATGATTGTAACCTATCAGTTGAATGCTATACTTTAGCGGAGGCCACCTGAAACTGCATTTGTCTTTTGGCTGTCGGTTCACACCACAGACATCACAACTACTGCACAGGCAACATTAATAACAACTTATGTATTTATTTCATTTATATGTCTCCAAATCAACCATAGACTCATGCTGCTTTATAATAACAATCAGCAATAAAAACAGCCAGAGAACAGAACCAAAGTTAAAACATCCACAATAAAGTATAAAATAAAAACAGAACTAACCTACTTATCAAAATGCAAAAAATGCACAAATGTAATAAAAAATACCAATTTTAACACTACTTAAACTCTATCTTTACTGTCAAAATCACCCTCAGTCAATTGCAAAAGGCAGTTTTACTTGCTTTTTACTTGCTTCCATCCTGCAATGATAACTTTATTTAATACCAACAAACATCCACCATGTCTATCCTAGCTCTTTGAAAAGAACTCAACAGATGGATAAAAATGCCAAATCCAGTCTAAACATCTGACTACGCAATGAACCAATAATAATAATTTACTTGGAACAGCATAAATTAAATTAAAATTAAAAAATATTCTATTTGCTTTTTCTAAAGATAGTTATCTTGGATCCTATTAAATCTCCATCATGGAGAGGACTCTTCCGCTCATAGGACATTCCTTCCAATTGAAGGGAAATAATATAAACTGACTTTCCCAAACTGAGCCTTTTAGGTATGTCAGACTAAACCTACACACCGAAATTAGGTATGTCAGACAGACTAACACACCAAAATTAGTCCCCACTGGTTTCTATGGCAAAAGTCCATTGAGTTAAAAAGCCTGAAATCTTTTTTTTTTTTTGTACATGATCAGACAAAGTGGAGAATTTGACACTTGTATACACAATCCAATTCTATGTAGCTATGCTGGCCCAGGAATTCTGGGAGTTGAAGTCCACGAGTCATAAAAGAGCCAAGGTTGCCTACCCCTGGAATAGGCATTCAAATCTTATCTTCTTCAAGGAGGTGTCAAGCAGCCGCAAGGAGGCCTTGCAAATGCCGTAGCTGCCTCACTCTGGCACCCCTCATCCGCAGTGAGAGGAAGGAGATGGCAAAGGTCAGCTGGGGTGGGCGGGAGGCAGAATGCAGGGCAGCCAAGGTGGTTGGGGTGACAGATAGTCAGGTTGGAGGAGTTGAAATGCACACTGTGCTTGCAAATGCAGGCAAGGCTGCCAAGCACCCAAATTTTGATCACTTGACCATAGAAACACTGCAGCAGATTTGACTTCAGGGGCCGTAACTACCATTTGTTCAATGTAGGTTGCTCTATTAATTTTTCCCCCTTTCCTTTCCTTGCTTAATTTCTGACTCTTTTAAATGATACCACTAAATATTTCAAAAACATTACTGGCTGAAATAGAATGTTTTCCCCATTTTTATTTATGCAGTGGGTTAATTATTTGTATCAAAAAGTGGTTTAGAACATAACATTTACTCCCTCATTTCCTGGTCATTCAATGATAGAGAACATCCATTGTCAACAGAGAACATCCATTGTCAATCATCATGGCTATCCATAATCTAGTGGTGTCCCATAATCTAGTGGTGTCCCCTTCCCGTGAAAGCTTCTATCCTTTCACTACAAACACAGTCCTGCTTTTCACGTCCATATTATGTAACTCCTCCCTGTATTGGTTGGGAACATATATGATTGCACATAATAATTTTCACCATAGCTCCATGTGGTTTTTAAGTTTTTTATCTGGCAATGACTTTCACCCATTGCTAGAAAAAGAAACAAACCTAAAACAAGTCATGTGTTATTTTAGGTTTATTTATCAAAGGAACATGATCAGAGGTCACTGCCAGAAAGCGCCTTAAACATTAAACAAAATGTTGGTGAGCTATATAGGGATGTGGAAGGTACCCAATACATATGATCAAATCATGTTCACAACAGTCCATAAACCGTGCTTTAAGCGGTCATGAGTAGTAGTAAATCATACTGCTATTATCTGAAGATAAATACTTCAGATAAATACTTCAGAAAGTATTTTCATCACGCATTTCTACATGGGAAGAGCGACCTACCTTTTTTTTTAATCTCTTCAAGTTCCTGTTCAATTTGCAAACAGAGGGACTGTGTAAGTTCAAATGATATTCTTTGAAAAGCATCAAAATCTTCCACAGTGTAGACATGGGTGTCTGCAGGGGGTGTAGCAATTGCTTCCAACTCAGACCGCACAGCATCCTTAACACCGACTGCAAATATTTCTACATTTGCGTTCCTCAGTTTTACGGCTGGGTCTTTAAAAGCATCGGATGATTTTCCATCAGTAATAAGAATCATGACTCTTGCAACGTTCGGTCTTGCACCCCTGCTTGGGATGAGGACTTTTTCTCTTACATAGGTCATAGCTTTGCCTGTGTTTGTAGATCCACCTCTGTACGGGAAGGTATTAATAGCTCGAATTACATCTTCAATTTTGTTGTATCTGTTCAAAGGAAATTCCGTATATGGATCCCTGCTGTACTGCACAAGGCTTATTTGGACTTTTTCAGGTGAAATCTCAAAGCTTTTAACTAACACTTCTAAAAATGCTTTTACTTTAGCAAAATTGCCAATACCAATACTGTAGGAGCCATCAACCAATAGCACAACATCCGCTTTAACATCTATTCCTTGTGCACATTCTGTAAAAAGAAATATGGGTATTTAGTATTGATACATAGCAACAATTGCTTCTTTCACCTGGCTTTTAACCGACAACATTGTTTTTTCTAGCTCTTCATATGCCACTGACTTGTATTCCATTAATATTACACTGCTACTGTAAATACATGTATTTGACATGTTAACCACTTTGATTTTTCTGGAAAGTAGCGGTATATAATTGTCGCTGTTAGTTAGAAAGTAAGAACTCTTCAATTATCTGAAGCACAGGTAGTCCTCAACTTATGCCACAATTGGGACCAAAATTTCTGTTGCTAATCATGCTAGTTGTTGAAAGAGTCACACCCGATTTTTCAACACTTTTTGCCACAGTTGTTAAGCAAAATCACTGCAGCTGTTAAGTGAATCACAGGGAACTTCCCCCACTGATTTTACTTGTTATAGCTGGGAAGGTAAAATGGCAGCCACATGACCCTGGGATGCTGCAATGTCATAAATACATGCCATTTGCCAAACGCTTGGATTTTGATCACACGATGATGGGTATACTGTGATAGTCATAAGCCACTTTTTCCAGTGCCATTGTAGCTTCGTACAGTCACTAAATGAATGGTTGTTAAGTCGAGGATAACCTGCATCTATATATTCTAGGCATCCTGTTTCCAACAGTGCAAAATAAATCAATGAAGGAAAAAAACCAAAGAGAAAATAACACAGGTTGTATGAAAGAAATTCACAAAAGAACCAGCATAGCTCAACTGTTAGGCGCAACCTATGACCCTTTCCTATTCTTTTTATGACTACACAGTCTAGATTCAAAGCACAAAAGGCAATTTGAAAGATAGGTGGGTATGCACATAACATCTGTCTGAACCGCTTTAAATTTAAGGCATGTTTTCCTGGAACTGGGAAGAAAAAGATACCTTCTTTAAGGTATTGCCAACAGGTACCCCACACAATCCCAAATCAGCTATTCTCCTTCAAATCTTGTTCACTACACACTTACTGTGTGTGTAGCAACAGATTGAACAGTTGGCAGTTAAGAGTTTGTACTGATGTACTGACGTTTCAAAGATGCATCTGCTTGTAGATCTTTTTAGCTGATCAAGATTGGGATTTAATAACAACAGGCAGGAGAATTTTTAATTGTTCGGCTATTACATTTCCATTTCAGATTGGACCCTCCATAATTAAGTAATTGCATTCGTGAGCATGTATTCCTTGCATTGCCAAAAAGTAATGCACTGTTATAATGAGATCTTTATTTAATTTAATTTAAACTCAATTTAAACTCAGCATCTCGATTAAGTTCCTTGATCTTACTGTAAACAACCAAAAGAAAGTCATATTTATTTTTATTTATTTATCTTACACTTTTCTATCCCACTGCAATCAAAAGGCTCTTGGCACCTTCCAGAGAATGTGAGCTGGTACCAGGCAGAACAGATCTAAGTATTTCCATTCAAAAGTAAATCTCTGTTTAGTTGGATTCTTGTAACGTAAAACTGAACAGGCATTAACTTAACTTTTTCAGTAGGTCTTAAATTAATTCTTACAAAAAAAATATGCTTATTTGTTTCCTAGTTGAAATTTCAGTAAGTTGGTTTTAAGCTAAGAAGTTACAATGATGTTGTTAAGGGTTTGCTTTGCAGAAGTTATCTTTTTGCGTTTTGTTAAGTCGAGAAGAGAGCTGTTCCTTATGTTGGAAAGCCTTCCTTGGAGGAAAAGGCAGGGCCAGTATAAAGAGTTGCCCATATGCCCTTATGCTTCTATGACTTTGGAGAGTCCAGTGTTGATTTTCTGTTACCCGCTGAGCATCTCCCCACCTTTCTGTCTACCAGGGTTTGTACCACATTCTGTTTATATCTTTTTTCCAGTCTAAACAAGGCTGGAGTAAAAGATGTTCCATAGCTAGAGGAAAATAACGGGCAGAGGTAACAACCAATCAACCACATTAAAATACTTTCAAAAGAGTCCTCTATTTGTGTATATAAGGAGTCTGTTTTCTTTACAGCCAAAACTATCAAGAGTAGCTCTCAGTGACCAGAGGAAACTAGGTGTGCCACAGCAGCCAAAAATGGTTAGTAGGTTCTAGGAAGATCCCAACCACTGTAACCACATTGTCATTGAAGTGTGCGGCAAACGAGGAAAAAGATCTCTTTAAAATCAGAGCAGTTAAAGACAGCTTCAAGCTGCCCCAGCTTGTGATTTTGGGTGAGACAAAAGCAACATCACGAGGACGTGATACAAAACAAAAACAAAAAAACAGCTATGAGAGTATATTTGCACCTTAAATGGAAGGATGTGAGAGAGCCCTAAATTCCCTGACAACAATTATTTTTTACTTCAAACATAGTTTGGGCCTTGATTGATTCTTTATCCATCTGTGTATATTCTTTTTTTAATTGAATCTAGTACCATCACCGCATTTTGCAGAATCAACTCCATAAATTAATTATAACATATATTTTAATTTATTAAAATATAATTTACTTTCAATCCTTTTTGCTCTGGTCCTTTTTGACACTTTTTAAAATTGCTATCTGACAGTTTGGGTGTAGGCCTCAATAGGCCACAAAGATTGAACATGTTCTTTTGCCCAAGAATGGAATAGTCCATCCATGGTGCAGAGGATTTGATTTATTTCTGATAACACTTCATTTCAGAATGCTTGGTCTCAAAAAGTTTCTGTCAGCTTATGTAACAAGATTTTTTAAAAATGTATTATTTTTCTCTGTAGTATTTTAGTTTTATATGACTTAGCCATTGACATACAATAGATCATTTCAACGACAACAACTCACCGATTCGAACTTTTACTGGCTGTGTTTTTTCCATTATGGACACTGGTTCACTGGAAGCCAGCCCTTTCGTGGCATAAACATTAATTTGGTATTCTGTATCTGCTGAAAGTTCTTTTATATTAAAAGCAGTAGTTTGTGGTCCTACATTCACTGAGAATTGTTTGGCACCAGCTATCATTGGAATAATGTCCACCTTATAACCAGTTATGTCACTAGGAGATGGATCCCAAGTGATTTTGATAGATCTTGATGAGATTTGTGAGGCAGCCAGATTTGAAGGAGGTTCTATAGCTGTAAAATGAACAAAAATGCAGCCATAAATATGTCCTTGAGCAAAGAGATAATGCTAAATATACCTACCCCCAAAATAGCCATGGGTAAATCCTACATTAATTGATATCATTTTTCTAGTCAACCTGATTATAGAACTTATCTATGAGCTGAATGAAGTTTACTAATAAATGTGGACTGGATTATGTATACTTATTGTGGAATGACATTGGAACATTATAGATGGTGAAAAAGAGATCAGTCTCTCTGTATTTACTCAGAAGTTAGAGGTGCTGAGTTCAGTGGAACTTATTCCCAAGAAAATAATCTTGACTACTTAACATATCGTCATAAGAGTTCAATTAAATACAATGGGACTATTCTGAGCAGAGATGTATGGGACTGTTATGTAAAAATAATAGGCTTTCACTGGCTTCTTTGTCTGCATAATTAAAAGGAACCCTCCAGATAATGAAGTTTAATCGCTGCCACAGAGCTTTCCAAATGAGTATAAGGTTGGAAACTGAATATAAAAGTCCCAGAAAGAAACAAAAAACTTAGATAAATCTCAATATTCCACTTGAATATTTTCAGAGGACTGATATTCACCCAGATTTTTTTTTGCTGACTTGCCCAAACATAAAGGTATTGAATTCAAGGAACCAGAAGCTAATGAGAGATCAAGTGCAGTTACGATAGACACCTTGCTCCAATCCCATTTCTGACAGAAGTAATCCACAAGTACCATGATCAGTCTTGGTCCCACACCTAGACTTGAAACCTGACTGAAAGAGGTCCAGAAAATCTATACCCTCCAGGATTCTCTGTAACTGCAACCTTCTCAATTACCTTCCCTAAAAAGACTAGACACAGAACAAAAAGTGTCCAATATGGTTAGATTCATTGATGGTTTCCTTAATGGCACTATGGTCAGAGGTCAACTGAAGAAACCAAACAACCACTGAGCATGATAAATTAGCTTCAAAACTGCTCAAGGAAAAATTAATCTGGGTTAACTTAAAATTAAAGCTAATTAAGAGGTATGATTATTCCTACTGTGTTTAATTATTTTTCTCTACAATAGGTAAAAAATATTGAAATGACTCTGAGAGCTGCCATTATATATTTTAGGAACTTTGGGCAGCCTTGGAGCCTCAAGCTCTTATTTATTTATTTATTTATTTGTTTATTTATTTATTTATTTATTTATTTATTTTACGATTTTTATACCGCCCCCCTCCCGAAGGACTCGGGGCGGTGTACAGCCCAATTAAAAACGACAACATACAAAAAGTAAAATTATTAAAAATAATTTAAATAATTTGGCCCAATCATTTAAAAACCCAATACATAATCTAAAAACTCAATCCCCTAAAAACAATTATGGCCATTGTTGGAACCGGAGCTACTATCCCAGGCCGGCTTGTCGGAATAAATATGTTTTTAATTCTCGACGGAAGGAACGCAATTCCGTCATCGTATGGAGTTCGGGGGGGAGCTCGTTCCAAAGCGTTGGAGCTCTCACAGAGAAGGCCCTCCCCCTGGGGGTCGCCAGCCGACATTGTCTGGCCGACGGCACCCTGAGGAGACCCACTCTGTGGGAGCGTACCGGACGGCGGGAGGTATTTGCTGGCAGAAGGCGGTCCTGTAGATATCCGGGTCCGATGCCATGGAGCGTTTTAAAGATGGTCACTAACACCTTGAAACGCACCCGGAAGGCCACCGGCAACCAGTGCAGCTCGCACAGGAGCGATGTTACACGGGAGCGCCATGACGCTCCGGTCACTACCCGCGCGGCCGCATTCTGGTCCAGCTGAAGCCTCCGGGTGCACCTCAAGGGGAGCCCCATGTAGAGAGCATTACAGTAGTCCAGCCTGGAAGTGACGAAGGCATGAGTAACTGTGCATAGCGAGTCCCGGTCTAGGAAGGGACGCAACTGGCGTACCAGGCGAACCTGATAGAACATCCTCCCAGCCACGGCCGTCAAATGGTCCTCTAAAGACAGCCGTGAATCCAGGAGGACTCCCAAATTGCGAACCCTTTCCGCGGGGGCCACTGTTTCGCCCCCAACGGACAACGAAGGAATCAATTGACTAAACCGGGACGACGGTAGCCACAGCCACTCGGTCTTGGAAGGGTTGAGCTTGAGTCCGTTCTTCCCCATCCAAACCCGCACGGCCTCCAAGCACTGGGTCAGCTCTACCTTACTGCTCTTTCAAAAATGCTATAGGGCAGACCAAATCCTCATTGCCTTGTTAGCCAGAAATATTAGTCAGGAAATGAAACTGATACTTTTGCTTTCCTATTATTGCAGCTATATATTTACCCACGGATGAAGTTAATTACTGTGACAATTCAAAAAAAATGTTTACCTTCTTCTCCGCTAACCAAGTCACCCAACTGTTCATCAACTCCTGAGCACACCTGTGAGACAATTTCATTCTGAATATCCGCAATGCCATCAAAGTTGGCCACATTAAAAACATGTGTCAATGAGGGCTGGGATGCCATTAACTTCAGCTCTTTGGCATCTGCAGCTTTGATTCCTAGAAAATGGTAGAGATAACAATGCTAAACAAGTTTGTCCAGTCTTGTTGCACATAACCATTCTTGTATTTGAGACTTTCCATAGCTAACGGTGGCGGGAATTCCGAGATAGGAAACCTGGCTTAATTTCCGATTTCTGTCTTTTTCCTACCTTTATTTGTAAAATTTATTTGCTGCCCATCTCGTATCCAAACGACTCTGGGCGGCTACATTACTCTTGATATAATAAAAGTCTTTTATATCAACCCTTCAAACTACCCATTAGTGCTGAGATAGAATGTCCACTACTCTTATTTCCCCAATTTTACTATATAATTATTTATACTGGTAGATAAAATAATCTCTTTTTACTTTCTCAGCACGCAGATTACTAGATAAAGCATGTTATTCTCTTTATTGTACATGGACATCCATAGTCATGCAGCAACAGGAGTGTATTGTATCATCATTATACTAAATCTACATAGTGCATCAAAAGAAGAGCACAATTGTAGAAAAATACATTTTGGGGGGATCTTAGGCAATCATGTTTAAACTATTCAGCAAAGCAATGTTTTAAAGCATTCTACTTTTCTTGATATTACTGAAATTGTATAAAATAAAAGTGATTTGGGGATAATTTTAATCTCTATAAAGCAACCTTATAACAATTTACGATGTAGCTGGCATTCTACTTCCAAGTTTTCCTTAAATCTAATCAGCTAGGGAAGTGCATTTTTATAACAAGCAAAATACATAGCTTTAAATTTCTCTCTGTGAATAAATTGCAATCATCAACAACAACAATATAAAATTGAACATACCCAAAGAAAAGACTTCAACTCCAGTGCTACGAAGTTCTCTTGCAGGAATTTCTACTTCATCCTGAGACTTTCCATCCGTAATGATAATTGCCACTTTGGGAAAGCCATTTCTTGCTCCAGCAGACTCCGTAAATGCATTTCTAATCAAATAATCAATAGCTTCCCCTAAAATTACAAAACAAATTGTAATTTGTTTATCAAAATCATTAATGCTAAGATCAAATTCAAAATTATAAAGCCATAAAAGAGAGCACCACCCACCCACCCAAAAAAAGAAAAATGGCAGATATCTCATTATCATTCAGGCTTTCTACATGATCAGAGGGGAAATTCATACCTGTCATGGTATTGCCTCCTTTATATGGTATTCTTCTTATTGCCTCAACCAGATCTTTTTTTTTGAAATACTGATTCAAATTGAATTCAGTCCTTGTATCAGTGCTGTACTGGACTATTCCAACTCTTGTCTTATCTTCTCCAATATCAAATGCTGATACAAGAGTAACGATGAAGTCCAATATGTACTTAAAGTTATTTCTGCCTACACTCCAAGAACCATCCACAAGAAAAACTAGATCTGTAACAGCACTAATGGAACACTCTGAAACATAATGAAACAAAATTATTAATTAACCCTCACATATACACCCACATATTCTAAATGTTTGGTTTATTTGATAAATGTATTTTTATGTTGCTTAACCACCTGTTGCTTGGATGTAAACTGAGAGCTTATGCACCGAAGACAAATTCCTTCTGTGTCCTATCACACTTGGCCAATAAACCTATTCTATTCTATTCTATTCTATTCTATTCTATTCTATTCTATTCTATTCTATTCTATTCTATTCTATTCTATTCTATTCTATTCTTTGGGGTCCATGAGCATGAATCAGATAGCTAGAAGATATTTATGCATGTATCCATGCATCCCTTCAATCATGGTGGACTCCTGGCAACTGTTTGAACTAATCCCTGCAGTTTTCTTGGCAAGATTTTGGAAATGGTTTGCCATTGCCTGCTTCTTATGGCTGATAAAGGGTGACTGACCCAAGGTCATTCAGGTGACTTTGTGGGTAAGGCGATACTAGAATACAAAGTCTGCCAGTTTCTCCTGGTGCCTTAACTATTACACCAAACTGGCTGTGGACAGAAAACAGTGAGACAGCAATATACGTACATTCCAACTTTGAACTTATGGAGAAGTTTTAATAATCCAGGGGAAGTTTACTTTCACAGAAAGGGAAATTAATTTCCCTTGCCTTTCGCAGCCAATCCTGGACCACCTACTGTGCTGCTTTAAGATGGTCCTGGAACTTTCAGTAGGTGCAAGGGACTGGATATCAGTGTAACTAATGACTTTGAACAGCTAACTTCACATAAAAATACAGTATCAAATATCAAAATATATTAATGTACAATCTTAAAATGGAAGCAGAAAACTAAGCCATTCAATAAGATAACAGCATCTCACGGGCTTTAGACAAACCTCTGTCTTCGGGCAGAGAAAGACGCCGCGACCACTTCTGCCTTTTTTAAAGCTAACACTGGAGAGACTGTAAGCAGGCTGAATGACTACAGGAGTCTTAAAGGGATTGCAAGTATCTTTATTGTTTCTTTTTGGTTTTACATTTCTAACGTCTACAATCAACATAATGTTTCAAAATGGCGTTTAGCTTTCACTATTTTCATTGTTAAGGAAAGTGCTGGAAGTGAAAGTGGAACTGTTACTTTTTTCTCTCTTCCTGTTTCTTCAAGCGCAGCTAGAGAGACGGCTGTGATTATTTGAAACTTAAAATGGAGTGGAACTTACAGCCAAATGCTAAACCTATGTTGGATCGTACTGATGAATTTTATGAAAAAAGGTCTGATACACAGAAGATTTTTACCCAAGACTTTAAAGAGATTAAAGCATCTTTGAAAGAGATTAAAGCATCTTTGAAAGAGGCTTCTACAGAAATATTAATCATATTAGCTAAATTCTTTCTTCCAAATGAAGTTGATGCACAACCGACTGCTGAACAATTTATTTTACAATTTGAACATGGAGAGGAGTTAGATCAATTAACTGGAACTTTTTCTTCAAATGAAACTGATTTACAATTGTCTGCTGACTATTATATAACACAAGAGAAATCAGAAGATCAACAGGGAAGAGAAGAGGATTGCTTTGAGCATAAAGACTACAACTGGGTTTTGCTAGATGGAAAGTTGGTTTATGGAGAGCAAGAGGTTTTGTTTCAAGAAGGGGAATTCTGTCCAGCCGGGCAGCAAGAAGAGGATTTAATTGATAAAAGAGAGACTTTGTTTCATTTTATGAAGCAATTAGACTATAAATGGATTCGGTTTGATGAACAGTTTATTTATGGAAAGCAAGAGGATTTGATTCAAGAAAGCACGACTCAACTCAAGAAGCAATTTATCTATGGGGTCGAAGAAATAAAGAAGAGAGATTTATTATTTGGATGGGTGGCCTTGTTATGGCGGTGTATTTGGTTAAAAAGAAAACCTAGAATTCGTTTGAAGTAGTGAAACTTAAAACTGTATGTAAGGATGTTTGGGTAATTTAAAATTATGGAATGAATTAAGGACTAAGAATACGAGTAAGATGATTAATGGTTGACATAATTAAATTGATGAAGGATGTATTTGTTTTGATGATCTAGATTTGATATTAGATTGGAATGTAAGTTAGAAATGGTACAAATAGTTTGTTTTTATGAGAGAGCCCAGAAGTTGATTGATTAAACGAAATTTAAAACTAAATGAGAGAATTAAGGTTAATCTAAGATTATGGGCTGATTTAAAGATTGAGATTATAAGTAAGTTCTAAGATAGGATGTTTAAATGATATATCAAGATATATTATTATAAATTAAATTTATTAGATATGACTTAGATTGACGGTTTAGATGTAAATGATAATTATTATTCTTAACAAGATGTTATATATTTTTTTTTTAGAATTGAGGGATTTATTGATATTGTTATTTTTAATATTATCTGTTTAATTTCAATAGGATGAGTTTTTTCTTTTGTGTTTTGTTTAAGGGATCGATTTGATTCAGAGAATGTATATATTATATAGTTTAAAATTCTTGTTAAGACTATATAATAATTTTGTTGGACGTAGTGGGGTTCTCTTTTGTTATACCCTGTAATCATTCTGGGAAGTCGAGGGTTTGGGAGGGATTATAATTTTAGAGATGATGTTTTCGGGGAGGGAGATAATAAGTATTAGAATATGTTTCTCAACTGTAGTTGGGGGTATTTAGGGACTATATAATTTTTTCAGGGTGCTCGGGAGAACTCTAGTCACCGCATTGGAAGGTGAGGAAGGTGGAAGGAGAGGTACTGGTATGTATAGAGGGTTAGAGGGTGGAGAAGGAGTAGAGGAGGATTGAGGGAAGAGGTATAGAAAGGCGAAAGTATGTAGGTAGAAGGATAGAAGAGGGGGTTAGGATGTAGGAGGATGTGGTGGGGGGGGTTCCGAGCAGCTATTTGTATTGTTTGTTAATTATGTTATTTGTTTGTTATCAGTTGAGTTATTATATTTTTGTGTTAAAATTTGTTAAAAGTTTATAAAACTTAATAAAAAATAATTTAAAAAAAAAAAAAGAAATCGGAATCAGTTTCCACTCTGTTTATTGACAAAAAGGTTCCTCTGAATCATATCTAAAATGGTTGCCATGACTCCTGAGCCAAACAAAAGTCAGTCTGGGGATAGTTAGATCAAAGGATAAAATAAAGGAGAGGGGGGAATGCTCAAAGCATGGGCAACAGAAGTTTTTATTTAAAAAAAGTTCATCTCCTTGGCCATCAAGAACAAGCAGAATCAAATAATGATGCACATAAATCTTATACACTATAGAATATGACTGTGACAGAAAGGGATCTTATGTTTCGATCTTTTCCAATGTGATGCTTTCATATTTGTTGGAACTTCTGGATTTCTCAATCAAAACAATGAGGATTATAGGAATTGAATGAAAGCATACCTACAGGTCCTAGGCTTTTTTAAAAAATGCTTTTTCCCCAGCCAGTAAAAATGCATTGTGAAGAGTAAAAACACATTTGCGTATCTCTAGGCAGTTTGGTTATGCTGGTTTAGAAATGGATGCCATATACCAGAAGCAGCAACATTACAAAATTACTTACTTTGCAAATTGATTTCTTCAACCTTCTTTACTCCTGTTGTTACAAAGCCACCTGTTTGAACTAGAACAGAACATACAGCTTAATAAAAAATAAAAGAAAATCTTCTCAGAATCAAAGGGTTGCTTTACTTTTTATGGATCTCTGAAACTGTAATGGGAGAACAGAATGTTGAATGAAGCTGCAAATTATATACAAATGGTGCTACTACTACAGAGCTCTAGCGGTGAGTGGTTAGAATACCATATTGCAGGAAAACTCTGCCCATAGCCTGGAGTTCAATCCTGACCGGCTCAAGGTCGACTCAGCCTTCCATTCTTCCCAGGTCGGCAAAATGAGGACCCAGATTATTGGGGGCAAGATGCAAATAACGCTTCTACACTGTAAACTGCCCAGAGAATGCTGTAAAGTGCTATGGGGTGTATTATAAGCTTAAGCATTATTGTTATTGCTACTATTACAAATAACAATAATAATAGAGTTGGAAGACCTTTGAGGTCTTCTAGTCCAACCCCCTGCTCAGGCAGGAAACCCTGTATCATTTCAGACAAATGGTTGTCCAGTCTCTTCTTAAAAACTTCCAGTGTTGGAGCATTCACAACTTCTGGAGGCAGGTTGTTCCACTGATTAATTGTTCAAACTGTCAGGAAATTTCTCTGTAGTTCTAGGTTGCTTTTCTCTTTTATTAATTTCCATCCCTTGATTCTTATCCTGCCTTCAGGCGCTTTGGAGAATAGCTTGACTCCCGCTTCTTTATGGCAATCCGAGATATTGGAACACTGCCATCATGTCACCTCTATTCCTTCTCTTCATTAAACTAGACATATCCAATTCCAGTAACCTTTCTTTATGTGTTTTAGCCTCCAGCCCCCTGATCATCTTTGTTGCTCTTCTCTGTACTTTCTAGAGTCTCAACATCTTTTTTACATCGTGGTGGCCAAAACTGGATGCAGTATTCCAAGTATGGCCTTACCAAGGCATTGTAAAGTAGTATTAACACTTCATGTAATCTTGATTCTATCCCTCTGTTAATGCAGCCTAGCACTGTGTTGGCTTTTTTGGCAGCTGCAGCACACTGCTGGCTCATATTTAAGCGATTGTCCACTAGGACACTGAGATCCTTCTCACAGTTATCACATGGATTTTTTGAAATCTACATTCAGCATATTCATTTGCTAATTAAAACAAATTCAGTCCAACCTTAAAAGGTAGAAGTCAAATGTCTATATATACTACATATGTTAGTCGCTCAGTACCGCCTCACATCTCAAGTTGAGTGCCATATAAATTTGACAAATGATAAATTAAAATATATTAAATATATCTGTGTAGCAGTATTGAAAATATATTCTAAGCAACATCTTGATCAATTTTACAAACTTACTTGTAAGTTGTCCAGTGACAGGTACACTTTCTTCTACAGCATCATATGAATTTATTGTTACAATATATTCAGAATCTGGTATGAGGTCTGTTAACAAAGTTTGGGTAGCTGTATCCGCTAAGGTAAATTCTCTACTTGAACCATCTGCAATTATACATAAAGAACATTTTCATAATCATAACTTCTAAACTGCATAATAACCATTTATTCAAAAAATTATACATCAAGAAACAAATGTTAAAAGCTCACCAACATTTGATTTCCTGAAAGAGCTAGCAATAATACATTCACTGTGCGTATATGCTTTGAGCATTATCATGCACAAAAAGGATGAACTAGTCTAATGTTAGCAAGCAGTCATTCAAATAAAGTTCTTATCCTATTTCTTTGATTATATATATCTTAAGGCAAGGAAGCCAAATTCCAAAGGGAAACTAGGAAGTCTTTAAGGTCTTGAAATATCTTTTTAAAAAAATTTAATGGCTTTAAGAACCATGAACAGTAAAACAAAACAAAAATTATCAGTAAAAATAATGTTCATACGATGGTATAGATCAAACATATTTAGACATCAAATTCAATTGCCACTATACACAGTATGATCTGGTTCACACAGATCTGCCTAACTATGTGATCCATACTGAATAAACCAGAATTAGCTGGGTTCACAGAATACAGTTATAAAGTATGGTTTACAAAATACAATGAATGGGTTTCACACAATATATTTAGCCAAAGTCAAACAAACAAAATTAGACCATAGTGAGGTATAAAACCAGCACTCCATCCCCTAAATATATTCTTGTTATTAATCACTTAGGCAGATGTGAAAAGAAACAAGGGACTTGTTAACATACAAGAAAAATAAGATCATCTAAACTGTCCAGAAAAGGAAATAGTAGAGGATAGACGAGATTAACAAAAGAGTTGGGAAACTGTTCTTCAAAATGCATCCCAGGTTATTATAACCCATTGCAAGGGGTTTATCCATACAGTACTGTGTGGTACACACATTGTAGTATAATAGTTATAGTGTTGCTCTTAAACTGGGATGATTCGGGTTCAAGTCCCTACTTAACCACAAAACCCATTGTATTTTGTCATTCGGATACAGTGAGGAAAGGTCCCCATTGAAGTTGCCTTAGCAATCAAAGATAAGACAATATAAAAATGTAATAAATATCTGCAGATACTTATTGCAGATACACATGATAAACCAAATATTGTGATAGAAATACTGCTCCTTTCATACTTGCATGAAAATGTCACATACAAATACATAAGGGGCAGATGTTACTTTACTTTCTAAATGTCACTTATGCACTATATGGAAATCTGTCCAGCCATTGGCAGTTACTTAAGTGCTATATCGTATATCATTCATACCCTTTAAAGTACTTTACTAAATTAATTTTAATTAGTATCAAAAATCCAAAGTATGATTAACTAAGATGATTATCTTAGTTGCCTATCTGTCAAAGAAAGTTTTTTCATGTTTCTGAAATTTCAGCTTGCTGAAGTCACTTCTGAGTCTATTGGCATTTTTCTAATCAATTACGACTACAATTCCATTCATGCTTACTTAAGCATAAAAATCACTAAATTCAGGGCATCTTTCTGCTGCCTAGACCTGAATAAAATTGCGTTTGCATGTTGTATGTATGGATCTTTGGATTGGATGTTATCATTATTATTAATTTTTATATGTAGCTGTATTGTTGTTGTGAGCCGCCCCGAGTCTTAGGAGAGGGGCGGCATAGAAATTTGATAAAATAAATAAATAAATGTAATTTTCAATACAATTTTTGACAAATTAAATATGGTCCTTTTAAATTTTTCATGCTGTATTTAGATATTTTGTATGCTCGAAATCAACTAGAAAGAAAGAGACAATTTAACAAAAGTACATTAATTCAGAGTTCAAGATTTTTTCTAAAAAAAGAACATTAAATCTTACCAGCTGCAGACCTCACAGTTATCCTGTAACCTTCTATTGCATCAGATGGTCTTGCCCATGACATTTGAACAGTATTTTCATCTATAATTTTAAATTTCAAGTCTGAAGGTGGATTAACTGCAAAAGATTTATATCAAGCAAACTATGTTTAAATGTTGAAGAAATTAATTCCATAATAATTTTAAAATATGTTAAGCAAAGCTTGCTAAGATGTGTCTTTGCATAAATTTGTTTCCAACACATATACAGATATGCTGTTGGCAAAAGGAAGATTGCAAGCTGATGAACATGACAAAACATATCAAAGAAAATATGCATCACAGGACAGCAACAGAACATTTGTTTCTTGAATTGCCAAGTCATTCAAGAATGGCTAGCAGAATCAAGCACAATAGAAAACACATTTCAATACATGTACAATGAGTTCACAGATAATAATCACATGTGCAAACATTTTCACAAAACAATTAAAAGAACGTTCTTAACATGCTGGATGCAATTCATAAAAGCATGCCAAATCACAACCTGCTTGTAACACCATGAGATCTGACAAGAACATAAAATCCCTTTCAGCAGATCATCAAAGAATATATTACTCTTTGAAATTCATCTCTGCATAGTTGTATTTCACTGAATAGGTTGTATGCAGAGATATATGCATTGTGGGAAATGTGGTAAGATTTAAGCGGCTCTTTGGGTCTCAATTTACATCATACCTAAATTAACTCCTTATTTCCAAAAAGCCACCTAAGTAGCTTATCTTGTATATGCTGCTAATACATAAAATGGGAAATGTTACTAAGAAAGTATTCAATATTTTCTGTCACAGTTGTATAAGTATTGTACACAAAACCAAGTTTTCTGACTGTTTACACCACTCTGCTATACCAATCCTGAGGTGTAAACCATCCTTAGCATTTTTATGCTCTGTGTGTAGCAGGTGTTCCCATACTAAGAAATGGCATTTTAAAACAAAATGCCAGTATGGTATTTCACACAACAATTGTTAATTATGGAAAGACAACATCAAGATATATGTATAGACATTTATTTACAGGATGTAGAGAGGAAAACAAGGAAAAAAGCATCAGTGATCCAAACAAATGATTATATATCAATCTGTGGGAACCAGCAAGAAAATGAATTGAATGTAGTATAGAAAGAGTTTACATATGCTATCTAGCAGTAACATGCATTTGTGTTTCTATCTATCTATAGATAGATATATAGAGATATATGATATATGATATCCATCTATCTATATATAGATACATGAAAGTCAATTTTATTACTTTAATTTACTGTAGCTTCCATAGTGGGCAAAAGCCTCCATGTACAAGGATCATTGCTAAAGACATTACATAATAATATTTTATAATGATATTCTCATGTTAAATCAGTCATGCAAAGTCATGCAGTCCTCTACTGATTCACTGTCAGTGCATGGTATACGTACTACAAATAGATACGTTTTAACTACTGTACGTAAGGTTTAATAAAGACATATGAGATTCAGCCATACTTTTCTTGACACTTCAGACTGATTGGCAAACACCAATTAATATTGATTATACGCTACGTAGGTGTATAGATAGGCATATATCAGGATTTTCTTGAAAGATGTCCACTTCTACATAATTAAAAATGTTTTCTTTAAAAAACTATTTAACAGTGGACTATTTAGAAATCAGTCAATAAATGTTAAATACTGCTACAGTAACAATCATATTAATATAGCTCTGTTGATTGTAAGGGCATTGTGCTTTCCAAGTGATTTAACTCTTTAAAAACTAAATAAAAGTTTAATGCACTTTGTGAGTTGGCCATTTCAAGATTTTTAAAATACCATCTGCTTCTTAATGGATTGCCATTTCCAATGAAATAGGATTACATGGCTTGGCATTGATGCTACCACAAGTAACAGTACTACAAGAACAAATGTTATTTTTCTCCTATTGTCCATACACAGGCAGTGAGATTAGAATATTAATTTGCATGCACAACTGATTCTTCATTCAATTTAAGGCACTCATACTAATGCCACCACAAAAAAAAAAAGCAATCAGGTAGTATCTAACTCATGCAACACATGTTAATAATAACATTAACATTTTAAAGAATACCATTATAAAATATTCTTTCCAAACCAATGGCTCAGGACAAATTTAATGCAAAGGCAGAGACAAATGACCTGAGCATGCTTTTTCTTTTTAAAAAAAATGAGTACATGGGAAAAAAAATAGCACCACCAACCTTGAAGGAAATTTGACCTGAAGCAGCAGAGGCCTTAGGCTGTAACTGCTGAAGGACAGCAGCAGCCTATCTTGAGGTGATCCAATGACCGGATTCGAGATAAACTGAAAAGGCCAACTGTGGGGAAAAGTCTTCAACATTTTTTTTAAAAATCTGTAATCTGATTTACAAAAAAACTCAAATGTGGCACTCAGTTTTTCATCATGAATGTCACTCGTACGAGGATTATCTGGTTATCTGCTATAGATGAAACGGCGCAACTTTTCCATAGAAGTTCATAAGAAATGTATTTCAGATTCCTAGATGTGGCAGCACCCACTTCCACAATAATCAAATTATCTCTGTGCCAAGTTCAGACTAAATGGAAGTCCAAACACTGAATCAAGGGCGACTTAGTTCTAAGCTAAGCACACATTTTTTGCTTGGCCTGGTCTTTTTCTAACTTCACTTGCATTGAATTAAGTGCCTATTCTGTTTTCCTGTCACAGGGCAGCTTTAGAATTTAAATCCTGGATCCAAAGAACCATGCATCTTATTTGTTTATCCAAGAAGACTTTGGGGGATTTTCCTTCCAAAGCAAATTTGCTTATCCACTGCACAAAATGCTTTTTAAACTAGATGTTTATAAAGCAAATTTCTCTGACAGGGCATGGATACTTTTTTTATGTGTAAGAAAAAAGTTGTACAAATCCCACTTAGCATGCACAAGTCCTTGGTTATGCATAAACTAATTCTTTGGATCTTAGGCTGTCTCAGGTATCATAATAACATGGTGATTAAAGAAAGCTGTTTTCAGAATCGTGTAAGAAAACAAGACCTGCTCAATAAAAGGGACTGCAGTAAGCCTCCATTTTGATTATATTGTTTCCAGTAACACAAAAAAATTCAAGTAATTCCTATGGGTCTATCTCAACAATGAAAGCTAAATTTCATGATAATTTTATCACAAGGGATATCCTGCATACATACATACATACATATATATGTATACATGTTTGTGTTCGTGTATGCAATTATTTCTATCTATTACTACTTCAACCAAAATTAAAGACCTAATAATTACTACATAACCTGTTCAGGCAATTGTTTTATCAGAACTACAAAAAAAATAGATTCCATTTTTAGATTATTTTGATAAATAAATGCAGTTGATTAAGATGTTAATAGATTTAACATTTAATTCAGCAATGCTGCTGTTTAAGTGGTCTGCACAAAGTAGTCAGTGAAGTTCAAAAATAACACAACAGGAGAGTAGATTCAAGTTTTACTCCCATAACAAAAAAAAGTTCAGTGGACTGTGCTTATTGTCTTATGTACTTATGTTAATTCTGATATTTTTTAGTATTTCATTATATATGGGATTGTAACATTCTAGTACATTTCCAATTATATGTTTATTGCTTTAAGTACCTCTCATTGAAAATAAAAATGGAATGTGTCACACTGACAGGATATGTAAACTAGATATTCTTAATATTGAAGTTTGAGCTATTGTAATGGAAGTGCATATTAAGTGGAGAAAAAGCAGCCCCAAATGTCATGACTTGGGGCAACCCCGAAAACTGTCTTTTATTTAAAGACTTTTGTTTTAAAAAAAATTAAAAATAGAGGGGAAAAAATCCTGACTACCATTCATAAAGGAGTTTCAGGCAGTATGAAAATCAATGAGACACAAAACAAAGACGCATGCTTAGATGTGGATTTCTTGTAATTGTTTCTGCCTAAAAACTGTGCTCCTTCCAGACAACAACTCAGAGAAAAGAATCAAAATCATCTTACTATACCAAGAACTAAAGTCCTGCAGTCAGTGGTGGGATTCAAATATGTGAACAACCAGTTCTCTGTGTGGATGCCGCTTCAGGAAGTCCATTCTGGGCCTGGGCAACAAAAAATTAGCTACCGGTTCTGCCAAAGTGGTGCAAACTGGCTGAATCCCACCACTGCCTGCAGTCAGAACTGACAAAAAGTACAATCAAATTAGAAATCTGGAAATCAGAGGTTATAAGTAATGTATTATATTATAAGAGAGCAAACAGCCAATAAAGAAAGATGTGTAGTTTGTAATCTTGCTCTTTTGGAAAGTTACCAGATATTTCTTTCCAGTATTTGGGATGAAGGCAGACAAAAAAAGAGATACGGCAGTGGCACCAAGATTATGATATATTATAATTGAGTATTTCACAAATGAAATATGAGAAATGAGAATGGACCAGCAGTAATTAAAGAGAGAACAATTTAGAACATGATTTAATATGTAAAAAAATGTAAAATGAAAACATCCACTTTAAAACATACAGAGAAAGATAATTATAGTGTCGTAAACTTGATTAAGAATACCTTCACTAAATTCTTCAAAAAACCATTTAAAAAAAGTTACTAGTGCTGAGTACATGCTCTATTGCAGTGGTTCTCGGGGGTCGCCGGACACCGCGGGCCGCCATTTTGTTTTTTTTTTATTTTTATTTTATTTTTATTTTTTTATTTTTTTTATTTTTTTTATTTTTTTTATTTTTTTATTTTTTTTATTTTTTTTTATTTTTTGGTACGTGCGCGCTGCGCATGCGCAGATCCGCCCGTCATGCCCAAAAAAATTAAAAAATTTAAAAAAAATTAAAAAAAATTTAAAAAAATAAAAAAACAAAATGGCGGCTGCGACGGGCGGATCCGTGCATGCGCAGCGCGCATGACGGGCCAATCCGTGCATGCACAGCACGCACGATGGGCCAATCCGCGCATGCGCAGATCCGCCCGTCGCGGCCGCCATTTTTTTTATTTTTTTTTTTTATTTTTTTTAAAAAAAATTTTAATTTTTTTAATTTTTTTTTCAGCGCGACGGGCGGATCTGCGCATGCGCGGCGCGCGCCAAAAAAATAAAAAAATAAAAAAATAAAAAAAATAAAAACCAAAATGGTGGCCGCGACGGGCGGATCCGCGCATGCGCGGCGCGTATTTTTTTATATTTTTTTGGCGCGTGCGCATGCGCGCACACCCGGGTCGGGGTCGCGGCGCGCATGGGCGGGGCAAGTGGAGTCTCAACCTGAGAAAGGTTGAGAACCACTGCTCTATTGGTTTGACTGCATGTGGGCATGTTGAGTGAAGGGTCAAGCTTATTCCTAACATTTTCTTTAGCTCAATCGTCAACCAAATCGGGATTCTGAATTACTAGGACAGGGTTTCCCAAACTTGGCAACTTGGCACAGACTTCAATTCCCATAATCCCCAAGCCATTCTCCATGCTGGCTGAGGAATTCTGGAAGTTGAGATTCACATGCCTTAAAGTTGACAAGGTTGGGAAGCCTTGCATCGGGGCAGGGGTGTCAAACTGCCAGCCCACGGGCCGGACGCATCATGCGGAAGCCGCACCCACCCCATTGCCGGCAATAGCAAAACTGTCCCGATACATTGCGCAACATCAGGTGACGTCGCAGGTTTGACATGTCTGCATTAGGGGAATAAAACTGATTCCCTGTAATCTTCAAACTTTCTCTACACTCCAAACAGGATCCAGCCATACATCACTATGGTGGCCAAGTCGGTAACTATCATCTTATTCCTTTTCTCTGTTTGATTATAATCACAATGAAGTAATACCTCAGAACAACTGATCTTTGGTCTCTCCATTATCTTTATTACTTTCAGTAAGTAATAAATCCCTTTTTTTCATATTTTAAGTGAATTGATTGTTGAGAATGTTCCACATAGGGGAAACATCATCTCCCCATACCTAAGAATCAAATGCATCAATGAGAAGCTAGATTTGAGAATAGGCAATTTTGGCTTTATCCATTTATTCGTTCGTTCGTTCATTCATTCATTGGGTACAAGAGGTTGGTAGACTAGTAATATAATAGTATATTATCTGCAGTCTAAACTGATATAACTCACCCTGGGGGGTGGGGGTTACAGAACTAGCATCAGAACTTCAGTATGACTAAGAAACAATGAATACGGTTTGGGGCTATGTAACTAAAGAAAATAGAGTAGTAATTAAAATGAAGTCTCCTCTAAGTTGAACTCAACTTTTGTTGACTTCCTATGAAATTAATAAATAGTGCTTACTAATTGTTCTCACTGAGTTGTATAGGTTAACCATAGGATTCAGACCCCACTAAGCTCTTGAAAATGTAACTGAGGAAGTCACTGAAGAAATTAATCAGTCACCCTGTCGCATGAAATCCTGAGAAAAATATCGTTTTGAAGCCCATCCCAATTAGTCCACAGGGTTTTGAAAATATTTACAGCCCTGTATTATGTTTATAGTTCTTAATAGCATTCTTCAAAGCACAACCAGCACATAGTAATGTAAGCCTTCACTTTTTACTGATTCTAGTGACCCTTTCAGCTCAACCTCCACCTAGGTGAGCACCAGCTCCATGCTTAAAGATAGCCTTGGAAGTCATTATTGAGCATGGCTATTATCTATATTAAAGAACAACCAGTCCCTAAGCAGGGAAGTGGAGCAAAAGCAACATGCTCAAAGAAGGGTCTCCATGGATGGTGGGAGGGTTCCCTTTCTTCTCATTCAATGCCCCTGGCAGCAGGGAAGGCATCTAATACAGATAGTCTTCAGCATATGACCACAATCGAGCCCAAAATTTCCATTGCTAGGCAAGACAATTGTTAAGTGAATTTCACCAGTTGCTAAGTGTCCAAATTTTGATCACGTGATCATGGGGATGGTGCAATGAAAAACAGTCATAAATCAGTGCTGTTTTTTCAGTGCTGTTCTAACTTCAAATTATCATTAAACCAATGGTTGTAAGTTGAGGATTACTTATATGTGGTTCCTGAGGCCTCTGGGCTGACTTTGCCAGATGCCATCAGCTGGGCTTTTGCTATTAATCCTTCACCTTTCTAAGCGTGCTGTCCACATCTTAGGAGGATAAATGCCCACCCTAAAAAAACTGATTGAAATAACTACATAACACTTCTGTCCTTCGCAAGAAGGTAGGTTTCAATAACAGCAGCGAGAAAGAATTACCAAAATGAAAATGGAATTAGTATTCTGGAAGTTAATCAGACTTAGGAAAAGGTATTATTTCTCTCTCTCTCTCTTTGTGTGGTGTTAGGTAGGTTTGAGAGGTTCCCCATACTCCTTCGCAGAACCCCAAACTGGCTCTGCATCAGGATTAATGGGACGTAACATCATTTCATGTTACATGGGTGACTCTTTTAAAATGTTTTAGAAATGGTACTTGATGGATTTAGGAATTTAAAAAAAATTAGAAAAAGAAATGACATTTGCAAGGCACATTTTTCTCATTTATCCAATTTTAAATGTCTCCTTTAAAAAAAGTTACAAGCAAAGAAATTGCTCTGCAGTTTTTCAGAGATTTTCATTTAAATCTCTACCAGCGTCTATATTGTTTTTTGAATTCCAGGACTGATTTTGGTTTTTCTGGAACATGTAATAAAAACAGAAGCTAGCAAAAAAAAATGGAAATGATGGATGAGATCAAGCCTCTCGGCATATAAAGAAAAGTACAAGTCCTGTCAGTTTCTGCAGGCAGCAATTTGAGAAATGTGGTCACAAGTTAAAATCAATTACAAGTTTCTCCATCATGTAAGAGGATATGTGGATAGGAATTACGGCCTGGGTTTCTTTTACAGAACTACCATTTTCACTTTGTGGGAGGTAAAGACATGTTCATTTTGTGCTCCTGCCTGAAGGTGAAGAGCTGTAAATTAGGAGCATTATTTCTCCAATATATAAGAATACTTACACAACAAATCAAGAACTCTATACAAATCACAGGATTATCTTTTTTTCATGTACAAAAAGGTCAGTGCAGTGCAATGACAAATTTGGCAATCCAACATTCTCAAGGAGGAATGAGATGGTTGGAGAATAGCTGAAATAGCTAAATGTCCTTGTTTGGCCACTTCTTCTCCAACTAGGAATGCTTTTGCAGGGCATATGTTTAAGTAGTAAAGTGATAGCAAGGAAGCATGACATTTGAAGTAGATGAGAAAGTATATTTAATTTATGTGATTAAAAGAGAGGGGGGGAAACCTTCGCAAATCTATTGTACAGTGTTTTCAAATGGTTAATCCAATGTGCTGAATGAGACTCGGTCTGTGTGGGAGCCCAGGCAGGAAAGTTTTTGGATGTCCCAAGGGACCCTGGTCTTGCTTCAAAAACAGGAGCCAGGATTGCTCATTCCTTGCTCTGTCCCAAATGAACTGACTCACCAAGAAGAGGACTTTCCTCCCCCTTTCATTCCAAACAAAACACACAGGCAGCCAGATTTTGTTGGAGTGCTTTATTTTATAAACGCTTCAAAATAATTTTTTTTAAAAAGCAGACACATGTATCTTGTATATATTTGCAGTACAAAGCAGAGCAATTAAGCATTGAGAGGGTGTGGACAAGTGCTTCGGGGCTTCTCCTGCTACTAGGTAAGGAGAAGTTTCAAGTTGGCACAGGAATCTTCCTTCTCCCTAACCACTCTTCAAAAGAAAGATAGAGAGAAAAAGGAACAGCAGTGGAGGGCCAAGATCACAACGGAGATCTAGTGTGGACAGCACACCAGAAAGACAACAAAACAGGGAAAAGAGGAGAGCGACTCTGCTGGAGTCGCTCTAGAGAAATAAACGAACTACAGAAAGAAAGAGAACAAAGAGAGAGAAGAGGATATGAAACAACAGTCACCCTCAGAGAGCAACTGTTGCCTTGTTTAATTCTGCACCATCACTTTCATGGAATAAAGGACAGAGTTATTTACCTTGAGCCTCAATTGAACAAAGCAGGAGAGCTGCACATACGACTGCTACAGCTGTTGCATGGAGCCTTATCTTCATGGCTGTTGTTTTGTATCACAACCACATGAATAATTCTAAAAAAAAAAGGGAGAAGAAAAAAATGGAGACTTAGTACAGTGGGGTTTTTTTTAAGTAGATGAATGGAGAGGAAAAGGAGGGAAGTTCAAGATCAGCTTTCACCAATTTATACATTCCAGTTGGTAGGAACTTCTTTCATTCCCTTTAGTCTTCTGGGGTCTATCAGAATAGAGAAGAATGATTTACATCACTTTCTTCACCATAGTCAACTTTCCTTTCCAGCAAAAACCCTTCCTTTCTCCCCTTCTTGCACCAAGTCAGAATATTTCGACAAGAAACTTTCCCACCCTCTCCAAATTCCAAAAGTCATCACTACTTGCTATTCCAGATTTAGGAATAAGTTGACAAGTATATAGGTACACAGATAGTTCTTACTTACCAATCATCCATTCAGCAACTGTTCAAAGTTATAACAGTGCTGAAAAAGGCAATCAACCAGACAACATCCCTGCAATCACATTATTGTGATTTGGCAACCGGCGCAGTTCTATCTACCGGCGCAGTTCTATCTATCTATCTATCTATCTATCTATCTATCTATCTATCTATCTAATCATGTTTTTAGACTACCTATCTCCCTCTCCCATTTATGATGGTCGCAGCTTCCCACAGTCATGTGATCAATATTTTTTATTTTCGCAGCCAGCTTCCTACAAGCTAAGTCAGTTGGGAAAACAGCAGGAAGTCACAAGTCACAATCGTGTGACATGGTGCTTAGCGACCATGAATGATTTGAAGGATGAGTTAACAAACATATCTGGAAATGACACTGTAAGTTGGTACATTCACGTGACATTTCACTTTAAAACTGTGTTGCTTAGTAATGGAGTTGCCAATTCCAACTGCAGTCAGTAAGTGGCCTCCTTCAAAAGAAATAATGAACTGGAAACAGTTCCATTAAAAGCAGAGCCAACAACCATAGAGGAATGAAAAGCCAGTGAGTAAACCAGCTTTTTGGATTTCCTCTCCGGACAAGGAAAGAACTTTGGATTGTCCACAAGCACCCCAGACAGTTGCTCTTCAAGAGGAGACCACAAGACAGTGATCTCCAATGGGTTTAGAACTCTGACAGATGAGGAAATAGCCATTCTGTACAAACCATAGTCAGCGACTTTAAAAGGACACTGGATTTACATATTTCCTTTTTTAATCACTTTCCTTTTATCTTTTTAATTTGTAGAAGTTTTCTATCAGTGTTAATTGTAATTTTCAATGAAAATTACTAATACACTAATCGCTGTTAGTAAGTGAGGAATACCTGTACTTTCATGAGGTGTGTATGGTGTGTATGGAGTAAGATAACGGCAGCAGAGTACTTATAGGAGTTTTAAATTAATGCATAATTCAAATTACATTTTCTCTAAATACGATAACATAATTCACCATATATTTCTTTAAATATCAGTTAATGAAGGAGAAATCAGTCCTCAGTTGCCTATCTTAAATGCTGTTCCAAGATGCCTTGCATAACTAGCTTCAGTGTGTGGCCGATTATACAATGAATAACCTCACCCTTCAAAATTGCCTGGCAAATCTCCTATCTTCTCCTAAGAGCACTGAGCTAATATACACAACACCCTGAAATTGCAGTACATGGGCAGAAGTTCCTATCCTCTTCACGAGGAGACATCCTCTTCTTTTTCCAGGAATGGATAGAACCTCTGGTCACCAACTGTAATCCTGGAGAACTTGGTTGATATACTGTATGTAATTGTTTTCTAAATACTGTTAAATTGAATTACTTCATTTCATTAAAATATAAAATTCTGTACATTCCGGACATACAGCATATTCTGGATAAATGTTAATATCAAGTTCTTATCTAGGTGTCTTAATTATTTGCTTGCTTTTTAATAAAGGATTACTCTGAATGTAATGCTATGAAAGGTTTGGAGATGTTATTAAAGAAATGGCAGATGTGAAACAAATTTTATCTGACAAGATAAAGATGGTACTGAAAAGCCTAAAGAACAACTTGGAAAAGATTGTCTCAATGGATATATAAACGAAAAATGCAAATAATGCTTACACTGCAAACTGCCTAGACTAGAGCAGGACTTTTCAACCTTTTCACAGATTGTACCACTTTTAGGACATGACAATATTTGAGTACCACCAGTGCTTAGCAAGGTGTCAAAAAGGGGGGGGGTTGGGTTTTACTGATTAGATTCATTTGTTGTTATAGAAATGGCTAGTTTATAATATTATAGAAAAGTAAAAAGTTGAGGTTCAATGTTAATGCTTCCTTCTACTGCAACAGAGGAAGTATGTTCTTTTTCCCTTCTCCCCCCTTTTTCCTCCCCACTGTGTCCTACTATTTGCTTTTGTATTTTTGTATTTTATTCTATAATCTAATAAAATAATACAAACTGTAGAAAAAAAGGAAAAAAGTACCAGTTTTAATTTCTTCTGTGGCTGTTCCTTTGCTGAATCACTTTCCCTTTGCACTGACAAATGTATGATGAATTCAAACTTGGCACTTTTATGACTTGTGGACTTCAACTCCCAGAATTCCTCAGCCCTCATGGCTGGTTGAGGAATTCTGGGAGTTGAAGTCCACAGGTCTTAAAGTTGCTAAGTTTGTAGACTCCTGAGCTAACTGGTTGGCCCTTCTGAGCTTTTCCAATCCCTCCCCTGTACCCTTAAAGACACAGGAATCAAGTGCAAAGCAAGAAAATAAAGAAACACAAACTCCAGGGTTTTGTTTTTTTCAGATGCGTCACATGTCACAATGTTGCAATCCTTGACTGAAAGGCTCCGGCAATTGCAAAAAGCTTTAGCTTTAAATTAAGCCTGTTTACCTTCAAAGAAAACTTTCTAAAAGCCACAGACTCAATTAAAGGGGGTAAAACTAATTACATTTGTTTAAAGGGATTAAACCTTTCCTGATGTCTTTTTCCCCTTCCCCCACCAAACCACGTTCTTTTATAGCCTCTCCTCTCCCCCCCTTTTTCTTCAGTTCACCTCCAGCTCCAAGCTGCTTCGGGAAGCGCCAATCAGCTGGAGCCCTGCCGGCTCCTGGGGCTTCTGCCAAGCCCAGACAGTCCTGCAGCTGCAGCTGCCTCTCCCTCAGGCTTGGCTCGCTTTGGCTCATTCCCCTCCCCTGCTACACTTGGCTAGCAATCATGTACCACCTGCCACGTGGCAAAGTACCACAAGTGGTACGCGTACCATGGTTGAAAAGCCCTGGACTAGAGAATGCTGTAAAGTGGTATGGGGCAGTATATAAGCCTAAATGCTATGCTATGCTATGCTATGCCTAAAGAAAGTGGCTGATATTTTAAAGATCAAAATGGTAATACAAATAATAAATCAAGAAAGCGACCTGAATAGTTTTTTTCTTATTGAATTTACCAACAGGCTTGTTAAAGACTTGAAGAACTCTGTACAATGGGATAAAGAAGAAATCATAATACAAAAATATTTGAATGAACTCAAGATAAAGATTGTTAGAAGAAGTAAAAAGAAAGAATATAAAATTAGTTTATTTGATCAAGGTTAAAAGAAAATACACTGCTACTCCTGTCAACTCTTTATAGATTTTCTATTAAGACCAAGACTGCAAAGATTATATTTTATGGATCTTCCTCTAGATAAAGGATGGGATATAGGAAGAAGAGATGACATATTTTTATTATATTCTTCTTTCTTCTCTTTTTCCTTGCACTTTTTACATTCTTTTCTTTCTTTAAGATTCGTTAATAATAGATTTTACTATTATAATCAAAACTCTTAATTCTTTAACTTACATTTAAAAATAATAACAATGCTTGAAAATGTAGTTGGAAAGCAACAACATTTTTTAAAAGTGTGATAATTTTCTATACCAATTAAAAGAGATTGACCAAAAAGTCTGTTATAAATGTTTGAAAAGCCAAGAAACCTCAAATGCATACAGGTAGGCCTCGAGTTATGAATGTAATGGAGCCTGCCAATTAACATTCGTAACTCGAGGATTCGTAGGAGTAAATCGCATAACTTGACCACAATCACTCCCTGCTTTTGCCCACACATTCGCTAATTGAATGTGCAGTTTGTTAAGTACACATGAAGTATCTCAGGGTGGGGAAGGCTGTGGGGGGCCTAGTGTTTCCGACCACCCAAGGCTTCCTCCGATCCACTGACATATCTCATGCTTCTCCCCCCCCCATTCTGCCCGACCAGATCACTTACCTTACATAGATCTCAATGATCAAGGGAGCTGTCTCCTCTCCAGCCTCTGTGTCGTGGTTTTGCCTTGAACAAAGGCCTGCAGGGACAAAAGATTGTGTCCCTATAGGCTCCGGTCATCTCTGCAAAAAGGCTTTGCCACCGAGAATGGAGGCCAGGAAGGACCACGCAAGTCAACTCAAGACTCCATTCTCGGCGGCAACGGCTTTTTGCAAAGATGGCAAAAGGCTTTGCAAACAGAGGGAAAACTTTGATGTTTCAGGCCTTCCCTCCATTTGCAAAGCCTTTTGCCACAGATCTCGTCCAGGCCTCCGTTTGCACAGAACAGAGGATAAAGTACCATGAGATCATGCAAGATCAGTAGGGTGAGGTCTTGCGCTACTGATCTTTAGTGATTTGGCGGTATTTTAGGCCTCCATTCTCTGCGAATGCATCGAGGGCTAAAGCACCGAAACAGGCCAAGAAACAGAAGGCTCTCTAGATCTTTGCAAGGTGAGTATCCACAGGCTAGTGCCTATGGAAAACCAGCGGGGGGGAGGGAATAGCCAGGGTGAATGTTGCAGTGCCTCTGCGGTCATTCGTAAGGGTGAATGTGGTGCTGCAATGTTCCTAATCTGGGGACTGTATTGTAAGTAATTGGGGGGGCTATGTCACAACGTTCACTAAGTCAACTGACATAACTCAGGGATTACCTCTACAGTTCTATTTCAATAAATAAATAGAATACCAAAAATAAGAACAAGAATTACATATTTCCCTGAAACAGATAGTCCTTGATTTACAAATGTCACAAATCACACCAATCATTAAGCAGGACATCACATGACTAACCCAGTTTTAGAATATTTTTTGTGTCAATTGTAAAGCAAACACTATGGTCATTAAGCAAACATTGTGGTCATTAAACCTACAGGCACTTTTTGCAGGAAATCGGAAGTAAACGATAAATGCCAGTTTCTGAGGGGTGGAAAAACTTCATAAATGATGGTTACATATCTGTGCAATATTGCAAATGGCCATAAATGAAGCCAATTGCCAAGTGCTAAAAAATGTGATCACATTCCTGTGAAAGGGTGGACAAACATCAGAATTTTGAATCCAGGTTACCATTATCTTTTTCAGGTCTGTTGTAACTTTGAACAGTCACTAAGTGACTGCTCCTTAAACGTGGACTACCTGTAATCTAGAACAGGGGTCCCCAATCCCTGGTCCATGGACCAGGACCAGGACCAGGACCACAGCATGCCAGCAACCGGGCCGCACAAACAAGCAAAGCCCCATCCGCAGGATGCAGGCAGCACACAAAATCACGCACCCTCCAGTCCACAGAAAAACCTCTCTCCCCAGAACTGGTCCCTGGTGCCCAAAAGGTTGGGGAACTCCGATCTAGAATAAAATTGCCAATCCCCTTTCCTGCATGACTATCGGTATTTTAAAAAAAGGTTCTAGTGCATTTAAAATTCTGCATTTCACAAATGTACACAAGAATGATGAGCAATTCAAGCTGAGTCTTTATACTCCTGTCCACCATGCTACCCTTGAGAAAATTCAGGCATCAGCTCCAGTGATGGTAATGCAGAAGACTCTTTGCAAGAAAAAAGCCTATAGTACTTTCAACTAGGAGTTTGGCTTCTTTTTCACAATTGTTAAAGCACTTAGTTAAGGATAACCTTTGAAAGATTCACAGTAGTTTGGAAAGGGTAATAAAAGTTGCTCACCCTACTTGCAACTCCTCAGCCTTTTTACTCCCACTCCTCCCTGCTTCCTAAAATCTGAAACAAATTATACATAAGGGGATGTAACATACCCTTGAAATCTGACACCCACACTGGACAGCCCCAGACACAGCCAGATCATTTTGTTCACATACACCCAGAGAAAAAACAACTCCAAAGTAAAAGATGAATGGTGGGGAGGAGGCAGCCCATTACATCATCAGGCCAGAAATATATTGTTGCCTGCAAATCTTTAAACTGACATCTCTTCTGAACTCAGTAATCCTTCTGATTATTTTTTATCTGTCTGACAGAACAATCTATGGGTAATGCTAAGGCACTGAGTTTCAAGTGAGCTCTAGAGCAGCCTTCTAGAATTCTGCATCCTTACAAATCTCAGAATACATTTTTACTAATGAACGTAATGGGGTTTGAGAGCTTTATAGATATAAATCAAAGTATATATCTGGGTTTTATTAAAATATCCTAACATGAAGGAAAAATAAGATGGATACTCAAGGCATTGTTTCTTTGATTCATGGGGGGGGAAATCATTCACAACTAGAAAACATATGCCAATGTGTGAGATTTACATAATTTAACCCAAGTTTAGAATTCAGTATTATGAACTTAAAATAATTTGCATTGTTAATTAAGGAGATTTTTAAATCTTCTACTCCTTTTCTAGACACTCCATTTTTAACCACTGTCTGATCTAGATTAAACAGCAATCAATCCGTGTCAAAAATTAGTGGAGTAGAAAAGGAAAATTTGGGGCATCAGACACATTTTGTAATTCCAATTGCAACAGCTATCTGGGTGGGTTTTAAAAAAATACACCCCTGCTCGAGTCTTGGGCTATAATCTAACACAGATTTGGACACTCTTAATTTGTATGGCTAAATCTAAAACTAAATGAATGCTTATTGGAGAGTAAGTTCCATATGTATCAATAGATTTTATTTCTGAAGAAATGAATAGGATCATATAGCTAATGTGATTGTGACCTTCCTAGATTGTGACCTTCCTTTCTGATACTGATTCAAGTACTTTGAAAAGGATTAGCCAAAACTAATTAACTTTATTTCTTGTTGACTATTGGATGAACTGTGTTCTGCCTCGTGGTGAAATAGTAGAGCTAGCAGCAGCATTTGTATATAAATATTATCTACTTAAATGAGTTTATTTTTTGTGCCTTCGATCAGTGTTAACACTGGGCAACTACCTGGACCAAGTCCTTGCACTTTTCTTGGCAAGGTCTCAGAAGTGGTTTGCCCTTGCCTGCTTCCTATAACTGAGAAAGAGTGGCTGGCCCAAAATCACAAAGCTGACTTTTATAACCTAAGGTGGAACTAGAACTCACAGTCTCTTGACTTCAAGACTGACACACTAACTACAGCACAAAAATGGCTCTTTAAACTGAAGTTGATTGAGACTCTCTGTCTAAACTGAAGCTGAGACTTTCCTATTGTTAATATTGTGCTCTGGAATTTAATTGATTTTTTTAAAACATTCTTTGGCTTCTTCTCTATCCATTAAGCAGCATATATTAATCATCACCACCAATACCACACCCAAACTACCCAAAGCCAAGCAGTTGGCATAAATCATTAAGTGATTACCACATGAACGGAAGAAACTTTTATGCCGTTGGAAGGGAAATAAAAGCAGAATGAAAAAGAGCCACCTGTATTAAATCGCCCAACCAAACTGAGAGAATTCACCAATGCTTTGCTGGATCAGAGCCAAGAGCTGACACTCCAAAGAGGAAGCAGGCACACAGCACCTTTTTAAGTGCGAAGATGAAATGCTTTGGCAACAGCTCCACTTCTATATTACACACACTTACACACACACACACTCTCTCTCGCACACCTCTAAAGACAATATATAGTGACTCCTGCTTTGGTGCAAAACCAGCTGATCAGGCAGGTTATTATTTTGGATCCATCACTATCCCAATGCACACAAAAGACAGATACAGACAGACACACGCAGAGACGCACACGCACTTAAACTGCGGGCGGAAAAATCGACCTTGCATATTTGCTTAAAAATACATTTAAATGAGGGGAAAGGAGAATCTACGCGTGTGACGAAGACGTGTTTCCAGGCTTAGGGCGCCCTCTGTCGTCCACACCCTTTGCAAAGAGCAAACAAAACTAAGAAAGGCAAGGCGGGCTAAGAAATACTTTAAATTTTTTTCCCTGGAACTTCCACCCTCCGAACATATAAACCTCTATCACGTATCCTAACAACGAGATTTCTTTATATACTTCTACTTTCCGTTGCAAACTTTATGAATGATTTCGGAAACGGAGAAGGAATAATTGTTTTCGCACTGTTACTCAAACAAAAGCAGACCACGCTGGTTGATCAAACCTAGAAAATGTAATTTGGAGGCAATAAAAAGTATGTCAATAAACATACACGGCATAAAATCCAAAGCCAACTACAGTAAACATGCTACTTTGCTCCAGCAAGCCAACGACTGGCCACCACGAGAAATTTACATATAAGGAGCTGTTTGCACAGCCGGGGAAAGGACCGGAGCGAGAGGCAAGAGAAAGAAGCTTCTTAGGAAATAACAGTACGAAGAAAATTGTCTACTACATAATTCTGCATAGTTCTTGCAGAATTTGCAGGAAAATAATGACTGCCCCCACCACCAACCAGGCAAACGAATAAAACGAAGTAGAGGAAAGTGACCTCATAGCTGAACTCTCTCTGGAAATGAATTAGTCCAGAGCTTCTGTATGAAATTACACGCAATCGCCAAGGGAGACTTTGGCAGCACCAGCGGGAGAAGCGACCAATTCGCGGCAGACTTCCCAACGCCAAACGGCAACGAGAGTAGGAGAAAAGAGCTCACGGGAAGACTCCCGCCTTTATTCTCGCCACCCACTCCCGATAGTCCGCGGCTCTTTGAAGAAAGCAAGGCCAACAAAACGCCCATGAATCCCCCCCCCGGGATTATTCCATCCGAATAACGCTCTCCCAACAGACACCGGCATGCACTTTGCGCGTCTAAATGAAATGCCCAGCTTCCCACGCGTTTAGAAACCTCAAACCGCAGGAGACCCGGCGGGCTCTTTCACGCGTTACGTTCGACCCGTCTGCGATTCTCAAACCGCAGGCGCAAGCGTCGTCTGCACCGTCCACGCGCCCTGAGGCGTGTGCTGCCCGGGAAGATTTGCCAGCGGATGGAGAGACGGGATTCCCCGACTCCGCCGCGCGCGCGAACAGACCTTAAGAGGGCGGCGGATGGGACTAGCAGGGATGGCAGCTGCCGCTTGAGGAGAGGCCAGGAACGAGGAGAGCTCCAAGCACCTTGGGCTAAGGCGCGGCCAGAAGCAGCAACAGCTGCAGCAGTAGCGGCGGCTGCGTTGAGAGGAGCCGCCTCGCTCGCTCGGTCGGTCGGTCGGTCGGCGAGGCTGCGAGGGGTCGCTCCGTCAGGGAAGCCTTGCCTTCACCAAGTGGGAAGAGCCTCTCCCCAATCTTGCTACTTAATAGAGGGCTGTTCCCAAGTCTCCGCGGTTACGAAACGGCGGGAAAGGTGGATCGGTGCCATGGGATGATCTATGACTGTGCTCTTCGCTCCTCTCCAGCGGGGCTATAGGGAAGCGCCGACCTTCGCCTTCTGGAAAGTTGCGCATACCTCGCCGCATTCCTGAGGCATGAGGAGGCCCGCGCGAGCGCAGGAATTGCCTGGCCCGCCGCGGAAGGTCGAGGGGGCGGTGGGGGGGGTGGAGGGAGAGGAATGAGCGCGGAGGGGGAAAAAAAGAGAGGGCGGTGAGGGGGCAGCGTCTGGCCTGCCAAGAACACACGTAGCCCTCTGCCTCCTCTCTGCTCCCGAGCCAAGCGGCAGCCGGCTCGGCAGTCCCTTGGCGGGAGACCGTTGCCAGAGAGACGAGGAGCTCCAAGGCTGTTTCGGTGGTACCCAGGATCGTTGGGCTTCTGCTAGAGAAAACCTCCGTTTTTGTTGGAGAAATACCCCTTCATTGGGGGATAACTCAAGTGGAGCCCCTTAAGACGAAAAAAAAAAAAAAGAACACCCTAGTTTTCCAAAACTGGAACCCATAATCACATGCGCACGGCTTTCTGGAAACTCCGAAGTCTTAACTGGCGATTCAGAAGTATACTAGAAAATTAAAATCCGGAGATGGAAGAGAACCGCGAGGCTACTATAACGTTGCCATCTTTGCCTTGATAATGAAAAGAACCCAAATCATACAACGGCTGGTAGAAATCCTTCGAACAGCAATTAAGCGCCCAGGAGAAATCGGAACTAGGAACGTGGCTTTCTTCTTCTCGGGAATTCAACCTTCCCCTCCCTCCCATCCTTTGATCCCACTGGAATTTCTACCCCACCCATCCATCCAGGTCTAGGCGCACAACTCCACGCGTTCTTCCAAATCACATTTTTACTCAAGGCTACGGATTCCCACAGATTTACAAAGAACGGAGGCGAGCTCTCGGATCAAAATCCTCAGGGATGTTCATTTAGGGGCATGGGCCGGAGGGGGGGGGGGCGAAGGCAGACAACAACCAGAGCATTTGATTTTAAAGGAAACGTCTGGACCGAGGTAGGCCGCGAGGCGATTCACGTGCCCGCTGCGCCGTTCTTCTCGTTAGCACGTGGCTCGAGCAGGATTTCAGCGGGAAAAGCAGAGGGCGGTGCTTGAAAGGCGAAAGAACTTTTCCAGATTTTCTTCTGCTCCATCATCAACCGGTTTAATGGCTGCTTTGATTACCGTTGGTTGCTAATTCCCGAGAAGTTTTATTTTTCGCGCAGAGTACCCACCAGAAAAGACCAAAAAAAAAAAAAGTCGGAATGTGAAAGGAATCGATTCGTAAATTATATTAATTATAATAAGTGCGCTGCAGAACGGGACTGCTGTTTCTGCCTAAGGAAAGACAAAATGTGCTAAACTAACGCAGGTTTAAGAATCCAAGGCAGCTTCCAAAACTGGGTATATGCGTTTCCTGTCAATGCACCCAGTCCGTGCAATAAAAGTATCTGTTTTCAATTTACTCTCGTCCCATATAGTTAATACTAGTGCTAATGCAAACGTTAAGTGGCAAATACTAGTACCGGCTCCCCAAAAGTACTAAGCAGTCGCGGAGGACAACGAGATTCTAGAGAAACGCCCAGCGATTTGATGTACTTGAAAAGGCCGCCCAAAGAGGACTAAGCCTTGGGAGGATCACCACCACCACCAATAGGTGCCTTTGAAAGAGTCCAGGCAGTGGTGAAACACCTGGATGTAGAGATTTCTCTTTCCCGGTTTTAAGCGGTTTTACCCAAATTGCTAAATTGTCACTGCACCTGGGCTGCCACTCCCATAGCTCCTAATCGTGATAAGGAGTTGTGGGAGTTGCAGCTCAATGCACTGGGAAAGGCGGTTCTGGAAGTTCTGGTGCTAATGCGTTTGGCAATCCAGTCACAGCAATACCTCCTAACTTTAGATGTTCTAGGCTGGACTTCCTTATCTCTTGCTAAAACAAGGCACAGCACCCTAGCAGATTGCAAAGGGGTGTCACTAAGGGCATTTGGGCAGATTCCAAAACAGGGAGGCCCTCGCACAACGAGCAGCACCAAATCTCCACATTTTGAAGCAAGACGGAACACACAGGGCCAATTCCAAATCACAAACTTTTAAGTTTTTTGTTTTTTTTAAAGATTGGCTAACCATTTGGCCGGGATAGTGTAAGAAGGACTCCCCTGGCAGAGAGGTTGGACTAGAACACCTCCAAGGTTCCTTGCAGCCCTACGATTCTATGAACACCTAGACAAACTGCAGGACTAATTTCAATAACAATCGATTGGCAGATAGTCTCCACCACTCATCCCCCGTGGAAAAAAAAATATGAGATTTAAGTATTCAGCCGTTCTGATTCCTATTATGTTAGCGCCATTGGGATCGCGGGACACTTCATAGGCGCTTCGTAGGCATCGGAAGCCCCCCCTCCTCCTCCAAGGTTGTGAACGTGCCCGTGCGCGCATTCACACAACCCGCTTCCACCCAGTCACAAAAAGAGAACAGAACGGCCGCGGCTGAGAACAATTCTTGGGAAAAAGGAAAATGTCCGCTTTCTCAATTAGCCAGAAAGGAACGGGGGGGGGAGAGACCAGTAACCGCAACCCCGCCCTACCGCTATCACCCCCTGCCTCTTTTACAGACTACCTACCTCCTACCACCGCTTCGCCCCACCGTCGGCCTATCAGCAGCGCATCCAACCTCTGCTCTTCTCCAGGAAGGAGGGCGAGTCCTTCAGCCCGTGGTCCAAAGGCGGTGCGCCCCCAGAGACACACACACCCCTCGCCCCGTAGGCGACCCTCCCTTTCTTGCTTGGGACGACGGAGCTGCAAGGCGCGCGGCGAAAATCAACTTAAGTGCTGTTCTTGATACGGCCCTCGCTCCTTTAAACCCCCCCCCCCAGGATAACAGACCCTTACCCGAAGGCTTGGTGGGGAGGCGTATCAATCCAGCAGCGCAAGGGCAGATGACACCTCCACCTAAACCCACAGTGGTTAGGAAGGGGGTAGGAGAAGGAAAGGGGCAGAATAGTTTGCAGGGATGGGGGTGAGAATAAAAAAAAGGAGGTGTGTAAAATGGGGAGAGGGGTAAAGAAAGGAAAAGCTAGCCTCTGGGGAGGTGAGCCTCGTCCCTTCACGCGTGGCCCAAGACTTTCGTCCCCTGCCTAGACATTAACAGAACCGACGTACATGATGGCCCACGCCCCTCCGAGCATATATCCTCGGCGTCGCTTCGCGGCTGTCGCTGCGGTGGCACCTGGAGATGGTCAGTCCCAGCCGCGCTCCTGCATCTTCCGAGCGATGGGCTTCTGGGGGTTCAGCTTCAGAAACAGCCCGCCCGCAGGAGAACAAAAGGTCCCAGCTTCCCGGCACGGCTACATCCAGGGAACTCTCGCAGCTAAGCACGCGTTTTCTTGCTCGAGTCTCCCCACCATTCAGAAGGGTTTCTTTTTAACCCTCCTCTGCGCGACCTTTCCACAAAACAATTGGAGTAGGAGGGTGTCGGAAATTCTAACAAGGGTAATTTGTTGTCCAATAGCGCGCCCTAGCGCTATTAATTGTTATTGCAGTCATTTATTTTGGGCATTGAAATAATAATAATAATAATAATAATAATAATAATAATAATAATAATAATAATAATAATAATAAATAATAATAGTAGCAACTTTAACTTTAACTTTATTTAAATTTCTATGCCGCCCTTCTCCTGAGACCCAGGGCGGCTTACAACAATAATACAATAAAATTTAATTTACCAATGACAACCATCCAATCTAAAACACATTCATTCAATCCGATACACATTCATACAACACACAATCACAATCAACACACAATCACTGATGGAGGCACATTCCTAGGCCCAGGGGCAGAGTACAGTTCATATGCCCCAAGCCTGTCGGCATAAATAAGTCTAATAATAATAATAATAATAATAATAATAATAATAATAATAATAATAATAATAATAATAATAATAATAATAATTACAAAGACCTACAAATAAAAATAGAACAACTGTGGCAAAGGCAAGCAAGGGTAGTACCAATAGTAATAGGCACCTTGGGTGTAATCCCAAAACAACTGGAGCACCACTTGGACACCATTGGCATTGACAAATTCGCTATTAGTCAACTGCAAAAGGCGGCTCTACTGGGAAGAGCTTCCATCCTGCAACAATATCTCTAACACCATCAAACATCCACATCTGCCTATCCCAGGTCCTTGGTAAGGACTCAATAGACAAAAATGCCAAACCCAGTCTGCACGTCTGGCTGGCTGTGTGATTAATAATAATAACAATATATAATGCAATAACATTACTGTATTCAATTTTTTCACATAATTTGGTATATTAATATAGTTTTATTATCTGGCAATTGTGGAAACAACAGTTAAGAAGTGCTTTTTGATAACACTTCGATACACTGATGTTCTTGATACATTAGGGCTAAGTGTCATTTGCCAGAAACATATAGATATATTAATAAAAAGTACAATTGTAGAGGGAAGATTAATCTTAAGAATCATATGTGATTTTTTAATCCTGTATTTTCAGTTTCAAGTCACATGCTATATGCAGGGTTACATGTTTCAATAAATTAGGCAGCTTTAGTATATGGTTCATCCATCTAAGTATAGGTAGTCCCTGACTTATGACTACAATTGAGCCCAAAATTTCTGTTGCTAAGCAGCAGAAAATTACTAAGTGAGTTTTGTCCCATTTTAAGATCTTTCTTGCCTTCTTGTCAAAGCTGTTAAGTGAATCACTATTGTTATATAAGTAACAGAGTTGTTAAATGAATCTGGCTTCCCCATTGACTTTGCTTGTCACAAGGTCACAAAAGGTGATCACATGACCCCAGGGACACTGCAACCGTCATAAATACATGCCAGTTGCTAAGCATCCGAATTTTGATCACGTGACCATGGGAATGATACAATGTTTGTAAATGTGAAAAACAGTCATAAATAACTTTTCTCAGTGCTATTGTAACTTCAAACAGTCACTAAACGAATGGTTGTAAGTGTAAGGCAGCGGTTCTCAACCTTTTTCAGGCTGCGACCCCAGCCTGCATCGCGCATGCGCGACGCGACAACCTGCATCGCGCATGCGTGGCACGACAACCTGCATCGCGCATGTGTGGCGCGACAACCTGCATCGCACATGCGTGGCGCGACAACCTGCATCCTGCGCCGGCCGAGGCGTAGGCCGCCGCCCGTTCGGGGCGGTGGCAGGCAGGCCCAGGTGCTCAGGTGCTCCTGGGCGGCTGCAGCGGCGACGGTGAAGGGCGACCACAGGCTGGGCCACCAGCTGGCCCAGCCCAAGGGAGGTAAGCCACCCGCTGGGCCCCACGTGCACCAAAAACCCTCCCTGCGCCCGCCGCTGCCCCGCTAGCCTTGCCTTCGCTGCCGCCCGTTTGGGGCAGCGGCAGGCAGGCCCAGGCACTCCTGGGCGGCTGCGGCCGCAACGGTGCAGGGCGACCACAGGCTGGGCCACCAGCTGGCCCAGCCCAAGGGAGGTAAGCCACCCGCCGGGCCCCACGCGTGCCAAAAAATCTCCCAGTATCTGTTGGGCTTCAGAGTTTAGTGAACAAATTTTCTGACATTTCAGAAGCAACCGTGGCTGTCAACTTCAAAAGTAAGGTGCTCACGGACCATAAGCAAATGAGCAGGGACTCAGCAGACTATTGCCATTAAGTCAGGAGCCACATCTGGCTATAAAGTCAGGTACCAAGTGGGCCCTGCTCAGTTGCCTGTCATCTGCATGGAAGGTGCCTTGCCTTTATCTCGGACATGTCAAACTCGTGACGTCACGTGACGCCGCGCAATGTATCAGGATGGTTTTGCCATTGCCGGCAATGGGGTGGGCACGGCTTGCAGATGATGCGTCCGGCCCACGGGCCGGCAGTTTGACACCCCTGCTCTATCTGTTTTCTAGACACTCCACCTTCAAATTTTGAAGCCTACCAGATACTGCCTGTGAAAGTCTGCACCAGGTAGAATTGTGTATGTCGAAGCCCCACGCTGCCCAACTTCTACCTGGGTTTGCATATTTGAGCAGATTCAAACCTTCTGTTTGACCTATCAGAATATAGACCCCTCACCACTTCCTGAGGGGTCTAAAGTTATCCTTGTCTCATTAATAAAAGACTTCACACACATGTTTTCCAGGTTTGATTTATAACAGCTGCTTCTTCCAACCAGAGCCTTTGAAAACAGAAGATATCCAGGCTTTGTTCCTTTCTAACAGCAGTTCCCACTCTCATTGCCTGCAATTCCTAGTGTGGCCCATCCCCTTGGCAATCATTTCACCCTGGACTTCCAAGTGGCTATGCTTTCTGCCGGTCAGCAGTTACTTTATATAACCTTCTTTGATTGATCCAATGGTGGCCCATTGAGTCAGTAAATCATTCTCAAATCTAAAAGCACACAATTTAATTTATCAATCATATCTAGGAACCACCCATTTCCCTCACAGAACGACTCAGGGCGGTATACAAATAAAATATTTAAAAAGCATAAAAACAGTATATAAAATTTAAAAGAGTCAAGCAATGTTAAAAAAAATAATAATAATTAAATGGCTGGGGGAGGGCTTTCAGGGCAGTAACTATCCCCAGGGCTGCATGCTACTCTATGAGTTCCAAGCAAGGCTAAAGAGCCATGGCTTTGTGACTTTCCAGAAGGCCAGGAGAGTGGGGCCTGCATCACCTCTGGGGGAAGAATAAGGTTAGGGCAACAACAGAGAAAGTTCACTTCCTGGATCCTTCCAGTCAGAATTATTTGGCTGATGGGGTCCGCAACAGGCCTTCCCTGCCTGACCGAATGGTACGAGCTGATGTAATGGAATGAAGATGGTTTCATAGGTAACTTGGAGCTATCTTGAATCGGACCCAGAAGCAGATCAGCACCGAATGAAGGTTGTGCAACAGAGGTGTTATGTTCCCTCTAACCTTTATATCTCCCAGTAAGCTTTCTGTTTCTGTGCAGGCTATGGGAAGCATGATTCTCCTGCTCTTTAACTCTCTGCCCACAATATTGCAATGCTTCCTTTCCCTTTGCTTTAATTTTCAAACATCTTTAAGTTGTAAGGTAGGAATCCAGGAACTAAAGAAAAAACCCTGTTCCCTGTTGCTTTGATGATTGAAGCATCAAAGATACAATGATATAAGGATAAGAAATTAAAAGAAAAAATTAGTTCTAATGTCAAAGAAGATAATCTGAGAAGGAGAAGTGAAGACATCCGTGTGTGCAAATATCTTGAATAGCATGGAGACTAGTGAGGCCAGAACCATCTCTAAAAGGAAAAAAAAACAGCCACACAGGAGCCATTCAATGAGGTTTGCCTTCCCCGTAAGTGTAAAGGTCAAAAACCAGAGGAATAACCAATGAGGTCTTGTGATGGCCATAGCTAAATTTCGTAGCTGCATTTGGTTTGCACTGAATTCAAATTCAAACCAAGTCAAAATAAACTCATGGCACATATTCCAATGGGATGTTAGTTCAACTAATTTGGAAGTAAATCCCACTGAAGTCAGTGTATGTTTGACATCATTGCTAGATAATCCACTCGCACTTCAGTTTTGGTAAACAAATGCCCTGATACTCTTCTACCCAGAGATTACATCCCAGAGTTCTAAAGGAGCTGGTAGATGTCATTTCAGAACCACTGTGCCATATCTTTCAAAAACCCTGGGAACTACCAGAGGACTGGAAAAGAGCCGATGTGATTCCCATCTTCAAAAAAGGGGGAAAAACCCAGGCCCAGAAAACTACAGACCAATCAGCCTAACATCAATACCTGGGAAGATAATGGAAAATATAATAATAATAAAAAAACAGATCTGCAAATATCTAAAAATGAGTAAAGTAATAACTAAAAATCAGCACAGGTTTGTTAAGATCATGTGAAACCAATCTTATTTCATTCTTTGACAAAGTAATTAAATTAGTAGACCAGCGAAATGCCGTGGACATAGAATACCTAAACTCAGTGGTGGGATTCAAATATGTGAACAACCGGTTCTTTGTGTGGATGCTGCTTCCGGAAGTTCATTCTGGGCTTGGGCAACAAAAAATTAGCTACCGGTTCTGTTGAACTGGCATGAACTGGCTGAATCCCACCACTGCCTAAACTTCAGCAAGGTATTCAACAAAGTAGATCACAAGCTACTTCTTGGTAAGCTAGAAAAAAAGTGGGATAGATAGCATCACCATCAGATGGATTTGTAACTGGCTGACAAACCATACTCAGCGAATAATCCTTAATGGTACTGTGTCTACATGGAGGGAAGTAAGCATTGGGGTACCACAAGGCCTAGTACGCTTCAATATCTTCATAAATGACTTAGATGAGGGAATAGAAGGGGAACTTATCAAATTTGCAGAGGATACTAAGCTGGCAGGAGTAGCCAACACCTAGATGATAGGCTCAAAATCCAGATGGATCTTGACAGACTTGAACACTGGGCCCTATCTACAAAATGAAATTCAATGTAGAGAAAAGTAGTCTTACACTTAGGCAAGAAAAACCAAAAGTACACCTATAGATTGAGTGAAACCAGGCTTAATAGTAGTAACTGAGAGAGGAATCTTGGAGTCTTAACGGACAATCAATTAAATATGAGCCAACAATGTGTGGCGGCAGCCAAAAAAGCCAATGTAATCCTAAATTGCATTAACAGAAGGATTCAAACAAGATCGTGTGAGGTACTAATACCCTTCTATGAAGCCTTAGTAAAAGAACACCTAGAATACTGCCATCAGTTTTGGTCAGTTTTTGGTCAGCAGTTTACAAATGTCAGCATATTGCCCCCAACAATCTGGGTCATTTTACTGACCTCGTAAGGATGGAAGGCTGAGTCAATCTTGAGCTGATCAGGATTGACCTCCAGACTGTGGGCAGAGTTTGCCTGCAATATTGCATTCTAACTACCCCAGACAGAGGTTTGGAGGATTCATTCAAATGCTTTTTGGCAAAACTGAGGTGAGCAAGTTCTTACTCTTAAGGAGCCATCATTTCTATCTTGCCATAGCCTCATGAATCCTGTTTTACTTACCACTTTTCTAATGGTAGAATTATTAATATTGACAGACAAAGTAAGAGAATTTGCAGATCCCTGGTTGTTTTTCTAGAACTTTTTGTGGCTTCCTGGGTACTTTTGTTTTGAAGTTACGCAAATCTCAATTTCAAGGTTATGTTTGTGACTCTCCATTGATAGATCTTCAAACTACGTTGTAGTCCATTCCAAACTGAGACATCAGTGACTTTTTAAAAAAAAAAATTGGAGGACTTCTGTAATTTCTTTTGAGCGAATCATGAAATACCTCTAGAACAGGAGTCCCCAATCCCTGATCCGTGGACCAGCACCGGACTGTGGCATGCCTGAAACCGGGCCGCACAAACAAGCAAAACTCCATCCGCGGGATGCAGGCAGTACATGAAACCATGCCCCCTCCGGTCCGCAAAAAAACCTCTGTCCACGGAACTGGTCCCTGGTGCTCAAAAGGTTGGGGACCTCTGCTCCAGAATCTTTGTGTGGTGAGTACATTATTATTGGAACGAGTAGTTGTGAGATTCATATAAATCTGGCCAATTCATCTCTGATTGTTTAATAAAGAACTCAAACAACCAGACCTAGTTGTACCCTTAATTGAATTTACTAAAACAGAGGGGCAATTACTTTTTCACTCTAGAACATGTTGGATTATTCTGTTTATGAAATAAATGAAACAAGCACCAAGCTTTGTATTATATTATTCACTCAAGACTCCCTTTTATATCACCAAGATTCACATGAAGCTCTGACAACATTCAAAGTTGGAACCATATGCAAAAAGTCAGAAAGCTTGACAGGGAGAGAATGTTTTTCCTGAATTCCAATTCTCAGAATTCAGAAATGAAAAGCTGCATTCATCCACAAGTACGATCAGGGACTCAAACCCATGAATCTGGGGGAAAAACCCTGGAAACCATCACTTATTTTTATGGCGATGCCTTTCCTCAGCACTCCTCTCCTTAATCCCTGTGTGAAAGATGATCCCATAACCTACATTCCTTATCATTAAGTACAAAGGGGGGGAGGGGGGAGAGAGATTAAAACCAGGAAGATAGCCGAGTTATTTACTTAAATTCATACCTCTTATTTGAAAAGCAGATGGCAGCTGTTTATACAGTGTTTTTAAAGTTTGTGGACCATTTTAAATTTGCAATATTTCTGCATAAATATGACCTAAATGTGATTATGTTCTCTGCACAAATCATAAAACTAATAACCTAATTACACAAAAACATCATAATTGTTCATGTATTGATACGTATACCATTTTAGGGACCCTAAGTTCCTACCTACTTTCCTCTGATATTCCATGTTCCTCTGCAACAGGTATTTCATTGAATTAATCTCTTCCTCTGCTAGTCAGGTAGCAGCATCGGGCATTCCTCAGACATTTCAGCCAGCAAGTGTTTAAAAAGCGCAGCCCCCTCTTCCTTTCTCCCTACCTCTACTTCTATCCACCCACTCTCTACCTCCCTCTCTCTCCTCCCTGCTCCTACCACCTCCCTACTTCCATCTAACCTTCACTCCTCGATCTCCATCCCCTCCAGATGTGGTGCCAGGGTGCCGCCCGAGCAACCCATATTTTATCAAAAAATATACCCTTCTTATATAATAATACAATATAATATAATACCAATACAATATTACAGTTGAGAAAATTATAAAATTATAATAAAAAAACCCCCACCCCGACTTCCCAAAGTGAATACAGGGTAAAAAAACACAAGAAAACCCACTAAACTACACCAAAATATTATATAAATCCTATTGAAGATTTAAATATAGGGGGATGTGGGGGGGGTGCCGACGAGCAATACCCAGTTATTTTAACTATTTTAGCTAAGTTTTTATGTTTTGTTTTTGTGATGGAAAAAGTTGTAAATGACTGTATTCAGTTGAGTTGTTTTAATTTGATTTTTTTTGTTATATTTATAATTATAAAATCAATAAAAAAAGACATATAAAAAAGCGCAGTTTGTAATAAGTTCACTTTTGCAATGAAGAATTTGCTTTCAGCCATTCTATGCTTGTCCCATGTCATTTGAAGGACTTAGGCTAAGACATTGCACCGACTTCAGTTTTCTATAAACTTCCGATTTGCCAGGCAATTTTCAGTTACAATTGCCCCTTTCTTGCAAAAACAGTGCCTGAGTTAGCAAGTTCATGCTACATTCTGGGTCTTAATTGTCCTAATCAAACGTGTTGCACGTTATATGTATTTGTGAGGTAGTTTTATAAATTACTGAACAGCAGGAAGCATATATTTCAACACATGCTTATTTCTAAACATAAAGCTTCTACAATTTCTAAAAGCTATGGCACGAAAGAGAGCTAGGAGGCTAAGAGCCAATAAAATATTTCCTTTTATGCTCTTAGCCTACAAGTAAACAAAATTGAAATAATATGTGGATAATTCAGTTTCAATATCCTTTCAATTATCTTCATAATACCTTTCGAACTAAGATTCCAGATAATTGCTATCCTCTTCCCCGGAGGTAGGGAAATTAAGGACCACACGAGAAACTGGGGTTTCCACATCCTCTGCCAAGACCTCCCCCCATGCCTCTACCAATACTGACACAGCAGGCCAGACAGGGATAGTTGAAGTACTGAATGTGGCCCGTGGGCTGTAAAATGTCCAGGTCTGCTCTAACCGAATTATCTCATCCAGAGTAGGACAGATAGATCAAATTTCTCCTCTTAAAAGTACAGCTGCCCATCTTCCAGTCTACCAGAAGAGCCAATTTGGAGTCAAAAAGGAAATCACTAAAAATTGCAGCCACTTCATATTCCACTGATAGCATTCTTCCATTAGCAGTAGCAAATTAGCTTGATCCTCAGATTATGTTTTTCTTATATTATTAGGACACCTTTATTTATTTTGATATATTTTTAATGACAAACCAGGCAAGAAGGTAAATTATCACATATTTCAGCATTTATTGGTCATTTTTGCAACCACAAACAGTAGCACTTGCAACAAATACAAAATTCAACAAATAATCTTTTAACAGTTGCAAATATATCCCTCAGGCCAAACTAGTTTAATGATTGCAGTTACTACATTTTTAACAAACATTGTTCCCAAACACAAAATCAAGTATTATGACAAGGACAAAGTAGGTCCCTGATGAGTGTAATGGAATGGAACAGAATGATGCTATTCCAGGATGCATCTTCTGAACTGGAGTTAGTTTTTCTTCTTTCCTATTTCGTAGAAATTATAGAAGGCATAGCCAACTCCTGAAGATAAGAAAGACAATATATTATGACAGCCAGAACATAGATGCTCAATTGTAGCTCCCCTTAAAATACAATAGATATGTACAAAAGACTGAGGTGCCAGATTAAATTTTTTTAGAAAAGTCCTTCATTCCATTATTTTTTACATTTTAAATATGGGTCCCGTTTCAATAAAGCTTAAAACACATTTATTTTAAGAATTAATTACCCAAACCTCTAAGCTTTAAAGCAGTATTTTAAAACACTGTAAATGTGTTTTTGCTAATTACACTTTTACTGTAATTTAAAAGCAGCACAACAGACATTAAGCAATTAAAACTAATCATTTTAAAATCTAGATGTCAAAACAGAAGTAAATTTCAACATTGATTGAGAGATTGGGTCAAATACAGTCAACAGCAAATAAATCTAAATTTTTAAAAATGGTATTAAATTTTTTTTTACTGAACAGAATGAGACTTAAGTCTTCTGTAATGGAAATAGTTACATATCTGAATTATGTCCTGTAATGCAAATATAAAGATCTAGATGAAGAACATCCCCAAAAGGCAACCCAGTCAAATATTTATAATATAGTTTTTTCTGAACTAAATCAGATTAAAAGGATGAGGTAATAATTCTCTCACATTACACTGAATAATACGAAAGATTTTATATAACAAAAGGTTGATATATACAAATATAGTATCAATATCGAGAATATTTTACAAAATAATTGACATTAAATATTTTAATTATCAAATACTTAAATTGTATTTGTTCAACTAAAAAAGATCTAGAACATTTCTAATTATTCACTTTGGATTTAAATAGAGACGGGTAGATTCTTTTAAAAATTTAGGAGGTTAAAACAGCTTAGCTTATACTTAAAACTTACCAAAAAAAGAAAGGACCATAGTAATGCGATACAGCAGAACATCTGGTATTCCATTTTTCAAATGCACTGGAACGCCATTATCTTCCTAAAATCAATGACACAAAACTCAGTATTCACATATTAGTTTTGGATTAGCTTCTACAAATCAAGTTTCTCCTCAGCAAGAAAATTAGACTTCTGTAGCCATAGTTAATAACATCCAAAAACGAAATCTTGATCTGTTGAAAATAGGCTTAAAATACAAAGCATTGTTTCCTTCCAGGTACCTGCTATTATAGTACAGCAAATCCTGTAACTCAAAATCTTAGCTTGAATTAAGAATGTATAAACCCTGAAGTATTTTTCCAAAAGATAAATTGTTTTGTTTTGATCTAACATAAGACAATTGGTAGATTTTACAAAACAAGGCGGTAATATGAGAAGACTATATGACCACAATTATGGAATGTCAATTGAGACTGAAGTATTAAGGATACAAGGGGGGAAAAAGGGAGAGCCTGCCCTGTATTTTTATTCAATCTCGGGTCCTCCGTCTGAGGCCTGGAACTTTGAGGGTTCTGTGCAGTCATCTTAGGTGTCCCTAGCACTGCCCTCTGATGTTGATCCTGGGATCTATTGGAGCCACTCTCCCAGCGTAGGAGTCACAGCCCGAGTGCTCTTACCACTACTGGCACCACTTTGGGCTTTATTTTTCCAATCCTCCCTACTTCCTCCTTTGGGCCTTAGTACTTATTCAGCTTCCCATACTTCTTCTTCCTGATGTTGCTTTCACTTGACACTGCTACATCTATCACCGTGGTGGTTGTCTTTTGGTCTTTGTCTACTGTCATGATATCTGGTTGATTGATCTTGGCTTGCCAAGGCACTTCCTTTGCTTGATCTTTCTCCCATGTCTGCTGCTACCTCAAGCGTTCTTTCACCAGCTCATCTTTGGGTGCCATCTTTCTGATGTATCCCTGGTTCTCTAGGTTTCGGCCAGGACATGGCTTTGACACTCACCAGATCCTGCCCTCTTACTGGCTGGTGTACATCTCTGCACATTGTGAGGAACTGCTGGGTCATCACAACTTGAATGGATCTTTGGAGAACAGGATATTTATCTTCTTGGTTTCTTCTTAAGTGTATCTCCTTAACCTGGTAGCTGCAGGCTTCATTTAGTAATCTTCTGTCTATTCATATTCCTTCATGTTTCATATATCTCTCTTATTAGGCCTACTTTGTAGTAGTAATCCATTAATTCCAGATTCTCTTCTCTCATCCCTGTATGATTTGTTCCAGGTGCCCACTTATTGTCAGATTATCTTGGTTCCCCAACATCTGATGCCAACTTTTTTTTTATTTTTATTTATTCTTTTTTCACTATACAACAAAAAAATAATGAACAAATACATTTTTTCCTTTAACAGAACTGTGTTATACATCTCATATATATTATTTAAAATTTATTTACATCAGTAATCATATCTTTTTCTTTCTCTGTTCTAGCCAATTATAACATTTGTTCCATATTTCATAAAATTCTGTTGCCTCCTTGTCTTTTAATTCTAGCATAAGTTTATTCATTTCCACGCATTCTAGAATTTTGTATATAATCATATCGTTTGTAGGTATGTTTTCATCCTTCCAACATTGGGCATATACTATGCGGGCTGCTGTTAATATATGTATAATGATGTATTGGAGTTGTTTTTCCATCTTTAAATGTATTATACCCAAAAGAAATAGTTCCGGTTTGAGTTCAGTTTGTACCTTAGTTATCTCCTGAATCCAGTTCCTTATCCGTTCCCAATAGGTCTTTGCTTTAGGGCACAGCCACCACATGTGATAAAACGTTCCCCTTCCTTATTTTTACATTTCCAACATTCCGGATTCATATTTTTGTACATTTTGGCCAATCTCGCTTTCTCCAACACATCATTATACACCTCCAATAATATCTTTTCAAAGTCCTCGTAAAGGGTCTTGTATACTTCCCCTGGAAGGCCATCTGGTCCCAGGGTTTTATTATTTTTTGTTTTTGCACCGCAGTTTTTAATTCCGAGGTTGTTATTTTCCCATTCAATATTTCTCTCTGTCCTTCTTTTAATTCTGGCAAACCATTAACCTTTAAGTATTGTTTAATACTCTCCACATCTGTTTCCTCTTTTTTATATAGTGATTCAAAATAGTTCTGAATTACTTCTTTCTTTTTATCCATTTTTTTTAAATGTAGCTTTTGAGAAATAAAAGAAAATTAGCATTAGAAGATCACAATTTGAGGTTAAAGTGGCATAACTTTTTTTTAAATAAAATTATTTTATTGAAACACTCAACATCAAACATAAGATCGTATTGAGAAGCAATCATCATATAACCTGCAGTACAACACTAAGGGTTATTCTTTGTAAATGTCTGATTTGGTAAACATTCTTCCCTCCTCACTTCAATCCTCTATTATACACCTGTTACATTTTTTTATCCTCTGTGATCCCTAACAATAGGTCCTGGGGTAGTAGTTTAACCTTAAACATAAGATCATATTAATAATCAATCATCATAGAACACAACTTGTAACACTGGGTATTAATCTTTGTAAACGTCTGGTTTGGTAAATATTCTTTACTCCTCACTTCCAGCCTCAACTATATGTCTGTTATATTTTATCTTTTATGATCCCTAGCAAAAGATCCTGAGGTAGAGATTCAATAACCTGGGGTAAAAATTCAGTCTGCTTTTTCATTATTAAAGTAATCAACATTAAGCATAAGATCATATTAAGAAGCGATCATCATAGAACATAACATACAACAATAGGTAAACATTCTTCACTCCTCACTTCAAGCCTCTACTATACACCTGTTACATTTTTTTAAAAAACCTGTATGATCCCTAACAATAGGTCCTGAGGTAGTAATTCAATAACCTGAGGTAGAAATTCAGCCCGCTTTTTCAATATTAAAGTATTCAACATTAACCATAATATCATATTAATAAGCAATCGTAAACATTTGACTTGTTATACATTCTTCCCTCCTCACGTCGAGCCTTAGCTAAACGCCAGATGCATTTTGTTTGATTGGTGTTTCTCTTGGATATAGTCTATCCATTGTTTCCAGTCTGTCAAATATTGTTCATTGGAGCGACCTTTCAAGTATGCTGATATTTTCGCCATTTCCGCCAAGTTTATTACTTTCACAGTCCATTCTTCAATAGGCGGTATTTCTGGATTCTTCCAGTATTGTCCCACCAACAATCTTGCTGCTGTAATCAAGTTCAGAAATAAGTTCGTCTCTGAGGTAGTGAAATCCTTTGTAATCCCTAACAAAAAAACCTGAGGTAGAAATTCTATACGCTTTGTGAAAATGGTTTGGAGTGTCCACCATATCTTCCTCCAGAAGGCTCTGAATTTTCTGCATGTCCACCATACATGAAAGTAGGTAGCTTCCCCGTCCCCACACCTCCAGCATTTGGGCTGGGAGTCTGGGTAGATGAGCGATAGTTTTTTCGGGTCGAGGTGCCACCTATAGAACATCTTGTAGAAGTTTTCCCTTAAGTGTTGCGATTTCGTAAATTCTACATTTCTCACCCAAATTTTCTCCCACGTGTCCATGGTGATAGAATGCCCAAAGTCTTGTTCCCACTTTACCATACAGCTCTTGACTAGTTCAGTTTCAGAGTCCATTTCTATCAGAATGCTGTACACTCGTTTGATGTGCATGATCCCCTGTTCTCTAATCTGTTCAATTAGTTTCTCGTCGGTCTGGGAGAAGCCCTTCTTCTTATCTTTACGCCACCTTGATTGCAGTTGTATATATGATAGCCAGGTACCTCCTATTCCTCTGTTTGCTAGCGTTGCTTGGGGTTTCAAGAGGAACCCATTTTCTTCTCCCAGTACAAGTTTACTGTAGGGCACCACTTCTTGCCCTTGGGATGTGTTTGTATCTCCTATTGCGTGTCCAGGGATCGTCCATATGGGAATCTTGTCGTGTAGGAGGTGTTTATATTTCCTCCAGACCCATAACAATGGGATCCGTAGTGGGTTCTCCTTGAAGTTCCTGTCTGCCTTTTTGTCGTATACTAAGTATGCGTGCCAGCCAAATAGTAGACCATGCCCTTCAACATTCAGTATTCTATCATTCGTCATATTGATCCAGTCACTCACCGCCACCAATGTCGCTGCATAGTAGTATAGCTTTAGATTATGCATTTTTAGTCCCCCTCTCTTCCTTGTATCCTGTATGATTTTTAGTTTCACCCTCGGTCTCTTGCCATCCCAAAAATATCTGTTGATGTCCTTCTGCCAGTCGTCCAAATCCACATCCCTTTTGAGTATGGGTAGCATTTGAAAGAGAAATAGGAATCTTGGCAATACGTTCATCTTAACTGCTGCTATCCTGCCTAGCAGGGATAGTCGTAGTGTCTTCCACCTTTCCAGGTCTGCTTGTATCTTGTTCCACAGCATCTCATAGTTATTCTTGTATAATTTCGCATTTGTTGATTCTATCTCCACTCCTAAGTATTTAACTTTCTTGATTATTTCGCAACCCGTTATTCTTTCCAAGTCCTGTTTTGCTTTGTTGTCTAGGTTTTTCACTAGCATCTTTGTTTTTGATATGTTTACTTTGAAGCCTGACACCCTACCATAGTCTTCCATTATCTCCATCAATCTCTTTGCTGACTGTACTGGTTGCGACATTGTCACCAGCAAGTCGTCTGCAAAGGCACATAGTCTGTAATCTTGTTGTCTGATCCGTATACCCTGTATGTCTTCTGCCGCTCTTATCCTGTTTAGTAGAATCTCCAGCGTTAGGACAAATAGCAGGGGTGATAGCGGGCAGCCCTGTCTCGTGCCTCTCTCAATGTTGAATGAGTCCGTTAAGTCTCCATTGACAATGATCTGGCCTGTTTGTTTCTGGTAGATTGCCGTTATGGAGTTGAAAAACTGTACTCCCATTTTCATCTTCCGGACCAGGTTCGTCAGGAACGGCCAATTCAGTCTGTCAAAAGCTTTTTCTGCATCCACAAACATAAGAGCGGCAGGTACCTGGTTGTGCCTTTGCAGGTACTCTATTATGTTCAACAGCTGTCTCACGTTGTTTTTCATCTGGCGTCCTTGTATAAATCCCCTTTGGTCCGGGTGTATTGTTTTTTGTAGTACAGTCATTAGTCTAGTGGCCAAAAATTTTGTGAAGATTTTGTAGTCCGTGTTTAGTAATGAGATGGGTCTGTAGTTTGCGGGCTGTGCGTTGTCTTTCCCCTCCTTTGGGATTAATGAGATGTAGGCTGTTTTCCAGGATGGTGGGACTTGGCCTCCTTCTTGAATGTTGACAAATAGCTTTCTGAGGGGTTCTAGCATCTCTTCCTGGAGATGCTTGTAGTAGGTCGCTGTTATCCCGTCCGTCCCGGGCGATTTTCCTGTTTTCAGTTGTGTGATCGCTGAGTGTATTTCCTCCTTTGTGATTAAGGCATTCAGGGCCTCTCTTTGTGTGTCGGTAATCGCCTGTATCTTTTCGTTTTGTAGAAACTCATCTATCTCTTTGTCTTGTGTCTTCTCCTTGGCATATAGTCTCGAGTAGAACTCTGTGAAGACTTTCTTGATGGTTTTTTGTCGGAATTCTTCCTTGCCTTTGTATTCTATCTTTTCAATTATGCGGGATTTCTGTTTCTTTCTTATGACATAGGCTAGCCAGCGGCCCGGTTTGTTGGCCTTGCAGAATGTCTTATGTTTTGCATATTGTATATTCCTTGCAACTTGGTCTGCCATCAACATGTCAAATTGCTTTCTTAAGATCTTGATTCCTTCTTTGGTGACTTTGTCCTCTGGCCTTTTTATTAATAGCTGCTCCCTTTTACTTATCTCATTTTCTAACTCTTTTCTTTTTTGTTCTTGTTTGCGACGGTGCCTGTTATTCATGTCCATGAGGATCCCGCGCATGTACGCCTTGCTGGTGTCCCAGATCATTTCTATTGGTGTTTCGTTGTTCATATTTATGTTGAAGAATTCCCTCATAGCATTTTTGCATTCTGCCACCTTTTCTTCGTGTCTAAACAGGTTTTCATTAATTCTCCAGGATCTCCTCTGTTTCAAGCCGTGTCGTAATTCCATCCTCACAGGGTTGTGGTCCGTTAGTACCTTGGGTAGGATTTTCACCGCGTTTAGACAAACTAGCAAGTCGCTAGAAGTTAATATAAAGTCAATTCTGGAGAATGATTGATGTCTGCCAGAGAAGAAGGTGAATTCTTGTTCTTTGCCGTGCCTTTCCCTCCATACGTCTGTCAGTTCGAGGTCCTCCTTCATATCAAAGAAGGATTTAGGCAACTTGGAGTATTTTTGCGGGTTAGGTGCAGTTCTTTTTTTGTCTAGAGCAGTCTCTATGACCCCGTTCCAGTCGCCCATGATAATGTAAGATCTGTAGTTAAGTTGTATTACTTTCTTGTGTAGCTTTTTGTAGAATTTGCCTTGTTGCTGATTTGGTGCATATACGCCCATTACTAGAATCTTCTTGTCCTCTTGTGTTATTTCAATTGCCAGGTATCTACCTTGGGGGTCAGACTCTATTAGCTTAGCCATTACATGTTTCTTTGCATATATAACAATCCCATTCTTTTTTCTTGGCGCCGCTGCCACAAAGTGCGCACCTAGTTTGTAGTTGATCAGATATTTCTGGTCTGCTGCTCTGATGTGTGTTTCTTGTAGGCAGATTATATCGTTTTTACCTTGGTTCAGGTAGTGGAGTATTTTTCTCCTTTTCTGGGGGGAGTTCAGTCCGTTCACATTCCAAGTCAAATAATTAGTTGCCATTATCTGTTGCAGGATACTCTTGCAAGACCACTTCTGTTATTTCTCTTGTTGTCTTCTTTGGTCTCGTTCCCATGATATCCGGATTGAAGCTCATATTGGGTTGTGGGGTCTTGCTCTGCTGGTCTGTGTGTTTGGTAGTGAAGCCTGGTAGCCTGTCCTCTGTAGACTGTTCTGCCTCCTTGTTTTTGTTGCCCTCTGCTCTCTGCGCCCTCGCATCTCGAGGTGGTCCATTCCTTTCCTCTGCCACTGCCCCGGTCTGTGCCTCTGCGCGGCTTGCTCGTTGGCCTCGATCCCTCCCGCTTTCCAGTGGTCCATCTGCATCTTCTCTCGCGGTGGGTTGAGGGCCTCCCGACTTCAGTTCCTTCTCGAGGAAGTCTCTGGCTTTCTGGACCGAGGTCAAGTAATATCTCTTGTTTCTATAGAAAAGTGACACCCCTGTTGGGGTTTCCCATCGGTATTGCAGTGCATGTGATCTCAGTTCGTTGATCAGGAATTTGTAGTCCTTTCTGTCTCTCAGCATCGCCTGGGGGATCTCTTTCAGTACCTTCACCTCCTGCTCCTCTATGTAGAATGCCTTGTTATAGGAAGTCACAGAGATGAGGTTCCGGAGCCCCTGTGTTGCGAAGTGGATGACCACGTCCCTTGGTTGATGCCTGTTCACTGACCTCCATGCGCCAACTCTGTAGATTCTTTCGAATTGCCACCCAATCTCATTGGTGCTCTTACCCAGGAATGTCGCCAGGGCCCCTACAAATGTCCTGAGCAGGCCTCCTTGGGTTTCGTTTGTTGTCTCTTTCCACCCTCTGAACCTGATTGCAAATGCCATTTGCCAGAATTGCATCATGGTGGACTGGTCTTGAGCCTCTCTTTTCACCTCTGCAATCTGTCCCTCTATGCGGTTCTCCACTTCTTCCATCCCCTTCTTGTAGTGTGCTTGCATTGCCTCCTTCATTTGTTCCAGGTCAGTGACCGTCGCTCTGCGTTGTTCTTCCCACTTTCTCTCTAGGTCTCTACCTTGGTCCACCAGCATCCGTTTTATGTCTTTGTATCTTTCCTCCATCTTCTGTTCTGCTTCTATGCATCTTTTCTCCGTCCTCGCACCCATTTCTTCCAATTTTCTATCCATGCCATCCATCCTTTTAACCAGTGTCTCTATCGTCTCATTTAGTGTCTCTATCGTCTCTTTTAGTTCTTGGATCATGTGTGCTGTTGTGAAGGCATGGGATGGTGTTTGGGTCTGAGGGCCTGCATTTGGATGGGGGTGTGTGGGTGGGGGGGTGTGGGTGGGGGGGTGTGGGTAGGGGGGTGTTCCCTGGCAGATTGGAGGGCTGTGTCGGAGAGGGTGCAGCTCCCTTCGGGTGTGTCAGTTTGGTCTGTTTCATCCGTTTGGTGGCCATTTTGAGCTTCTCCTCCTATTGGCCTGTCCACCCTTAAAGCCACCCCTTGATGCAAAGAATTGTGGGAGGATTGTTCCTGTGCAAGATTATCAAGCTGCTAGGATAGGTTGGATCAAATTCTTTCCCCACCCCACAGTTTATATTTTGACAGCAAAAAAAAATTGTCCACTAGGGGGTGCTATTTGCTTTCAAGTAAGCTTCGCTGTGCTGGCAGGGATGATGCAAGGTGAAAGGATCTGTGGCTTGAGGCCTGCGCAGATGGCCCTTTTCTCCAGGTGCAGTACAATTAGACTTTTTGGGGTCTGGGGGGGTCTTCTGGGGGTCTTGTGAGGGTCCTCCCCCTACTGCTGGGCTCCCCCTGCGTCTACTGTCCCTCGGTGCTCTAATCGGCCCCCGCTGGTCTTACCGGTGCCTTCCGCCGTCTTCTTCCCGCTCCAGCCGGCTGTCCTCGGCTGTCCTCGGCTGCAGCTGCGTGGGTTCTCAGCTTCTTCTGGCCTGTTGCTCCCTCTGCTCTCCTCCTCTCTTGTCTGCATGCTGTCAGCTTTGTTTGGTTCCGCCTCTCGCTTCTCCGCTCTTGTCGGCTTCTTACTTTCTGGCTCTGGCCGCCTCAGCCTCCGTTCGCTGCTCCAGTCCTCCTCCGCTTTTCTCTTGCCTTTCCTTCTGCTTTCTGACTCTTCCGGAGGTCCTCCGCAGGCAGGCAGGCCCCCTCGGCGGCGATCCGGTGTCCTCCTTCTGCTCCGCCGCTCGTCTCTCGCCCGTTCTCTGGCTCTGCTTGACTTACGGCTTGGCACGGTGTTTTCGGGCCTGCCGGTCGCTCGGCTGCCGCCGGCTTCCGCTGCTCCGTCCCCGGCTTCCCGGGACCTCCCGACAGTAAGTCTTACTTCTTTTGAGAGGTCTGAGGTTCCTCTTTAATCTCAACCTCTTTCTTCGTCGCTCTCTTTTTCTTTTTTTAATTAATTTGAATTTCGCGCGAGCCCCGTCCCGGAGCTCGCAAGGAAAGGCTCCGGTCCTCGTGACCGGAACCGGAAGTCCCCCCTTTTTATCCATTTTATATTGTCACTCTCCATTTTTGTCGTGTAGTTCCTGAATAATTTTTTTCTCCTTCTCTTTTTTTAATTTATAAGAGAGCCATCTCCCAGGTTTATTTGCCTGTTCAAAAATGTTTTGCTTTGCTATTTTCAATTCTTTTGCTCTTTCCTCTTGATCTATCACATTTAATTTATGTTTAGCCAAAACCATTTCTGTTTTAATCAATTCATCCTGGGGCTCTTTTTGTAATTTAGATTCCAATTTTTTAATCTCTTCCTGGAGTATATTTTGTGTTTGCTTTTTCCTCTTGTTTTTTCTTGCCATATAAGCTATTACTAAGCCCCTTAAATACGTTTTTGCAGTGTCCCAGATAATTTGTACTGATGATTGTTGTTTTGTATTCTCTTTGAAAAAAAATTCCATTTCCCTTCTAATCTTTACTATACATTCTTTTTCTTTCAAAATGTGAGAGTTCATTATCTTCTTCTTACTTTTTTCTGCCCTTTCCAGATTATTTCCAAAGGATTATGGTCAGCCCATATATTTGGCTTTATTTCTATTGTCTCTGTGTCTTGCCCTACTTCTTCATTCATCCATACCATGTCTATTTGAAACCAAGATTTATGCGGGTTTGAAAAAATTGTATATTCTTTTTTGTTTTGATTCCTCTTCCTCCACTGATCAGATAGATTAAATTCATCTGCCAAATCAAAAAAATGTCTTTGGTAGTGTTTTCCTTTTATTTTTATTTTTCATATCCCTAATATAGTCTTTTTTATGTCCACTACCGCATTATAATCTCCTACCATACAAATATTTCCCTGTCCAATTTCTATAAGTTTCTCATGTAATTTGTAATAAAATTCTTTTTGATTCTCATTTGGTGCATATATTACCACTAGCAGGCATGATTTCTGTTCGGTTTGTGCTTCTATTGCTAATATTCTTCCATCTGCATCTTGGTACCTCAATTTAGCATTAATTTCTTTTCTAATATAAACCGCTAATTCTCTCTGTTTTTGTTCAGCTAGTGCTGTATATAATACTCCTAATTTGGGGAACTCTAAATATTTCCTGTGTTGTTTTTTGATGTGTACCTCTTGTGAACAAACTATATCTATATGTTGTTTGGCTAATTTTGTTAGTATTTGTTTTCTCTTTGCGGGTACAGATGCCGACCTTATTAACCCAGGCAAAGTCCAAACCACTATGACTCAGTTCATGTCACTCTCATATCTGAGATTGGCAAGAGAATGTTAAGGGGTCTTTGCCCAAGGACCCTACTGG